>CAWUFW010006406.1:600000-966804 GCA_963921515.1 Calotriton arnoldi | reverse complement strand
TTGTCCAGGCTGGGATCAGACAAAAGAATACAAGTGAATGAGCATCCTCCTCTCGTTCCTTGTCATAAAATAATAGGACTAGGAGACATGGGTATTCAGTCACCTCCCTTTTTGAACAGGTTAATAACCGCCTGTTCTGAGATTTCTCCCCACGAGTGGATGAAAGAGCCACAACACACTATCAAGGACGGGTTATATTTTCATAACAATAGAATATACGTGCCTCTAGTAGACCTGCAACAACACATCATTAGATGGTGTCATAACACCTCTTTAGCCGGTCACCCTGGTGGAGAAAAGACGGTACAAACATGCCAACGATGGTTTTGGTGGAGAGGCATGAATAAAGATATCTTGGCCTATGTCTTGGCATGTCCTGTCTGTGCTAGACAAAAGTCCTTGCACGCAGCCCCTGCAGGACTACTTCAACCTACAGACATTCCTTCTGTCCCCTGGCATTCAGTCAGTATGGACTTCATTACAGACTTACCTCGAGCGCAAGGCTACAATACCATTTTAGTGGTTGTGGATATGTTCACTAAAATGGCTCACTTTACTCCATTGAAAAAATTACCCTCATCCAAAGAATTGGCACAGGTGTTCATAGAACAGATAATCCGATTGCATGGCATTCCCTCTATAATAATAACTGATAGAGGAGCCCAATTCATCTCACGTTTTTGGCAGGGACTGTGTACATCCTTGAGAATAGACCATAGACTGTCTAATGCGTACCATCCGCAAACAGATGGACAGACAGAAAGAACTAACCAGACTCTTGAACAATACCTGCGTTGTTTGTTATCAACCATTACCTCTGATTGGGTACATGCCTTGCCTATAGCTGAGTTCGCTTATAATAACACCACCCATTCATCTACTGGTGTTTCTCCCTTTTTTTTGCCCATGCACATCATCCTAGATTCCTTCCCTTTCCCTTGCCTCTTCATTTAGTGCAAATCCCTGCAGTTCAAACACACCATGCGGTTCTTTTAGACATTTGGGAGACAGCGAAACAGGAACTATTGAAAACCAAAGAAGCAATGAAGCAGCAATCTGATAAACACCGTCGTCCTGCTCCTATATATAATGTGGGGGACAAAGTCTGGTTAGCTACCAAGAACTTGAGATTGGAGGGCCCCCGCAAATTACAACCCCGTTACATAGGGCCTTATTCCATCACCAAGATTATAACTCCCGTTACACTAAAACTTGAGTTACCTGAAGAGATGCGTATCCATCCAGTGTTCCATGCTTCATTACTTAAAGAGTACAGACCCTCATTGGACCCTGAAGCACCTCCTCCCCTGTCCAAGTGGGAGGTGAAACAGAATATGAGGTGAAAAGAATCATTGATTCCCGTAGATATAGGGGTAAGCTCCAATATTTGGTGGATTGGGTTGGGTATGCCCCGGAAGACAGATCATGGGAACCTGCTGAAAATGTACACGCCCCTGTTCTAGTTCGTAGATTTCATGCCTTATATCCCGCGAAACCCCGTCCTGTAAATAGGCCTTTGGGTGGGAGAACTGTTAGACGTCCAGCCTCCTGCACAGTCCTTTGGAGTCCTGGGGGAACTTGAGTGCTTGCTTTGTAGAAAGTTGAACCCTTTTTAGCAGACCCCTCACCTCTCGGTTAGAGGTGGAGTTTGTTGACACTCCTTCCTTTAAATATACCGACTCGCCGAGGAACCGTTGCTTGGCTTTGATCCTGCACCACGCTCTGACCTCTCCCTGGAAACTCAGTGTCTGGCAACACTTCTCGTGAGAGTACCCTAGCTCTTTTCCCCTACCTAGAGCAATTCCTGCTACCCGCCTCTAGAAGATCGCAAGGCGATTCTAGTTTTTTTTGTGTTCCCTTATTGGTGTCCCTTGTCTTACCTACATGCGGCGACTCCTAAGTACCCCGCTGACCCCTTGATTCGCGGCCGCGTTCTCTGCAGCATTTACGCGCGGGCCGCGTTCTGAAGCCCTCGCTGACTGAGACGTTTTTCTTTTTTACCCTTGTTACTGAATCATCCTAACTTTTCCCGTCTTTGATGTAATTGACGAGTGGCGGCGTTCTTCTACTTGAATAGACGCTGCCGTGTTTGTGAGTGGAAACTGACTTAAACTTGATACTTTGTATCCGTTTTTATGCGCTTTGCGCGTCTGATTGCCTTGTTTGTTTAAGACGCCGGTGAGACATTTTTTGACTATCCTTTCCTTTTATGCGTTTTGCCCTCACAGTCCAGTCAGTTTGGAAGCACTTCTCCTTAGAATCTGTTCTGAGTTATTATACAGATTCTTTGTCGGTCCCCCTTATTTTATTTGTTTGTTTTATTTTTGGACAAATCTCAGTGACACATGTTACTGGCAAGGGTAAAGAAGTATTTGCCTACACTTCCGGAGCACTGAGAAGATCCAGTATTTTACACAAGGAGATGTCCAGCCGGTAAGGGAAAGTTTGTTTCTATAACGCAAGCACTGAAGTCTACCCTGTGTATATTTACTGTTAGAAGGGGGAGGGAAGGAAGTTTCTCATCGCTGTCTATTATTGTCTCCCTGTAGGTTTCACCTCTTCTGTTTTCTGGTCAACCCTGAGGGAATCGGCTGAGGGGTTAAGAAGTTATCTCATCTTGGTTTCTAATCCCCACATCTCCGAGAGTCAGTCAGTCTAGGGGTGCAGTGTCTTATTTCTTTTCATCCATAGACTGTCTTTAGGAGTGTGGGGGATTTCTCGTCGCTCCTGTGGATTGAGCCTTGAAGTATACAACGGTTAGTGGCATCGGCAACATATAGTCGTTTTCGCCCATGCGTTTTGCTGGGTAGTCCCCATTTTTGTTTCCATGCTTTTTTACGTTTTACGTTTATTTGCGCACGCACTTCGCTTACTCGTCTCTCATGTTGAGAATTGAGAAGTCACCCGCACTCGCGGTATTGTCACGCTTTGGTGAGTTTACTTTGTAACTTCGCTACCTTTGCTTTCCTCTGGTAGCGTCCTGTTTGATTGACAAGCTTTTTTCGTGTCTGTTTAGTTCCCGTTTCATAGCCCTCCAGTGTTAACTGAGCGGTTGTGTTTCTTCAAGCAGCATTGAGGTTATCCTCACATGCACTATTGGTAAGCCTTTGCGCACCTTCACTTTTCCGTAGTTCACAGAGCATCATTCATTTTGACGCTTCTTGTGTTTGTAGGTGATACCGTGGTGAAGATGTTTTATTTAACTTTATGTTTTATCGATCTTTTCCGCACACGTAAAAACGTTCACCTTCAGTGTTAGTACTTTAGTAGCACGTGACTTCACGGTGTTTCTTATACGATTGGGTATTTCACTTTCTGGTTCATCTCTCGTTTGGTATCTGTGTGCTATTTTCTAATCCTGACACTTTGACAATCCTCTCGAGCTCTTCTCTTTAAAATAATGCTCCTCATATCGTTCTTCATAATAATGTTGATCAGACGCTGAGTTATTTAGATTGTGATTATGTTATTTGATATTCACAATTCCCTGAAGAAGGGCCGCCTACTTGGCCCGAAATGCATTGGGATCTTTTTTCAAATTGTTATTATTCAAGCTGCATCAAGCTATTTTTTCAGTATTTAAGCTGTATCAAGCAACTTTTGATTGAATTCATCGCGTCTCTTCTGCTACTGGATTGAATAAAAAGCTGAGAAACCTACACAGTTCTCCTCTATTTGTTTCCATTTGGAAGAACATTTTGTGCAATTTTCTTTGTATCCACGGTCAACTGTTGTTCATAACTACTTGAAACTCTAGAAGACTACTGATAACTTTTGTTGACACTCTTTTATGAGTGCGTATTTTGTAGTGCACTCAAGTATCCCCAGATAGTTTCTGGGTTGTTTGTTTTCTTGCTCGAATTTGGCGGTATGCAGAACCGTCACCTTGTTGCACACACATGGTTTCAAAATTCTGTCTAAACTAGTTGTATATCATTGTTTCTAGGTATCATTGAGTGCATTTTGCGCTGCAAACTGTTGTTTTTGATTTCAAATTGTCCTGCACCGCAGCCTTTGCACCATTAAAATGTCATTTGAGGACATTGCACACTTAACTAAACATAAAGCTGAAACGAAAGCTTATACTCCTACTGAAGCTAGTAATATTTATGGGCTCATTCGAGAGGTCAGATCATTTGATTCCACAGAGGGACCTGTTCAACAACAACTTAGACAGTTAGAGTATCTCCTTAGACGTGAGATTAATCAGAGACTTCATGCCACTACCCTCATACAATATCATAAAGCCAGTCGGATCCCTAGAGGTCTCCGTTTAGCCATTAAACCTATGTTATTCAAAATGAATCGCAAATTTATGGATAAATGGTATGCCATTTTAAATAAATGTTCCCTAGATCTCATTTTACTAATTGTAGAGGAACTGTCTCAAGTACTATCTGGGCTTGAATTCGAAATTAAAGAATTGCAAGACATTTTAGCTACTCGTATGGAAGCGGCAGAATGGCAGACCACTTTGATTGACATTAATAAGAGGTTGGATAATTACGCAAAAGAAATTCACGAAAGAAAGATCAGAAAGTTTCGTCGAGATACGATCGACTATAAACTCGATGAAGTTTATACTTGGGCGGAGGTCTATGCCCAAAAACGGGCATGGAATAAACCAGGCACTACTTCATCTGATGAAAGTATAGCGTCAAGCACTGACACTCAGCTTACACGTCCACCAGCATCTATGCCAGTTGCTTCCACTTCTGCTAATGCAGTATCTACCAATGCATCTAAGGTGTCTTTTTTAGACACAAGTCCAGCTGCCAACAATCCTCCCACACCAGCGACACTAGATGCAAACAAACCCGTCGAGGCCACAGATTCAGCAAAATCAGGCAGATCGCAACGGCAAAAGAAACATTAGTGATAAACATTTCTTCATCAAATTTATCTCATACACAATTGTCACTTTTAGAGAAAGGCAGTTCTTTTGTGCCGACTTTTCATTCGACCTCTTTAGACGCTGAAATAGCTCTATACAAGTTCACACGAAAACTTCGCTTACGATATTTCTTTTCTTCCAGTAATTTCAGCATAGACGCCTCACAAGTTTCAGAATATCGTGAGTTCAAGCCCAAGAGTGTGTTTACTTCACCTATTTCACATAAAACCATCGACACATTTGAGACTATGATCAAACAAGATTTGCTAAAACTATTAAAGACATCCACTAAACCCTCATTGCAAAACATGTCACAGTGCGATAGAGCAGCTTTAAGAGCTCTAAGAAATAATGCGAACTTACACTTCACAAAGGCTGACAAAGGTGGTGCTCTAGTAGTCATGGATCGCAATATGTATGAAAGCAACATCTTATCCATGTTGAGTGATGAGAACACATACATGTTGTTAAATGAGGATCCTACCAGGGCTTTTCAAGCCCTTGACCAAAGCTTGTGAAATGAAATGGATTTCTAAAAAACTAAAGAATATTTATGGACTGAATTTCCACGAAGACCGGGACTGTACATGCTCCCGAAAATTCATAAAGATCTCAAAAATCCACCTCTCAGACCGATTGTGTCAGGGTGCGGTTCATTGCATGAACCATTGGGTAAATATCTAGATGTATTTTTGCAACCGATTGTGCAGTCATGTAAATCATATTTGCAAGACACCACCCATTTGCTTACAGTATTAAAAGAGGTAGAAATCCCTGAGAGTGAAGAAACATGGTTATGCACTATCGATGTGGTTGCATTATATACTTCCATTCCTCATCTTGATGGCCTTGAATCAATTGAATGGGCTTTACTCAATCATGATGTGCCGTCAGCTAACAAGATTTTCCTGCTCGAACTTTTACATTTCTGTCTCTTTCATTGCTATTTCACTTGGAAAGGTCAGTTTTATGCTCAAACTAATGGCACATCCATGGGGTTTTCCGGGGCTCCCAGTTATGCCAATATCTTTATGCTTAAATTTGAGATTGAGTTTATCTATTCTGATGTGGTTTGGACAAACCATCTTAAGTTATATCGCCGCTATATTGACGATATTCTCATCATCTGGCAAGGACCTTGTCATGTTTTAGAAAATTGCATTTCTTCATTGAATGAAATCAATCCCAGGATTCAATTCACTTCTAGTATTGAGGCTAGTACTATTTCATTTCTTGATGTGTGTATTAAACGTCAAGGTTCTGTCATCTCAACAAGTGTGTTTCGGAAAAGACTGATCGCAATAATTCTCTGTTATTCCAGAGTTTTCTCCCACTTCCATTGAAAAGACATTTGCCGTACTCACAATTCACCAGGATTAAAAGATTAACATCTGATCCTGAGACATGTGTACACACTATAAAACAGTACAAATTGAAATTTCAAAAAAGTGGTTACCCTACTCATATACTTGACAAGGCTGAAACCCGAGTCCTTGCAGTTGATAGAGATCTGCTATTAAAGAAGTCACATAAGCCATCTATATCCAGAGAGGTTTTTGTATCTACCTTCTCCACGCACTCACAACAAATTAAGCGTATTGTACTTAATAGATGGGATCTGTTGCAATCGGAATCAGATTTTCAAGGCCTTTTCCAACATCCTCCTCTTTTCGCATACAAACGTTCTTGTAATTTAAAAGAATTACTTTCTAAACCCATGACTGGTCAGAACATCACTCACAAGGGTATGATCAAATGTCTCAATTGTTCTCATTGTATCAACGCCATGGTAGGCACGTGTATATCCCATCCACGCTCAGGCAAGAATATCTTATTGAATTTTACAGCTAACTGCAATAGTAAATTCGTCATTTATGTGATTAAATGCCCTTGCGGACTTTACTATGTTGGCAAAACTGAGAGAAATTTACGCACTCGGATTACAGAACACAAAAGCAGAATAAGGACCAACACGTTAAGCTCTCCCCTTGCTCAACATTGGCTAGAAAAACACCATACCATTGCGCAGCTGAGATTCAGTGTGGTAGAACTTGTCAAAGAGACAGCAGGCAGAGATATGACACGTTTTCTGTCGCAACGTGAATTACATTGGATATGGTTCATGGAGAGTCTTGTGCCGAACGGGTTGAATGATAAATGTGAATTTTCTTGTTTCTTGTAACTGTTTTTATAATTGTTTTTACAACTATTTTTGAGACATTAACACTATATCATGACGTATTTGTTTTTCTATGTAAGTTCTGACCAATACCTACATGTTGTCTCTATTTCTTTATTTGAGTATACTGGTGATGTATACTTGTATTCAATTACATGGTTAGTCTCTTAGATATGTTGTTAATTTAGCTGTTTCAATGTATGGATTACTGTTCTCCTTTGTCAATTTCACTATTTCGCATCACTGTTTTCTTTTGTCAATTTAACTTTATTGTTAGTTTGTCATTCTTGCATTCTTTCGTTTCAATTGTTTGTTTCACTGTTGCTTTCACTAATTCTGAATTTCGTAAATTTTATATGTTAATTTTACATGTTATTTTCTGATCTTTATTTGCATGTTATATTTATTTATTTGCATGTTGTTTTTCCACCATTTTTTCCCACCACAGTTTTCTCTACCATAGTCTTTTTTCAACTATAGTCGTTTTCGCCCATGCGTTTTGCTGGGTAGTCCCCATTTTTGTTTCCATGCTTTTTTACGTTTTTACGTTTTTATTTGCGCACGCACTTCGCTTACTCGTCTCTCATGTTGAGAATTGAGAAGTCACCCGCACTCGCGGTATTGTCACGCTTTGGTGAGTTTACTTTGTAACTTCGCTACCTTTGCTTTCCTCTGGTAGCGTCCTGTTTGATTGACAAGCTTTTTTCGTGTCTGTTTAGTTCCCGTTTCATAGCCCTCCAGTGTTAACTGAGCGGTTGTGTTTCTTCAAGCAGCATTGAGGTTATCCTCACATGCACTATTGGTAAGCCTTTGCGCACCTTCACTTTTCCGTAGTTCACAGAGCATCATTCATTTTGACGCTTCTTGTGTTTGTAGGTGATACCGTGGTGAAGATGTTTTATTTAACTTTATGTTTTATCAATCTTTTCCGCACACGTAAAAACGTTCACCTTCAGTGTTAGTACTTTAGTAGCACGTGACTTCACGGTGTTTCTTTTACGATTGGGTATTTCACTTTCTGGTTCATCTCTCGTTTGGTATCTGTGTGCTATTTTCTAATCCTGACACTTTGACAATCCTCTCGAGCTCTTCTCTTTAAAATAATGCTCCTCATATCGTTCTTCATAATAATGTTGATCAGACGCTGAGTTATTTAGATTGTGATTATGTTATTTGATATTCACAATTCCCTGAAGAAGGGCCGCCTACTTGGCCCGAAATGCATTGGGATCTTTTTTCAAATTGTTATTATTCAAGCTGCATCAAGCTATTTTTTCAGTATTTAAGCTGTATCAAGCAACTTTTGATTGAATTCATCGCGTCTCTTCTGCTACTGGATTGAATAAAAAGCTGAGAAACCTACACAGTTCTCCTCTATTTGTTTCCATTTGGAAGAACATTTTGTGCAATTTTCTTTGTATCCACGGTCAACTGTTGTTCATAACTACTTGAAACTCTAGAAGACTACTGATAACTTTTGTTGACACTCTTTTATGAGTGCGTATTTTGTAGTGCACTCAAGTATCCCCAGATAGTTTCTGGGTTGTTTGTTTTCTTGCTCGAATTTGGCGGTATGCAGAACCGTCACCTTGTTGCACACACATGGTTTCAAAATTCTGTCTAAACTAGTTGTATATCATTGTTTCTAGGTATCATTGAGTGCATTTTGCGCTGCAAACTGTTGTTTTTGATTTCAAATTGTCCTGCACCGCAGCCTTTGCACCATTAAAATGTCATTTGAGGACATTGCACACTTAACTAAACATAAAGCTGAAACGAAAGCTTATACTCCTACTGAAGCTAGTAATATTTATGGGCTCATTCGAGAGGTCAGATCATTTGATTCCACAGAGGGACCTGTTCAACAACAACTTAGACAGTTAGAGTATCTCCTTAGACGTGAGATTAATCAGAGACTTCATGCCACTACCCTCATACAATATCATAAAGCCAGTCGGATCCCTAGAGGTCTCCGTTTAGCCATTAAACCTATGTTATTCAAAATGAATCGCAAATTTATGGATAAATGGTATGCCATTTTAAATAAATGTTCCCTAGATCTCATTTTACTAATTGTAGAGGAACTGTCTCAAGTACTATCTGGGCTTGAATTCGAAATTAAAGAATTGCAAGACATTTTAGCTACTCGTATGGAAGCGGCAGAATGGCAGACCACTTTGATTGACATTAATAAGAGGTTGGATAATTACGCAAAAGAAATTCACGAAAGAAAGATCAGAAAGTTTCGTCGAGATACGATCGACTATAAACTCGATGAAGTTTATACTTGGGCGGAGGTCTATGCCCAAAAACGGGCATGGAATAAACCAGGCACTACTTCATCTGATGAAAGTATAGCGTCAAGCACTGACACTCAGCTTACACGTCCACCAGCATCTATGCCAGTTGCTTCCACTTCTGCTAATGCAGTATCTACCAATGCATCTAAGGTGTCTTTTTTAGACACAAGTCCAGCTGCCAACAATCCTCCCACACCAGCGACACTAGATGCAAACAAACCCGTCGAGGCCACAGATTCAGCAAAATCAGGCAGATCGCAACGGCAAAAGAAACATTAGTGATAAACATTTCTTCATCAAATTTATCTCATACACAATTGTCACTTTTAGAGAAAGGCAGTTCTTTTGTGCTGACTTTTCATTCGACCTCTTTAGACGCTGAAATAGCTCTATACAAGTTCACACGAAAACTTCGCTTACGATATTTCTTTTCTTCCAGTAATTTCAGCATAGACGCCTCACAAGTTTCAGAATATCGTGAGTTCAAGCCCAAGAGTGTGTTTACTTCACCTATTTCACATAAAACCATCAACACATTTGAGACTATGATCAAACAAGATTTGCTAAAACTATTAAAGACATCCACTAAACCCTCATTGCAAAACATGTCACAGTGCGATAGAGCAGCTTTAAGAGCTCTAAGAAATAATGCGAACTTACACTTCACAAAGGCTGACAAAGGTGGTGCTCTAGTAGTCATGGATCGCAATATGTATGAAAGCAACATCTTATCCATGTTGAGTGATGAGAACACATACATGTTGTTAAATGAGGATCCTACCAGGGCTTTTCAAGCCCTGACCAAAGCTTGTGAAATGAAATGGATTTCTAAAAAAACTAAAGAATATTTATGGACTGAATTTCCACGAAGACCGGGACTGTACATGCTCCCGAAAATTCATAAAGATCTCAAAAATCCACCTCTCAGACCGATTGTGTCAGGGTGCGGTTCATTGCATGAACCATTGGGTAAATATCTAGATGTATTTTTGCAACCGATTGTGCAGTCATGTAAATCATATTTGCAAGACACCACCCATTTGCTTACAGTATTAAAAGAGGTAGAAATCCCTGAGAGTGAAGAAACATGGTTATGCACTATCGATGTGGTTGCATTATATACTTCCATTCCTCATCTTGATGGCCTTGAATCAATTGAATGGGCTTTACTCAATCATGATGTGCCGTCAGCTAACAAGATTTTCCTGCTCGAACTTTTACATTTCTGTCTCTTTCATTGCTATTTCACTTGGAAAGGTCAGTTTTATGCTCAAACTAATGGCACATCCATGGGGTTTTCCGGGGCTCCCAGTTATGCCAATATCTTTATGCTTAAATTTGAGATTGAGTTTATCTATTCTGATGTGGTTTGGACAAACCATCTTAAGTTATATCGCCGCTATATTGACGATATTCTCATCATCTGGCAAGGACCTTGTCATGTTTTAGAAAATTGCATTTCTTCATTGAATGAAATCAATCCCAGGATTCAATTCACTTCTAGTATTGAGGCTAGTACTATTTCATTTCTTGATGTGTGTATTAAACGTCAAGGTTCTGTCATCTCAACAAGTGTGTTTCGGAAAAAGACTGATCGCAATAATTCTCTGTTATTCCAGAGTTTTCTCCCACTTCCATTGAAAAGACATTTGCCGTACTCACAATTCACCAGGATTAAAAGATTAACATCTGATCCTGAGACATGTGTACACACTATAAAACAGTACAAATTGAAATTTCAAAAAAGTGGTTACCCTACTCATATACTTGACAAGGCTGAAACCCGAGTCCTTGCAGTTGATAGAGATCTGCTATTAAAGAAGTCACATAAGCCATCTATATCCAGAGAGGTTTTTGTATCTACCTTCTCCACGCACTCACAACAAATTAAGCGTATTGTACTTAATAGATGGGATCTGTTGCAATCGGAATCAGATTTTCAAGGCCTTTTCCAACATCCTCCTCTTTTCGCATACAAACGTTCTTGTAATTTAAAAGAATTACTTTCTAAACCCATGACTGGTCAGAACATCACTCACAAGGGTATGATCAAATGTCTCAATTGTTCTCATTGTATCAACGCCATGGTAGGCACGTGTATATCCCATCCACGCTCAGGCAAGAATATCTTATTGAATTTTACAGCTAACTGCAATAGTAAATTCGTCATTTATGTGATTAAATGCCCTTGCGGACTTTACTATGTTGGCAAAACTGAGAGAAATTTACGCACTCGGATTACAGAACACAAAAGCAGAATAAGGACCAACACGTTAAGCTCTCCCCTTGCTCAACATTGGCTAGAAAAACACCATACCATTGCGCAGCTGAGATTCAGTGTGGTAGAACTTGTCAAAGAGACAGCAGGCAGAGATATGACACGTTTTCTGTCGCAACGTGAATTACATTGGATATGGTTCATGGAGAGTCTTGTGCCGAACGGGTTGAATGATAAATGTGAATTTTCTTGTTTCTTGTAACTGTTTTTATAATTGTTTTTACAACTATTTTTGAGACATTAACACTATATCATGACGTATTTGTTTTTCTATGTAAGTTCTGACCAATACCTACATGTTGTCTCTATTTCTTTATTTGAGTATACTGGTGATGTATACTTGTATTCAATTACATGGTTAGTCTCTTAGATATGTTGTTAATTTAGCTGTTTCAATGTATGGATTACTGTTCTCCTTTGTCAATTTCACTATTTCGCATCACTGTTTTCTTTTGTCAATTTAACTTTATTGTTAGTTTGTCATTCTTGCATTCTTTCGTTTCAATTGTTTGTTTCACTGTTGCTTTCACTAATTCTGAATTTCGTAAATTTTATATGTTAATTTTACATGTTATTTTCTGATCTTTATTTGCATGTTATATTTATTTATTTGCATGTTGTTTTTCCACCATTTTTTCCCACCACAGTTTTCTCTACCATAGTCTTTTTTCAACTATAGTCGTTTTCGCCCATGCGTTTTGCTGGGTAGTCCCCATTTTTGTTTCCATGCTTTTTTACGTTTTTACGTTTTTATTTGCGCACGCACTTCGCTTACTCGTCTCTCATGTTGAGAATTGAGAAGTCACCCGCACTCGCGGTATTGTCACGCTTTGGTGAGTTTACTTTGTAACTTCGCTACCTTTGCTTTCCTCTGGTAGCGTCCTGTTTGATTGACAAGCTTTTTTCGTGTCTGTTTAGTTCCCGTTTCATAGCCCTCCAGTGTTAACTGAGCGGTTGTGTTTCTTCAAGCAGCATTGAGGTTATCCTCACATGCACTATTGGTAAGCCTTTGCGCACCTTCACTTTTCCGTAGTTCACAGAGCATCATTCATTTTGACGCTTCTTGTGTTTGTAGGTGATACCGTGGTGAAGATGTTTTATTTAACTTTATGTTTTATCAATCTTTTCCGCACACGTAAAAACGTTCACCTTCAGTGTTAGTACTTTAGTAGCACGTGACTTCACGGTGTTTCTTTTACGATTGGGTATTTCACTTTCTGGTTCATCTCTCGTTTGGTATCTGTGTGCTATTTTCTAATCCTGACACTTTGACAATCCTCTCGAGCTCTTCTCTTTAAAATAATGCTCCTCATATCGTTCTTCATAATAATGTTGATCAGACGCTGAGTTATTTAGATTGTGATTATGTTATTTGATATTCACAATTCCCTTGAAGAAGGGCCGCCTACTTGGCCCGAAATGCATTGGGATCTTTTTTCAAATTGTTATTATTCAAGCTGCATCAAGCAATTTTTTCAGTATTTAAGCTGTATCAAGCAACTTTTGATTGAATTCATCGCGTCTCTTCTGCTACTGGATTGAATAAAAAGCTGAGAGACCTACACAGTTCTCCTCTATTTGTTTCCATTTGGAAGAACATTTTGTGCAATTTTCTTTGTATCCACGGTCAACTGTTGTTCATAACTACTTGAAACTCTAGAAGACTACTGATAACTTTTGTTGACACTCTTTTATGAGTGCGTATTTTGTAGTGCACTCAAGTATCCCCAGATAGTTTCTGGGTTGTTTGTTTTCTTGCTCGAATTTGGCGGTATGCAGAACCGTCACCTTGTTGCACACACATGGTTTCAAAATTCTGTCTAAACTAGTTGTATATCATTGTTTCTAGGTATCATTGAGTGCATTTTGCGCTGCACACTGTTGTTTTTGATTTCAAATTGTCCTGCACCGCAGCCTTTGCACCATTAAAATGTCATTTGAGGACATTGCACACTTAACTGAACATAAAGCTGAAACGAAAGCTTATACTCCTACTGAAGCTAGTAATATTTATGGGCTCATTCGAGAGGTCAGATCATTTGATTCCACACAGGGACCTGTTCAACAACAACTTAGACAGTTAGAGTATCTCCTTAGACGTGAGATTAATCAGAGACTTCATGCCACTACCCTCATACAATATCATAAAGCCAGTCGGATCCCTAGAGGTCTCCGTTTAGCCATTAAACCTATGTTATTCAAAATGAATCGCAAATTTATGGATAAATGGTATGCCATTTTAAATAAATGTTCCCTAGATCTCATTTTACTAATTGTAGAGGGACTGTGTCAAGTACTATCTGGGCTTGAATTCGAAATTAAAGAATTGCAAGACATTTTAGCTACTCGTATGGAAGCGGCAGAATGGCAGACCACTTTGATTGACATTAATAAGAGGTTGGATAATTACGCAAAAGAAATTCACGAAAGAAAGATCAGAAAGTTTCGTCGAGATACGATCGACTATAAACTCGATGAAGTTTATACTTGGACGGAGGTCTATGCCCAAAAACGGGCATGGAATAAACCAGGCACTACTTCATCTGATGAAAGTATAGCGTCAAGCACTGACACTCAGCTTACACGTCCACCAGCATCTATGCCAGTTGCTTCCACTTCTGCTAATGCAGTATCTACCAATGCATCTAAGGTGTCTTTTTTAGACACAAGTCCAGCTGCCAACAATCCTCCCACACCAGCGACACTAGATGCAAACAAACCCGTCGAGGCCACAGATTCAGCAAAATCAGGCAGATCGCAACGGCAAAAGAAACATTAGTGATAAACATTTCTTCATCAAATTTATCTCATACACAATTGTCACTTTTAGAGAAAGGCAGTTCTTTTGTGCCGACTTTTCATTCGACCTCTTTAGACGCTGAAATAGCTCTATACAAGTTCACACGAAAACTTCGCTTACGATATTTCTTTTCTTCCAGTAATTTCAGCATAGACGCCTCACAAGTTTCAGAATATCGTGAGTTCAAGCCCAAGAGTGTGTTTACTTCACCTATTTCACATAAAACCATCGACACATTTGAGACTATGATCAAACAAGATTTGCTAAAACTATTAAAGACATCCACTAAACCCTCATTGCAAAACATGTCACAGTGCGATAGAGCAGCTTTAAGAGCTCTAAGAAATAATGCGAACTTACACTTCACAAAGGCTGACAAAGGTGGTGCTCTAGCAGTCATGGATCGCAATATGTATGAAAGCAACATCTTATCCATGTTGAGTGATGAGAACACATACATGTTGTTAAATGAGGATCCTACCAGGGCTTTTCAAGCCCTGACCAAAGCTTGTGAAATGAAATGGATTTCTAAAAAAACTAAAGAATATTTATGGACTGAATTTCCACGAAGACCGGGACTGTACATGCTCCCGAAAATTCATAAAGATCTCAAAAATCCACCTCTCAGACCGATTGTGTCAGGGTGCGGTTCATTGCATGAACCATTGGGTAAATATCTAGATGTATTTTTGCAACCGATTGTGCAGTCATGTAAATCATATTTGCAAGACACCACCCATTTGCTTACAGTATTAAAAGAGGTAGAAATCCCTGAGAGTGAAGAAACATGGTTATGCACTATCGATGTGGTTGCATTATATACTTCCATTCCTCATCTTGATGGCCTTGAATCAATTGAATGGGCTTTACTCAATCATGATGTGCCGTCAGCTAACAAGATTTTCCTGCTCGAACTTTTACATTTCTGTCTCTTTCATTGCTATTTCACTTGGAAAGGTCAGTTTTATGCTCAAACTAATGGCACATCCATGGGGTTTTCCGGGGCTCCCAGTTATGCCAATATCTTTATGCTTAAATTTGAGATTGAGTTTATCTATTCTGATGTGGTTTGGACAAACCATCTTAAGTTATATCGCCGCTATATTGACGATATTCTCATCATCTGGCAAGGACCTTGTCATGTTTTAGAAAATTGCATTTCTTCATTGAATGAAATCAATCCCAGGATTCAATTCACTTCTAGTATTGAGGCTAGTACTATTTCATTTCTTGATGTGTGTATTAAACGTCAAGGTTCTGTCATCTCAACAAGTGTGTTTCGGAAAAGACTGATCGCAATAATTCTCTGTTATTCCAGAGTTTTCTCCCACTTCCATTGAAAAGACATTTGCCGTACTCACAATTCACCAGGATTAAAAGATTAACATCTGATCCTGAGACATGTGTACACACTATAAAACAGTACAAATTGAAATTTCAAAAAAGTGGTTACCCTACTCATATACTTGACAAGGCTGAAACCCGAGTCCTTGCAGTTGATAGAGATCTGCTATTAAAGAAGTCACATAAGCCATCTATATCCAGAGAGGTTTTTGTATCTACCTTCTCCACGCACTCACAACAAATTAAGCGTATTGTACTTAATAGATGGGATCTGTTGCAATCGGAATCAGATTTTCAAGGCCTTTTCCAACATCCTCCTCTTTTCGCATACAAACGTTCTTGTAATTTAAAAGAATTACTTTCTAAACCCATGACTGGTCAGAACATCACTCACAAGGGTATGATCAAATGTCTCAATTGTTCTCATTGTATCAACGCCATGGTAGGCACGTGTATATCCCATCCACGCTCAGGCAAGAATATCTTATTGAATTTTACAGCTAACTGCAATAGTAAATTCGTCATTTATGTGATTAAATGCCCTTGCGGACTTTACTATGTTGGCAAAACTGAGAGAAATTTACGCACTCGGATTACAGAACACAAAAGCAGAATAAGGACCAACACGTTAAGCTCTCCCCTTGCTCAACATTGGCTAGAAAAACACCATACCATTGCGCAGCTGAGATTCAGTGTGGTAGAACTTGTCAAAGAGACAGCAGGCAGAGATATGACACGTTTTCTGTCGCAACGTGAATTACATTGGATATGGTTCATGGAGAGTCTTGTGCCGAACGGGTTGAATGATAAATGTGAATTTTCTTGTTTCTTGTAACTGTTTTTATAATTGTTTTTACAACTATTTTTGAGACATTAACACTATATCATGACGTATTTGTTTTTCTATGTAAGTTCTGACCAATACCTACATGTTGTCTCTATTTCTTTATTTGAGTATACTGGTGATGTATACTTGTATTCAATTACATGGTTAGTCTCTTAGATATGTTGTTAATTTAGCTGTTTCAATGTATGGATTACTGTTCTCCTTTGTCAATTTCACTATTTCGCATCACTGTTTTCTTTTGTCAATTTAACTTTATTGTTAGTTTGTCATTCTTGCATTCTTTCGTTTCAATTGTTTGTTTCACTGTTGCTTTCACTAATTCTGAATTTCGTAAATTTTATATGTTAATTTTACATGTTATTTTCTGATCTTTATTTGCATGTTATATTTATTTATTTGCATGTTGTTTTTCCACCATTTTTTCCCACCACAGTTTTCTCTACCATAGTCTTTTTTCAACTATAGTCGTTTTCGCCCATGCGTTTTGCTGGGTAGTCCCCATTTTTGTTTCCATGCTTTTTTACGTTTTTACGTTTTTATTTGCGCACGCACTTCGCTTACTCGTCTCTCATGTTGAGAATTGAGAAGTCACCCGCACTCGCGGTATTGTCACGCTTTGGTGAGTTTACTTTGTAACTTCGCTACCTTTGCTTTCCTCTGGTAGCGTCCTGTTTGATTGACAAGCTTTTTTCGTGTCTGTTTAGTTCCCGTTTCATAGCCCTCCAGTGTTAACTGAGCGGTTGTGTTTCTTCAAGCAGCATTGAGGTTATCCTCACATGCACTATTGGTAAGCCTTTGCGCACCTTCACTTTTCCGTAGTTCACAGAGCATCATTCATTTTGACGCTTCTTGTGTTTGTAGGTGATACCGTGGTGAAGATGTTTTATTTAACTTTATGTTTTATCAATCTTTTCCGCACACGTAAAAACGTTCACCTTCAGTGTTAGTACTTTAGTAGCACGTGACTTCACGGTGTTTCTTTTACGATTGGGTATTTCACTTTCTGGTTCATCTCTCGTTTGGTATCTGTGTGCTATTTTCTAATCCTGACACTTTGACAATCCTCTCGAGCTCTTCTCTTTAAAATAATGCTCCTCATATCGTTCTTCATAATAATGTTGATCAGACGCTGAGTTATTTAGATTGTGATTATGTTATTTGATATTCACAATTCCCCTGAAGAAGGGCCGCCTACTTGGCCCGAAATGCATTGGGATCTTTTTTCAAATTGTTATTATTCAAGCTGCATCAAGCTATTTTTTCAGTATTTAAGCTGTATCAAGCAACTTTTGATTGAATTCATCGCGTCTCTTCTGCTACTGGATTGAATAAAAAGCTGAGAGACCTACACAGTTCTCCTCTATTTGTTTCCATTTGGAAGAACATTTTGTGCAATTTTCTTTGTATCCACGGTCAACTGTTGTTCATAACTACTTGAAACTCTAGAAGACTACTGATAACTTTTGTTGACACTCTTTTATGAGTGCGTATTTTGTAGTGCACTCAAGTATCCCCAGATAGTTTCTGGGTTGTTTGTTTTCTTGCTCGAATTTGGCGGTATGCAGAACCGTCACCTTGTTGCACACACATGGTTTCAAAATTCTGTCTAAACTAGTTGTATATCATTGTTTCTAGGTATCATTGAGTGCATTTTGCGCTGCACACTGTTGTTTTTGATTTCAAATTGTCCTGCACCGCAGCCTTTGCACCATTAAAATGTCATTTGAGGACATTGCACACTTAACTGAACATAAAGCTGAAACGAAAGCTTATACTCCTACTGAAGCTAGTAATATTTATGGGCTCATTCGAGAGGTCAGATCATTTGATTCCACACAGGGACCTGTTCAACAACAACTTAGACAGTTAGAGTATCTCCTTAGACGTGAGATTAATCAGAGACTTCATGCCACTACCCTCATACAATATCATAAAGCCAGTCGGATCCCTAGAGGTCTCCGTTTAGCCATTAAACCTATGTTATTCAAAATGAATCGCAAATTTATGGATAAATGGTATGCCATTTTAAATAAATGTTCCCTAGATCTCATTTTACTAATTGTAGAGGAACTGTCTCAAGTACTATCTGGGCTTGAATTCGAAATTAAAGAATTGCAAGACATTTTAGCTACTCGTATGGAAGCGGCAGAATGGCAGACCACTTTGATTGACATTAATAAGAGGTTGGATAATTACGCAAAAGAAATTCACGAAAGAAAGATCAGAAAGTTTCGTCGAGATACGATCGACTATAAACTCGATGAAGTTTATACTTGGGCGGAGGTCTATGCCCAAAAACGGGCATGGAATAAACCAGGCACTACTTCATCTGATGAAAGTATAGCGTCAAGCACTGACACTCAGCTTACACGTCCACCAGCATCTATGCCAGTTGCTTCCACTTCTGCTAATGCAGTATCTACCAATGCATCTAAGGTGTCTTTTTTAGACACAAGTCCAGCTGCCAACAATCCTCCCACACCAGCGACACTAGATGCAAACAAACCCGTCGAGGCCACAGATTCAGCAAAATCAGGCAGATCGCAACGGCAAAAGAAACATTAGTGATAAACATTTCTTCATCAAATTTATCTCATACACAATTGTCACTTTTAGAGAAAGGCAGTTCTTTTGTGCCGACTTTTCATTCGACCTCTTTAGACGCTGAAATAGCTCTATACAAGTTCACACGAAAACTTCGCTTACGATATTTCTTTTCTTCCAGTAATTTCAGCATAGACGCCTCACAAGTTTCAGAATATCGTGAGTTCAAGCCCAAGAGTGTGTTTACTTCACCTATTTCACATAAAACCATCGACACATTTGAGACTATGATCAAACAAGATTTGCTAAAACTATTAAAGACATCCACTAAACCCTCATTGCAAAACATGTCACAGTGCGATAGAGCAGCTTTAAGAGCTCTAAGAAATAATGCGAACTTACACTTCACAAAGGCTGACAAAGGTGGTGCTCTAGTAGTCATGGATCGCAATATGTATGAAAGCAACATCTTATCCATGTTGAGTGATGAGAACACATACATGTTGTTAAATGAGGATCCTACCAGGGCTTTTCAAGAGTTCTTCTTCTATACTGACCAAAGCTTGTGAAATGAAATGGATTTCTAAAAAAACTAAAGAATATTTATGGACTGAATTTCCACGAAGACCGGGACTGTACATGCTCCCGAAAATTCATAAAGATCTCAAAAATCCACCTCTCAGACCGATTGTGTCAGGGTGCGGTTCATTGCATGAACCATTGGGTAAATATCTAGATGTATTTTTGCAACCGATTGTGCAGTCATGTAAATCATATTTGCAAGACACCACCCATTTGCTTACAGTATTAAAAGAGGTAGAAATCCCTGAGAGTGAAGAAACATGGTTATGCACTATCGATGTGGTTGCATTATATACTTCCATTCCTCATCTTGATGGCCTTGAATCAATTGAATGGGCTTTACTCAATCATGATGTGCCGTCAGCTAACAAGATTTTCCTGCTCGAACTTTTACATTTCTGTCTCTTTCATTGCTATTTCACTTGGAAAGGTCAGTTTTATGCTCAAACTAATGGCACATCCATGGGGTTTTCCGGGGCTCCCAGTTATGCCAATATCTTTATGCTTAAATTTGAGATTGAGTTTATCTATTTTGATGTGGTTTGGACAAACCATCTTAAGTTATATCGCCGCTATATTGACGATATTCTCATCATCTGGCAAGGACCTCGTCATGTTTTAGAAAATTGCATTTCTTCATTGAATGAAATCAATCCCAGGATTCAATTCACTTCTAGTATTGAGGCTAGTACTATTTCATTTCTTGATGTGTGTATTAAACGTCAAGGTTCTGTCATCTCAACAAGTGTGTTTCGGAAAAAGACTGATCGCAATAATTCTCTGTTATTCCAGAGTTTTCTCCCACTTCCATTGAAAAGACATTTGCCGTACTCACAATTCACCAGGATTAAAAGATTAACATCTGATCCTGAGACATGTGTACACACTATAAAACAGTACAAATTGAAATTTCAAAAAAGTGGTTACCCTACTCATATACTTGACAAGGCTGAAACCCGAGTCCTTGCAGTTGATAGAGATCTGCTATTAAAGAAGTCACATAAGCCATCTATATCCAGAGAGGTTTTTGTATCTACCTTCTCCACGCACTCACAACAAATTAAGCGTATTGTACTTAATAGATGGGATCTGTTGCAATCGGAATCAGATTTTCAAGGCCTTTTCCAACATCCTCCTCTTTTCGCATACAAACGTTCTTGTAATTTAAAAGAATTACTTTCTAAACCCATGACTGGTCAGAACATCACTCACAAGGGTATGATCAAATGTCTCAATTGTTCTCATTGTATCAACGCCATGGTAGGCACGTGTATATCCCATCCACGCTCAGGCAAGAATATCTTATTGAATTTTACAGCTAACTGCAATAGTAAATTCGTCATTTATGTGATTAAATGCCCTTGCGGACTTTACTATGTTGGCAAAACTGAGAGAAATTTACGCACTCGGATTACAGAACACAAAAGCAGAATAAGGACCAACACGTTAAGCTCTCCCCTTGCTCAACATTGGCTAGAAAAACACCATACCATTGCGCAGCTGAGATTCAGTGTGGTAGAACTTGTCAAAGAGACAGCAGGCAGAGATATGACACGTTTTCTGTCGCAACGTGAATTACATTGGATATGGTTCATGGAGAGTCTTGTGCCGAACGGGTTGAATGATAAATGTGAATTTTCTTGTTTCTTGTAACTGTTTTTATAATTGTTTTTACAACTATTTTTGAGACATTAACACTATATCATGACGTATTTGTTTTTCTATGTAAGTTCTGACCAATACCTACATGTTGTCTCTATTTCTTTATTTGAGTATACTGGTGATGTATACTTGTATTCAATTACATGGTTAGTCTCTTAGATATGTTGTTAATTTAGCTGTTTCAATGTCATGGATTACTGTTCTCCTTTGTCAATTTCACTATTTCGCATCACTGTTTTCTTTTGTCAATTTAACTTTATTGTTAGTTTGTCATTCTTGCATTCTTTCGTTTCAATTGTTTGTTTCACTGTTGCTTTCACTAATTCTGAATTTCGTAAATTTTATATGTTAATTTTACATGTTATTTTCTGATCTTTATTTGCATGTTATATTTATTTATTTGCATGTTGTTTTTCCACCATTTTTTCCCACCACAGTTTTCTCTACCATAGTCTTTTTTCAACTATAGTCGTTTTCGCCCATGCGTTTTGCTGGGTAGTCCCCATTTTTGTTTCCATGCTTTTTTACGTTTTTACGTTTTTATTTGCGCACGCACTTCGCTTACTCGTCTCTCATGTTGAGAATTGAGAAGTCACCCGCACTCGCGGTATTGTCACGCTTTGGTGAGTTTACTTTGTAACTTCGCTACCTTTGCTTTCCTCTGGTAGCGTCCTGTTTGATTGACAAGCTTTTTTCGTGTCTGTTTAGTTCCCGTTTCATAGCCCTCCAGTGTTAACTGAGCGGTTGTGTTTCTTCAAGCAGCATTGAGGTTATCCTCACATGCACTATTGGTAAGCCTTTGCGCACCTTCACTTTTCCGTAGTTCACAGAGCATCATTCATTTTGACGCTTCTTGTGTTTGTAGGTGATACCGTGGTGAAGATGTTTTATTTAACTTTATGTTTTATCAATCTTTTCCGCACACGTAAAAACGTTCACCTTCAGTGTTAGTACTTTAGTAGCACGTGACTTCACGGTGTTTCTTTTACGATTGGGTATTTCACTTTCTGGTTCATCTCTCGTTTGGTATCTGTGTGCTATTTTCTAATCCTGACACTTTGACAATCCTCTCGAGCTCTTCTCTTTAAAATAATGCTCCTCATATCGTTCTTCATAATAATGTTGATCAGACGCTGAGTTATTTAGATTGTGATTATGTTATTTGATATTCACAATTCCCTTGAAGAAGGGCCGCCTACTTGGCCCGAAATGCATTGGGATCTTTTTTCAAATTGTTATTATTCAAGCTGCATCAAGCAATTTTTTCAGTATTTAAGCTGTATCAAGCAACTTTTGATTGAATTCATCGCGTCTCTTCTGCTACTGGATTGAATAAAAAGCTGAGAGACCTACACAGTTCTCCTCTATTTGTTTCCATTTGGAAGAACATTTTGTGCAATTTTCTTTGTATCCACGGTCAACTGTTGTTCATAACTACTTGAAACTCTAGAAGACTACTGATAACTTTTGTTGACACTCTTTTATGAGTGCGTATTTTGTAGTGCACTCAAGTATCCCCAGATAGTTTCTGGGTTGTTTGTTTTCTTGCTCGAATTTGGCGGTATGCAGAACCGTCACCTTGTTGCACACACATGGTTTCAAAATTCTGTCTAAACTAGTTGTATATCATTGTTTCTAGGTATCATTGAGTGCATTTTGCGCTGCACACTGTTGTTTTTGATTTCAAATTGTCCTGCACCGCAGCCTTTGCACCATTAAAATGTCATTTGAGGACATTGCACACTTAACTGAACATAAAGCTGAAACGAAAGCTTATACTCCTACTGAAGCTAGTAATATTTATGGGCTCATTCGAGAGGTCAGATCATTTGATTCCACACAGGGACCTGTTCAACAACAACTTAGACAGTTAGAGTATCTCCTTAGACGTGAGATTAATCAGAGACTTCATGCCACTACCCTCATACAATATCATAAAGCCAGTCGGATCCCTAGAGGTCTCCGTTTAGCCATTAAACCTATGTTATTCAAAATGAATCGCAAATTTATGGATAAATGGTATGCCATTTTAAATAAATGTTCCCTAGATCTCATTTTACTAATTGTAGAGGAACTGTCTCAAGTACTATCTGGGCTTGAATTCGAAATTAAAGAATTGCAAGACATTTTAGCTACTCGTATGGAAGCGGCAGAATGGCAGACCACTTTGATTGACATTAATAAGAGGTTGGATAATTACGCAAAAGAAATTCACGAAAGAAAGATCAGAAAGTTTCGTCGAGATACGATCGACTATAAACTCGATGAAGTTTATACTTGGGCGGAGGTCTATGCCCAAAAACGGGCATGGAATAAACCAGGCACTACTTCATCTGATGAAAGTATAGCGTCAAGCACTGACACTCAGCTTACACGTCCACCAGCATCTATGCCAGTTGCTTCCACTTCTGCTAATGCAGTATCTACCAATGCATCTAAGGTGTCTTTTTTAGACACAAGTCCAGCTGCCAACAATCCTCCCACACCAGCGACACTAGATGCAAACAAACCCGTCGAGGCCACAGATTCAGCAAAATCAGGCAGATCGCAACGGCAAAAGAAACATTAGTGATAAACATTTCTTCATCAAATTTATCTCATACACAATTGTCACTTTTAGAGAAAGGCAGTTCTTTTGTGCCGACTTTTCATTCGACCTCTTTAGACGCTGAAATAGCTCTATACAAGTTCACACGAAAACTTCGCTTACGATATTTCTTTTCTTCCAGTAATTTCAGCATAGACGCCTCACAAGTTTCAGAATATCGTGAGTTCAAGCCCAAGAGTGTGTTTACTTCACCTATTTCACATAAAACCATCGACACATTTGAGACTATGATCAAACAAGATTTGCTAAAACTATTAAAGACATCCACTAAACCCTCATTGCAAAACATGTCACAGTGCGATAGAGCAGCTTTAAGAGCTCTAAGAAATAATGCGAACTTACACTTCACAAAGGCTGACAAAGGTGGTGCTCTAGTAGTCATGGATCGCAATATGTATGAAAGCAACATCTTATCCATGTTGAGCGATGAGAACACATACATGTTGTTAAATGAGGACCCTACCAGGGCTTTTCAAGAAGTTCTTCTTTCTATACTGACCAAAGCTTGTGAAATGAAATGGATTTCTAAAAAAACTAAAGAATATTTATGGACTGAATTTCCACGAAGACCGGGACTGTACATGCTCCCGAAAATTCATAAAGATCTCAAAAATCCACCTCTCAGACCGATTGTGTCAGGGTGCGGTTCATTGCATGAACCATTGGGTAAATATCTAGATGTATTTTTGCAACCGATTGTGCAGTCATGTAAATCATATTTGCAAGACACCACCCATTTGCTTACAGTATTAAAAGAGGTAGAAATCCCTGAGAGTGAAGAAACATGGTTATGCACTATCGATGTGGTTGCATTATATACTTCCATTCCTCATCTTGATGGCCTTGAATCAATTGAATGGGCTTTACTCAATCATGATGTGCCGTCAGCTAACAAGATTTTCCTGCTCGAACTTTTACATTTCTGTCTCTTTCATTGCTATTTCACTTGGAAAGGTCAGTTTTATGCTCAAACTAATGGCACATCCATGGGGTTTTCCGGGGCTCCCAGTTATGCCAATATCTTTATGCTTAAATTTGAGACTGAGTTTATCTATTCTGATGTGGTTTGGACAAACCATCTTAAGTTATATCGCCGCTATATTGACGATATTCTCATCATCTGGCAAGGACCTCGTCATGTTTTAGAAAATTGCATTTCTTCATTGAATGAAATCAATCCCAGGATTCAATTCACTTCTAGTATTGAGGCTAGTACTATTTCATTTCTTGATGTGTGTATTAAACGTCAAGGTTCTGTCATCTCAACAAGTGTGTTTCGGAAAAAGACTGATCGCAATAATTCTCTGTTATTCCAGAGTTTTCACCCACTTCCATTGAAAAGACATTTGCCGTACTCACAATTCACCAGGATTAAAAGAATAACATCTGATCCTGAGACATGTGTACACACTATAAAACAGTACAAATTGAAATTTCAAAAAAGGGGTTACCCTACTCATATACTTGACAAGGCTGAAACCTGAGCCCTTGCAGTTGATAGAGATCTGCTATTAAAGAAGTCACATAAGCCATCTATATCCAGAGAGGTTTTTGTATCTACCTTCTCCACGCACTCACAACAAATTAAGCGTATTGTACTTAATAGATGGGATCTGTTGCAATCTGAATCAGATTTTCAAGGCCTTTTCCAACATTCTCCTCTTTTCGCATACAAACGTTCTTGTAATTTAAAAGAATTACTTTCTAAACCCATGACTGGTCAGAACATCACTCACAAGGGTATGATCAAATGTCTCAATTGTTCTCATTGTAACAACGCCATGGTAGGCACGTGTATATCCCATCCACGCTCAGGCAAGAATATCTTATTGAATTTTACAGCTAACTGCAATAGTAAATTCGTCATTTATGTGATTAAATGCCCTTGCGGACTTTACTATGTTGGCAAAACTGAGAGAAATTTACGCACTCGGATTACAGAACACAAAAGCAGAATAAGGACCAACACGTTAAGCTCTCCCCTTGCTCAACATTGGCTAGAAAAACACCATACCATTGCGCAGCTGAGATTCAGTGTGGTAGAACTTGTCAAAGAGACAGCAGGCAGAGATATGACACGTTTTCTGTCGCAACGTGAATTACATTGGATATGGTTCATGGAGAGTCTTGTGCCGAACGGGTTGAATGATAAATGTGAATTTTCTTGTTTCTTGTAACTGTTTTTATAATTGTTTTTACAACTATTTTTGAGACATTAACACTATATCATGACGTATTTGTTTTTCTATGTAAGTTCTGACCAATACCTACATGTTGTCTCTATTTCTTTATTTGAGTATACTGGTGATGTATACTTGTATTCAATTACATGGTTAGTCTCTTAGATATGTTGTTAATTTAGCTGTTTCAATGTCATGGATTACTGTTCTCCTTTGTCAATTTCAATATTACGTATCACTGTTTTCTTTTGTCAATTTAACTTTATTGTTAGTTTGTCATTCTTGCATTCTTTCGTTTCAATTGTTTGTTTCACTGTTGCTTTCACTAATTCTGAATTTCGTAAATTTTATATGTTAATTTTACATGTTATTTTCTGATCTTTATTTGCATGTTATATTTATTTATTTGCATGTTGTTTTTCCACCATTTTTTCCCACCACAGTTTTCTCTACCATAGTCTTTTTTCAACTATAGTGTTAGACGTCCAGCCTCCTGCACAGTCCTTTGGCGTCCTGGTGGAACTTGAGTGCTTGCTTTGTAGAAAGTTGAACCCTTTTTAGCAGACCCCTCACCTCTCTGTTAGAGGTAGAGTTTGTTGACACTCCCTTCCTTTAAATATACCGACTCGCCGAGGAACCGTTGCTTGGCTTTGATCCTGCACCACGCTCTGACCTCTCCTGGAAACTCAGTGTCTGGCAACACTTCTCGTGAGAGTACCCTAGCTCTTTCCCCTACCTAGAGCGATTCCTGCTACCCGCCTCTAGAAGATCGCAAGGCGATTCTAGTTTTTTTTGTGTTCCCTTATTGGTGTCCCTTGTCTTACCTACATGCGGCGACTCCTAAGTACCCCGCTGACCCCTTGATTCGCGGCCGCGTTCTCTGCAGCATTTACGCGCGGCCGCGTTCTGAAGCCCTCGCTGACTGAGACGTTTTTCTTTTTTACCCTTGTTACTGAATCATCCTAACTTTTCCCGTCTTTGATGTAATTGACGAGTGGCGGCGTTCTTCTACTTGAATAGACGCTGCCGTGTTTGTGAGTGGAAACTGACTTAAACTTGATACTTTGTATCCGTGTTTATGCGCTTTGCGCGTCTGATTGCCTTGTTTGTTTAAGACGCCGGTGAGACATTTTTTGACTATCCTTTCCTTTTATGCGTTTTGCCCTCACAGTCCAGTCAGTTTGGAAGCACTTCTCCTTAGAATCTGTTCTGAGTTATTATACAGATTCTTTGTCGGTCCCCCTTTATTTTATTTGTTTGTTTTATTTTTGGACAAATCTCAGTGACACATGTTACTGGCAAGGGTAAAGAAGTATTTGCCTACACTTCCGGAGCACTGAGAAGATCCAGTATTTTACACAAGGAGATGTCCAGCCGGTAAGGGAAAGTTTGTTTCTATAACGCAAGCACTGAAGTCTACCCTGTGTATATTTACTGTTAGAAGGGGGAGGGAAGGAAGTTTCTCATCGCTGTCTATTATTGTCTCCCTGTAGGTTTCACCTCTTCTGTTTTCTGGTCAACCCTGAGGGAATCGGCTGGGGGGTTAAGAAGTTATCTCATCTTGGTGTCTAATCCCCTCATCTCCGAGAGTCAGTCTAGGGGTGCAGTGTCTTATTTCTTTTCATCCATAGACTGTCTTTAGGAGTGTGGGGGATTTCTCGTCGCTCCTGTGGATTGAGCCTTGAAGTATACAACGGTTAGTGGCATCGGCAACAGAAAGCCAAGCCCACGACTTAAGTCCACCCGAGCGATGATAAATGCGGACGGGGCTTGCTCCTCTGTGGAGAACCCTCTCCAGAGTCCCACTGTAGAGGAGCTGGCAGCTGCTATAATAGAACTTCAAAGCGAGGTAGGGCGACTAAGAGTAGAAAACCAACAACTCCATACAGAATTAAGTCAGGCCCGGCTCCAACCTATGTTTAGTAACCCTGTAAGCGACACTTCTCAAAGGACTAAGCGCACTTATATACAGCCTGCCCATTTTACAGCCCCCCCTTCCATCGTAGAAACTGCAACTACAGGTCTTGTAAATCCACAAGCAGTTCAGGTTTCAGTGCACACACATAATCCAGTACCTTTGGCAGTACCTGAAAGGTTTTATGGGGATAGTACGAAGTATAGTGTTTTCATCAATCAGTGTCATTTACATTTTTTGTGTAAGGCTTCTGTTTTTCCCGACGACGCAGCCAAAGTGGCTTTCGTAATTTCTTATTTAGGGGGCAGTGCTGCCAGATGGGCGGTTCCTTTGATCGAAAACAATGACCCTCTTCTATATGATTTTGTCCTGTTTAAAGATAAGTTGAAAAGCCTGTTTGCCCGCCACACATACGTACAGGCCAGTGATAATGAGCTGTTAAACCTAAGACAAGGGTCCAAAGACCTTCTCAATTACCTTACCGAATTCAACAGATTGGTAGTGGAGACACAATGGCCCGAGGAGAAAAGGACGTCTTTGTTTTATCGAGGATTGAATGATGATATAAAAGATCTTCTTTCTCAAATTGTAGACCCCCCTGAAGACTGTCACGCTTTTATAGACCTTGTTGTAAACCTGAATCATAGACTAACTGAGCGTAAAGGAGAAAAATCTCGTGGAAATATGGCCCGTTTTTTAGTAGTCAGAGGGGATAAGAAAGAAGGCAAAGAAGTCAAAGATACTAGTGAACCTATGCAAATAGGGGGTATGAGATTACCTTTGTCTCTTGAGGAAAAGGAGAAACGCAGAAAGAACAATCTATGCCTTTATTATGGTAAAGGAGGACATTACGCGAGAGGTTGTCCCGCTAAAACCTCTACCACCCCCAAGACTGCTGCTGTGAGTCAGTGTTACGGCCCCTTGTCGGGAAACTAGAATACTTGAGGAAGACGGAGACCGCTTCTTCAAGTTGTCATACGTTTCAGGTCTCTCAAGATGTAGCCAGTATTACGGCTCCGGTGGCACGACATTTTACGATAGCTGTTACTATCATTGTCTCCACTCAACGCAGAAAAGCGTTGTCTATCCTTCTTGATTCTGGGGCTACTGGAAATTTTCTAGATATCCATCTAGCTCGTACCTTAGGAATTCCTTTTTTGCCAAAAGCAAAACCTGAACCAGTGAGGGCGGTAGACGGGACGGAGCTATCCTCTGGATTAATAACGTATCATACTCCGGCACTGATCATGGTATGTAGCAACGGACATTCGGAAGCCCTTGTATTTGATTTAATCGATACACCGAACTTTGGGGCCATACTTGGGGTCCCATGGTTGCAAATCCACAATCCTCATATTGATTGGAACACACGCAAGGTCACATTAAAATCCCCTTACTGTTTGTTGCATTGCTATCGTGAAGCCAATGACTGGGATCCCCTCACACTGTCACCATCTACACGGACCATCGGAATCTGCAATTTTTTAAATCAGCAAAGGCATTAACACCCAGACAGATGAGGTGGGTCCTGTTCTTTAGTGAATTCGACTTTGTCATTACCTATCGTCCAGGACCCCAACAAGGAAAAGCCGATGCTTTGTCCAGGCTGGGATCAGACAAAAGAATACACGTGAATGAGCATCCTCCTCTCGTTCCTTGTCATAAAATAATAGGACTAGGAGACATGGGTATTCAGTCACCTCCCTTTTTGAACAGGTTAATAACCGCCTGTTCTGAGATTTCTCCCTCGAGTGGATGAAAGAGCCACAACACACTATCAAGGACGGGTTATATTTTCATAACAATAGAATATACGTGCCTCTAGTAGACCTGCAACAACACATCATTAGATGGTGTCATAACACCTCTTTAGCCGGTCACCCTGGTGGAGAAAAGACGGTACAAACATGCCAACGATGGTTTTGGTGGAGAGGCATGAATAAAGATATCTTGGCCTATGTCTTGGCATGTCCTGTCTGTGCTAGACAAAAGTCCTTGCACGCAGCCCCTGCAGGACTACTTCAACCTACAGACATTCCTTCTGTCCCCTGGCATTCAGTCAGTATGGACTTCATTACAGACTTACCTCGAGCGCAAGGCTACAATACCATTTTAGTGGTTGTGGATATGTTCACTAAAATGGCTCACTTTATTCCATTGAAAAAATTACCCTCATCCAAAGAATTGGCACAGGTGTTCATAGAACAGATAATCCGATTGCATGGCATTCCCTCTATAATAATAACTGATAGAGGAGCCCAATTCATCTCACGTTTTTGGCAGGGACTGTGTACATCCTTGAGAATAGACCATAGACTGTCTACTGCGTACCATCCGCAAACAGATGGACAGACAGAAAGAACTAACCATACTCTTGAACAATACCTGCGTTGTTTGTTATCAACCATTACCTCTGATTGGGTACATGCCTTGCCTATAGCTGAGTTCGCTTATAATAACACCACCCATTCATCTACTGGTGTTTCTCCCTTTTTTTTTGCCCATGCACATCATCCTAGATTCCTTCCCTTTCCCTTGCCTCTTCATTTAGTGCAAATCCCTGCAGTTCAAACACACCATGCGGTTCTTTTAGACATTTGGGAGACAGCGAAACAGGAACTATTGAAAACCAAAGAAGCAATGAAGCAGCAATCTGATAAACACCGTCGTCCTGCTCCTATATATAATGTGGGGGACAAAGTCTGGTTAGCTACCAAGAACTTGAGATTGGAGGGCCCCCGCAAATTACAACCCCGTTACATAGGGCCTTATTCCATCACCAAGATTATAACTCCCGTTACACTAAAACTTGAGTTACCTGAAGAGATGCGTATCCATCCAGTGTTCCATGCTTCATTACTTAAAGAGTACAGACCCTCATTGGACCCTGAAGCACCTCCTCCCCTGTCCAAGTGGGAGGTGAAACAGAATATGAGGTGAAAAGAATCATTGATTCCCGTAGATATAGGGGTAAGCTCCAATATTTGGTGGATTGGGTTGGGTATGCCCCGGAAGACAGATCATGGGAACCTGCTGAAAATGTACACGCCCCTGTTCTAGTTCGTAGATTTCATGCCTTATATCCCGCGAAACCCCGTCCTGTAAATAGGCCTTTGGGTGGGAGAACTGTTAGACGTCCAGCCTCCTGCACAGTCCTTTGGAGTCCTGGGGGAACTTGAGTGCTTGCTTTGTAGAAAGTTGAACCCTTTTAGCAGACCCCTCACCTCTCTGTTAGAGGTGGAGTTTGTTGACACTCCCTTCCTTTAAATATACCGACTCGCCGAGGAACCGTTGCTTGGCTTTGATCCTGCACCACGCTCTGACCTCTCCTGGAAACTCAGTGTCTGGCAACACTTCTCGTGAGAGTACCCTAGCTCTTTCCCCTACCTAGAGCGAGTCCTGCTACCCGCCTCTAGAAGATCGCAAGGCGATTCTAGTTTTTTTTGTGTTCCCTTATTGGTGTCCCTTGTCTTACCTACATGTGGCGACTCCTAAATACCCCGCTGACCCCTTGATTCGCGGCCGCGTTCTCTGCAGCATTTACGCGCGGCCGCGTTCTGAAGCCCTCGCTGACTGAGACGTTTTTCTTTTTTACCCTTGTTACTGAATCATCCTAACTTTTCCCGTCTTTGATGTAATTGACGAGTGGCGGCTTTCTTCTACTTGAATAGACGCTGCCGTGTTTGTGAGTGGAAACTGACTTAAACTTGATACTTTGTATCCGTGTTTATGCGCTTTGCGCGTCTGATTGCCTTGTTTGTTTAAGACGCCGGTGAGACATTTTTTGACTATCCTTTCCTTTTATGCGTTTTGCCCTCACAGTCCAGTCAGTTTGGAAGCACTTCTCCTTAGAATCTGTTCTGAGTTATTATACAGATTCTTTGTCGGTCCCCCTTTATTTTATTTGTTTGTTTTATTTTTGGACAAATCTCAGTGACACATGTTACTGGCAAGGGTAAAGAAGTATTTGCCTACACTTCCGGAGCACTGAGAAGATCCAGTATTTTACACAAGGAGATGTCCAGCCGGTAAGGGAAAGTTTGTTTCTATAACGCAAGCACTGAAGTCTACCCTGTGTATATTTACTGTTAGAAGGGGAGGGAAGGAAGTTTCTCATCGCTGTCTATTATTGTCTCCCTGTAGGTTTCACCTCTTCTGTTTTCTGGTCAACCCTGAGGGAATCGGCTGGGGGGTTAAGAAGTTATCTCATCTTGGTTTCTAATCCTCACATCTCCGAGAGTCAGTATAGGGGTGCAGTGTCTTATTTCTTTTCATCCATAGACTGTCTTTAGGAGTGTGGGGGATTTCTCGTCGCTCCTGTGGATTGAGCCTTGAAGTATACAACGGTTAGTGGCATCGGCAACATATAGTCGTTTTCGCCCATGTGTTTTGCTGGGTAGTCCCCATTTTTGTTTCCATGCTTTTTTACGTTTTTATTTGCGCACGCACTTCGCTTACTCGTCTCTCATGTTGAGAATTGAGAAGTCACCCGCACTCGCGGTATTGTCACGCTTTGGTGAGTTTACTTTGTAACTTCGCTACCTTTGCTTTCCTCTGGTAGCGTCCTGTTTGATTGACAAGCTTTTTTCGTGTCTGTTTAGTTCCCGTTTCATAGCCCTCCAGTGTTAACTGAGCGGTTGTGTTTCTTCAAGCAGCATTGAGGTTATCCTCACATGCACTATTGGTAAGCCTTTGCGCACCTTCACTTTTCCGTAGTTCACAGAGCATCATTCATTTTGACGCTTCTTGTGTTTGTAGGTGATACCGTGGTGAAGATGTTTTATTTAACTTTATGTTTTATCGATCTTTTCCGCACACGTAAAAACGTTCACCTTCAGTGTTAGTACTTTAGTAGCACGTGACTTCACGGTGTTTCTTTTACGATTGGGTATTTCACTTTCTGGTTCATCTCTCGTTTGGTATCTGTGTGCTATTTTCTAATCCTGACACTTTGACAATCCTCTCGAGCTCTTCTCTTTAAAATAATGCTCCTCATATTGTTCTTCATAATAATGTTGATCAGACGCTGAGTTATTTAGATTGTGATTATGTTATTTGATATTCACAGTTCCCTGAAGAAGGGCCGCCTACTTGGCCCGAAATGCATTGGGATCTTTTTTCAAATTGTTATTATTCAAGCTGCATCAAGCAATTTTTTCAGTATTTAAGCTGTATCAAGCAACTTTTGATTGAATTCATCGCGTCTCTTCTGCTACTGGATTGAATAAAAAGCTGAGAGACCTACACAGTTCTCCTCTATTTGTTTCCATTTGGAAGAACATTTTGTGCAATTTTCTTTGTATCCACGGTCAACTGTTGTTCATAACTACTTGAAACTCTAGAAGACTACTGATAACTTTTGTTGACACTCTTTTATGAGTGCGTATTTTGTAGTGCACTCAAGTATCCCCAGATAGTTTCTGGGTTGTTTGTTTTCTTGCTCGAATTTGGCGGTATGCAGAACCGTCACCTTGTTGCACACACATGGTTTCAAAATTCTGTCTAAACTAGTTGTATATCATTGTTTCTAGGTATCATTGAGTGCATTTTGCGCTGCACACTGTTGTTTTTGATTTCAAATTGTCCTGCACCGCAGCCTTTGCACCATTAAAATGTCATTTGAGGACATTGCACACTTAACTAAACATAAAGCTGAAACGAAAGCTTATACTCCTACTGAAGCTAGTAATATTTATGGGCTCATTCGAGAGGTCAGATCATTTGATTCCACACAGGGACCTGTTCAACAACAACTTAGACAGTTAGAGTATCTCCTTAGACGTGAGATTAATCAGAGACTTCATGCCACTACCCTCATACAATATCATAAAGCCAGTCGGATCCCTAGAGGTCTCCGTTTAGCCATTAAACCTATGTTATTCAAAATGAATCGCAAATTTATGGATAAATGGTATGCCATTTTAAATAAATGTTCCCTAGATCTCATTTTACTAATTGTAGAGGAACTGTCTCAAGTACTATCTGGGCTTGAATTCGAAATTAAAGAATTGCAAGACATTTTAGCTACTCGTATGGAAGCGGCAGAATGGCAGACCACTTTGATTGACATTAATAAGAGGTTGGATAATTACGCAAAAGAAATTCACGAAAGAAAGATCAGAAAGTTTCGTCGAGATACAATTGACTATAAACTCGATGAAGTTTATACTTGGGCGGAGGTCTATGCCCAAAAACGGGCATGGAATAAACCAGGCACTACTTCATCTGATGAAAGTATAGCGTCAAGCACTGACACTCAGCTTACACGTCCACCAGCATCTATGCCAGTTGCTTCCACTTCTGCTAATGCAGTATCTACCAATGCATCTAAGGTGTCTTTTTTAGACACAAGTCCAGCTGCCAACAATCCTCCCACACCAGCGACACTAGATGCAAACAAACCCGTCGAGGCCACAGATTCAGCAAAATCAGGCAGATCGCAACGGCAAAAGAAACATTAGTGATAAACATTTCTTCATCAAATTTATCTCATACACAATTGTCACTTTTAGAGAAAGGCAGTTCTTTTGTGCTGACTTTTCATTCGACCTCTTTAGACGCTGAAATAGCTCTATACAAGTTCACACGAAAACTTCACTTACGATATTTCTTTTCTTCCAGTAATTTCAGCATAGACGCCTCACAAGTTTCAGAATATCGTGAGTTCAAGCCCAAGAGTGTGTTTACTTCACCTATTTCACATAAAACCATCGACACATTTGAGACTATGATCAAACAAGATTTGCTAAAACTATTAAAGACATCCACTAAACCCTCATTGCAAAACATGTCACAGTGCGATAGAGCAGCTTTAAGAGCTCTAAGAAATAATGCGAACTTACACTTCACAAAGGCTGACAAAGGTGGTGCTCTAGTAGTCATGGATCGCAATATGTATGAAAGCAACATCTTATCCATGTTGAGCGATGAGAACACATACATGTTGTTAAATGAGGACCCTACCAGGGCTTTTCAAGCCCTGACCAAAGCTTGTGAAATTAAATGGATTTCTAAAAAAACTAAAGAATATTTATGGACTGAATTTCCACGAAGACCGGGACTGTACATGCTCCCGAAAATTCATAAAGATCTCAAAAATCCACCTCTCAGACCGATTGTGTCAGGGTGCGGTTCATTGCATGAACCATTGGGTAAATATCTAGATGTATTTTTGCAACCGATTGTGCAGTCATGTAAATCATATTTGCAAGACACCACCCATTTGCTTACAGTATTAAAAGAGGTAGAAATCCCTGAGAGTGAAGAAACATGGTTATGCACTATCGATTTGGTTGCATTATATACTTCCATTCCTCATCTTGATGGCCTTGAATCAATTGAATGGGCTTTACTCAATCATGATGTGCCGTCAGCTAACAAGATTTTCCTGCTCGAACTTTTACATTTCTGTCTCTTTCATTGCTATTTCACTTGGAAAGGTCAGTTTTATGCTCAAACTAATGGCACATCCATGGGGTTTTCCGGGGCTCCCAGTTATGCCAATATCTTTATGCTTAAATTTGAGACTGAGTTTATCTATTCTGATGTGGTTTGGACAAACCATCTTAAGTTATATCGCCGCTATATTGACGATATTCTCATCATCTGGCAAGGACCTCGTCATGTTTTAGAAAATTGCATTTCTTCATTGAATGAAATCAATCCCAGGATTCAATTCACTTCTAGTATTGAGGCTAGTACTATTTCATTTCTTGATGTGTGTATTAAACGTCAAGGTTCTGTCACCTCAACAAGTGTGTTTCGGAAAAAGACTGATCGCAATAATTCTCTGTTATTCCAGAGTTTTCACCCACTTCCATTGAAAAGACATTTGCCGTACTCACAATTCACCAGGATTAAAAGAATAACATCTGATCCTGAGACATGTGTACACACTATAAAACAGTACAAATTGAAATTTCAAAAAAAGGGGTTACCCTACTCATATACTTGACAAGGCTGAAACCTGAGCCCTTGCAGTTGATAGAGATCTGCTATTAAAGAAGTCACAAAAGCCATCTATATCCAGAGAGGTTTTTGTATCTACCTTCTCCATGCACTCACAACAAATTAAGCGTATTGTACTTAATAGATGGGATCTGTTGCAATCTGAATCAGATTTTCAAGGCCTTTTCCAACATCCTCCTCTTTTCGCATACAAACGTTCTTGTAATTTAAAAGAATTACTTTCTAAACCCATGACTGGTCAGAACATCACTCACAAGGGTATGATCAAATGTCTCAATTGTTCTCATTGTAACAACGCCATGGTAGGCACGTGTATATCCCATCCACGCTCAGGCAAGAATATCTTATTGAATTTTACAGCTAACTGCAATAGTAAATTCGTCATTTATGTGATTAAATGCCCTTGCGGACTTTACTATGTTGGCAAAACTGAGAGAAATTTACGCACTCGGATTACAGAACACAAAAGCAGAATAAGGACCAACACGTTAAGCTCTCCCCTTGCTCAACATTGGCTAGAAAAACACCATACCATTGCGAAGCTGAGATTCAGTGTGGTAGAACTTGTCAAAGAGACAGCAGGCAGAGATATGACACGTTTTCTGTCACGTTTCTGTCGCAACGTGAATTACATTGGATATGGTTCATGGAGAGTCTTGTGCCGAACGGGTTGAATGATAAATGTGAATTTTCTTGTTTCTTGTAACTGTTTTTATAATTGTTTTTACAACTATTTTTGAGACATTAACACTATATCATGACGTATTTGTTTTTCTATGTAAGTACTGACCAATACCTACATGTTGTCTCTATTTCTTTATTTGAGTATACTGGTGATGTATACTTGTATTCAATTACATGGTTAGTCTCTTAGATATGTTGTTAATTTAGCTGTTTCAATGTCATGGATTACTGTTCTCCTTTGTCAATTTCAATATTACGTATCACTGTTTTCTTTTGTCAATTTAACTTTATTGTTAGTTTGTCATTCTTGCATTCTTTCGTTTCAATTGTTTGTTTCACTGTTGCTTTCACTAATTCTGAATTTCGTAAATTTTATATGTTAATTTTATATGTTATTTTCTGATCTTTATTTGCATGTTATATTTATTTATTTGCATGTTGTTTTTCCACCATTTTTTCCCACCACAGTTTTTTCTACCATAGTCTTTTTTCAACTATAGTCGTTTTCGCCCATGCGTTTTGCTGGGTAGTCCCCATTTTTGTTTCCATGCTTTTTTACGTTTTTACGTTTTTATTTGCGCACGCACTTCGCTTACTCGTCTCTCATGTTGAGAATTGAGAAGTCACCCGCACTCGCGGTATTGTCACGCTTTGGTGAGTTTACTTTGTAACTTCGCTACCTTTGCTTTCCTCTGGTAGCGTCCTGTTTGATTGACAAGCTTTTTTCGTGTCTGTTTAGTTCCCGTTTCATAGCCCTCCAGTGTTAACTGAGCGGTTGTGTTTCTTCAAGCAGCATTGAGGTTATCCTCACATGCACTATTGGTAAGCCTTTGCGCACCTTCACTTTTCCGTAGTTCACAGAGCATCATTCATTTTGACGCTTCTTGTGTTTGTAGGTGATACCGTGGTGAAGATGTTTTATTTAACTTTATGTTTTATCGATCTTTTCCGCACACGTAAAAACGTTCACCTTCAGTGTTAGTACTTTAGTAGCACGTGACTTCACGGTGTTTCTTTTACGATTGGGTATTTCACTTTCTGGTTCATCTCTCGTTTGGTATCTGTGTGCTATTTTCTAATCCTGACACTTTGACAATCCTCTCGAGCTCTTCTCTTTAAAATAATGCTCCTCATATTGTTCTTCATAATAATGTTGATCAGACGCTGAGTTATTTAGATTGTGATTATGTTATTTGATATTCACAGTTCCCCTGAAGAAGGGCCGCCTACTTGGCCCGAAATGCATTGGGATCTTTTTTCAAATTGTTATTATTCAAGCTGCATCAAGCAATTTTTTCAGTATTTAAGCTGTATCAAGCAACTTTTGATTGAATTCATCGCGTCTCTTCTGCTACTGGATTGAATAAAAAGCTGAGAGACCTACACAGTTCTCCTCTATTTGTTTCCATTTGGAAGAACATTTTGTGCAATTTTCTTTGTATCCACGGTCAACTGTTGTTCATAACTACTTGAAACTCTAGAAGACTACTGATAACTTTTGTTGACACTCTTTTATGACTGCGTATTTTGTAGTGCACTCAAGTATCCCCAGATAGTTTCTGGGTTGTTTGTTTTCTAACTCCAAGAGCTTGACATTAGATACGCCTTTCTCTTCCCAGCACGGTTGTGGGTAATGGCAGAAGGGAAGACGCACTTCTCCAGCTTCCCAGAGGATGTGGGGGACTGGTTGGAGGCGACAGGGCATTCAACGATGGAGCGCACATGGCATGCTGTCGCCATATCCCATGGTGGAGGGGCTCCGAGACGGTCTTGAAGCAGTTCATTCGGAAGAGGCGCCAGGCCTTACAGAATGCTGCGGCATTGACCGATATGGGCCGCTGTTCCGACAAATCTATAAGTGACGATGGCCCCTCAAATACTTTGCACTCCAGAGCAGACTCATTGGTGCTCCCTTTAATCACACCGCAGACTTCGGATAACATTGTTTGTTCCCTAAAGAGCCTGGCTGTGGCTATCTGATGACACCGTTCTGTCCATGGCAGTTGGGTGTTGCTTTGTTGATTTTCCTTTTCCTTTTTTGTTTGTTCTGCAATGTGTAACACATTTGTACCTCTCTTTCTCTCTCGGGGGTGTGGAGCACGGGGGGAGGATTTTGTAACCACCTTGTTTCGTTGTAGCATTGCTGTGGGGACACAGGTTGGGGGAGGCGGTCTGGCATGCCCAGAGCAATCCTCGGCTTCTTTACCCATGTGTTGATGTTGGGCTATTACTGGGGCAGACCTAGTTATGGGCTCCCACCTATACTTCCTTCTTTGTATGGGGTGTCTCCACTCTGGCTGCCTAGCTTTCTTCCCCATCAGGTACACAACTGATTAACTCCCGCTGAATTTGGTTAAGTCACAGTTTGGTAGGAAACACATTGTCCTCTGCCCTTTGGTATTTACGTTCCAATGTTCTGGCTTCTCATATGTTTAGTTATGACCCACGACTCCAACTGGCTAGGATATATGTCACCGGCTCCCCTTGTCCACAGTGCATATCGCTCCCTACGTGCTGACCTTGTGAGCCGCCCGTGATACAGGTGGCATTTCCCATCATACATGGCCCTCTTTAATATACTTACATGGAATGTGAGGGGTATGCATACATCTTCACACCGTTACTCAGTCTACTCCAACCTCAAATGCCACTCCATGCACATTGCATTATTACAAGAGACTCATCTCATGCACACGGAAATCACCAAGCTACAGAGGCGCTGGCAGGTACTCGCTACTAACTATTCGACTTACGCCCAGGGGGCACTCATACGGATCAGGGAAGGGACTCCATTTGTAGCTGACAACACGCTCATAGACCCAGAGGGTAGATTCGTTATAATATCGGGCCGTCTAGACGGCCGTCCCATTCTCTTGGGTTATATATATGCTCGGAACATGGCACCTTCTTTTATAGGCTTTTTCATACACTATTGCAATGGAGCAACATTCTGTGACTCATTGAGGAAGACTTTAACAGTGTTTTAGATACCGCCCTTGACTGCTCCTCCACCCACTGCCCCGCACGGTCTTCCAATGCATAAATGCTCACAGATTGGCTCCTCCAGTGGTGAATGAATGTTTGACCTGTGGTGGTTTCGGAACCCGGATACGAGTGTGTATTACTTATACTCAGCACCTCACCAATTACATGTTCGCATTGACAGGCTGATTGGGGGATCATCCTTACTTCTCTCCATTGAACAGATAGAATACAAGAGCCATACCCATTCTGATCACAACCCCCAAATCTTGCGGCTGCGGTGGGCGGCCTACCTGGTAGCTCCAGCCGGCATTGCTGGAGGACACCCTGTTCCACGCCTTAGTGGGATCAGCGATTGAGGACTATTTTGACCACAACACCGGTACGGCCTCCTCTAAATAATGTGGGACGCCTTCAAGTTGACGGTACCGGGTCACTGTTTGGGCGTACAGGGCAACATGAGGCAAACCAGAGGCAAACCATTACCACAGACATTACCAAGTTAGACCGTACCCTTCTAGACCTAAAGACTCGGGCTGCTGGTGACCCTAGTGTCACTAGGGAGCTGATAGACGCGCGAAGTGAACATGTTGCACTGATAGAAAGATACTTGCCAATGACATGGCACCTTTGGTCCCATCTTTGGTTCACCCTGACCAAAACGGGTTTGTCCCCGCTCGCAATACCTCCCTGAATCTGTGCCGCTTCTTTACAGTAATGACTTATACGCGACATGCATGCCTCCGAGCAGGATGCCTGGTCTTAGACCTTGAAAAGGCCTCTGACTCATTAGAGTGGGGGTATCTCTTCACCATAATGGCCCGATATGGAATTGGTCACCATTTTATCCACCTAGTGAAATTGTTTTATACCAATCCCCTGATTACGGTCAAGACAGGGCTTCTCATATCAAATATCATTACCATACATAGGGGGACGAGGCAGGGCTGCCTGTTGTCACCACTGTTGTTTTCATTGGTGATTGAATCCCTGGCACTGGTGCTGTGCTACAAGGGAACACAATGGGGTAGCCCTCTGGTGGATGGTGTTCATGTAATATAGTTATACATGGATGACATTTTGCTGTTCATTCAGGACTCCCACAATATCCATGACACGATTGCTTCGACCCTGGCCCAGTGCACCGCCATTTCCGGTTTGCGGGACAACTGGGTGAAATCTTGCCTATTTCCCTTTAACTCAGATGTGCCCAGCCCATGCTTTTTCCTTGGTGAGACACGGAGTGCCAACAACACACATATACATACTTGGGGGTGAGTGTTTACCACTCCCTGACTGATGTTTTTGAGGGTAATGTCGTTCGGGCATTGTTGTAACATTGTAACATTGTTGTGAGCCCAGATGGCCTTCTGGCGCACACTGCCACTGGGGGTAACAGGCAGGGCGGCATTGCTGAAGATGGTGGCTTTGCCTCGCTTTTTGTACTTCTTTACGAACCTCCCTATCCACATCCCTCACGCGTTCTTCCATGTGTTGGAGCAACAGATTCACAAATTCATTTGGAATAAGTTTAGACGCAGGGTGGCCCTGGCAAAACTTTACTCACAGACCAGGGGAGACTAGCTGCCCTACATTTTGAGAAATATTACCTCGCTGCCCAAGTCCAATGGATAGCGAAGTGGCTAGCGGGTTTACTTCTATCGGACATAGCTGCGGTCTCCCCTGGTGGGGTTTGCCTGCTTTATTGCACCTATATCACCCTTGCATAAGAATGAGTGTACCCAAATCACTATTACTGGAGGTTTTGTCTTGCTGCTTTCGCAGATGCTTCCGTATCACTAAACATATGATCCCCTATGCACCAGGGGGCTCTACTGGGCACACCCAGGCTTGGGGGGCACACATCGGTAGCTGAATTGGCAATCTGGCGGGAGGTGGGCATACATAACTTGGCACTTTGGCAACATTTGAGGTGCTGATGGAGGAGGATGCTACACAATGCACTACTTGCCACATTGGGGTGCCACTGGGGAGACGTGATCACCGAACTGCCCATGCATCTCACGATTCAATACCTACACATGATGGGAGGGGGCAGACATGTCGTACGCTGGTTTGCTGATTCGATCCTCTCCCACACTGCGCCCCAGTTCCTCCCTTTATGCCACCAATGGGAGGCCCATTTAGCACGCCCCTTCACTGAGAAGGAATGGGCAGTGTTACTGGAGAGGCTGGCCAGGCAATGCCTGATTCAAGCTTATTCAGCTCTACATTGTGCATAGAGCTTACCTCACACCTGCCAACATCAAATGTTTTTATCATAGAGATGATGCTGCTTGCCCACGCTGTTTGCATGTAGATGCTGACATACTGCATATGCTTTGGTACTGCCCCGCTTGCATACATACAATGTCACCTTCACTTTCAAATTGTCTGCCTGCACTGAGCGCCTTGATCTACATAAATGGGAGGTATGTCTCCTGGGACTGTTTCACAGGAGGAAAAGGAATAAGGTTACCTCCCGCTTCCTACATATGGGCTTCATAGTGGCCAAGCATCTCATTACCCGCAGAGGGAAAGCTCCGGATCCTCCACGGTTCGCAGCTTGGGAGCATTCAATGCTCAACTGGGCGCAAGCCGAGAGTATGGCCCTGCAAAGGGAGGACACCCTCGAACTGCGTAAATACCCTATTGCTACTTATTGGGATACCATTTTAACTGATTTGCAGACTAATCACTCTTCTGTGATGGGCAGTAGCCTGGGTACAGTGGCAGAGGTATCGGTTGATTAAATTACATGGCTATGTTCTTTCTGTCGAATATGACTCCACCGGTCCTGTAGTTTATAGCAGGGGGTGCCATGAAGGAGTACCTTTGCTTGTGCACGTACATACAGCTAGATCGCATGTCTTGTTGTGAAACTCAGCACTAAATTTCTCACCCCACTTGGGCATTCTAGTGCAACTCGTAGATATGGCACAACTGTATAATTGGCAATCCGACCATATCACACTGTGATGTTATTGTGTGTAATGCTGACTGCTATAGCCGTGCTATTGTATTGAATGGAAATGTTTAAGATAAAAAAGAAAATTGCAATAAACGGATTCAAACAAAAAAAAGAGAGAATATCTACCATTCTGAGAATGAACCATCCCACATTACAAAGAGAAGTCAGGGTACTTCTGGGAATTGTGGGCTACTGTTGTCAGAGGATTCCCAACTGTTTACTAACGACAAAGCCTCTACAGAGGTTTACACACAAAGATGGTTCTCCTCTGCTACTCTGGAACTGCATGAGCGCCTTCCTCGAGCTGAGAGAAAGTCTGCTGTGCCCTGGCTCTAGGAATGCCTGATTATGACAAAGAGTTCATAATATACTGTGAACGCAATGGGTGCTCACTGTCTGTGTTGACACGAACCGACAGGAATTCTAAATGCCCAGTGATGTATTTTTCTATCCCTCTTGACCTGGTAGCAGCAGCGTTGCCAGGTTGCAAAAGGTGGTGGCTACAGTTGGTGTTAGCATTCAGCAATCTGAGGGAATCGTCATGGGGTACCCCGTATGGTTATGGTTCCCTTTTCTGTTGAGATCTTGCTTACCAGCGCATGAGCACAACACATGACACATAGTAAGTTAACTAGATATGAACAATTGATTCTTGCCGCCGATATATCATTCGATGGAGGTGCGTCAGTTTGAACCTTGCCACACTGTTGCCTTTGCCTGTGATTGATTAAAATGATAATGGGGCCGACCATTACTGTCTGGATGTTACAGAGTTGTTTACCAAGCCAAGAGCCAGCATTCAAGACGTCCCTCTAGAAGAGCCTAATTGCATGTTGTTTGTGGATGACTTGTAATTAAGAGATAGACGAGGAGTTCTGAAAGCAGCCTATGCTATCTGCACCTTAGAAGGTGTAACGGAAGCCTCCTATTTGTGAAAAGTAGCCTCCGCACATGTGGCTGAACTGATGGCTCTTACTTGAGCCTGCTATGTCTCTAACAATATGAAAGTCAACATCTATACTGGTCGACAATACTGGATTGGTGTGGTCCATGACTTCAGTAGTTGTGGTCCCAAAGGGGTTTCATGACCTCCTTTATCTCCCCTATCCACAATGGGAATTATGTTTTGGACCTGTTGGAGGCTTTCTAGTTGCCCACTGAAATGTGAAGTGCACATGAATGGATGTAGTTTTGGGACTGCTGGCAACTGCTATGCTGATGAGATGGCCAGATACTGCGCGCTTGGCTTTTGCACATCGAATAGTGACCATTCAAATGATTCTGAAAATGATATTGCTACAAGCCTTTTGTTGACTTTTACTGATATGTGGTAAGAGATCAAATGTTTGCAGAAGCAAGTCCCGGAAAGTAAACAGAAAAGGCGGATCAGAGCAGGGTGTGTGAAAGATCATGATGAGATTTGGGTTTCAACAGAAGGGAGGCCCATCTTGCCAGACACTATCTTTTCCTCACTGGCTAGACATTTCCATGGCCTGACCCACATAGGGAGAGATGTAATGGTGCCTCTGTTCAAGACATACTGGTTGAATCCCCATTTCGGTGTCATTGCCGAGAATCTGTGCCACCGATTTGTCGCCTGCCAGCAGTTAAATGCAGGCAGGACAATAGTTACAATGAGCCATAAAGGAAGATCAGATGGTCCTTTAATCGCATGCAACTAGACTTTGTCCAGATGCCCATATGCAATGGGCTCTGTTACATCTTAGTGGTAGTGTGCATCTTTTCTATTTAGGTATAGGTGTACCCAACTAAGAGGAATTACAGTCTAACTGTGGCCAAGCTATTATTGAGAGAGTTGATCCCTCGTTTTAGCTTACTGGTTTCTTTGGCGTCAGATCGTAGGACTCGGACTCACTTTGAGAACAAAGTGATGAGGATGCTGCGTGTAACCCTACAGGTGGATCAGAGATTTTACTGTTGTTACTGGCCTGAGGCGACTAGTATTGTTGAACAAATCAACGGGACACTGAAGCCCAACTTGCTGAAACCTGTGCATTCCTTAAGTGGACTGATTTCCTTCCTTTAGTGCTGATGAGTGTATGAGGCACTCCTGATTGGAGGGCAGGACTGTCCCCCTATGATATTTCGAAGGGAAAGCTAAGAGACTTCCCACAGTGCCTGCAGCTGTGCTTGTGAATAGTACAGAAGACATGGTTCTTAGCTACTGCAAAGGACTGGCTGAGTGGTGCATCTGTCTCATCTGGTCATGGCAGCGATTCCCCTTCCAAGCCAAGAAGAGTGCCACAACTTAAGTCCAGGAGATTGGGTCCTGGCGAAGAAACACTTCAGAAAGAGTCTATTGGAGCCTTGTTTGCATGGCCCATTTCAAGTCATATTTATGATGAAAACTGTTGTGAAGTGTGGTAGCCTCAGATAAGGAACTAGGTACATGCTTCTCACATCCAAACAGTGAGACAAGCTGGTGAATAGGTGGTAACCACAACCACTGATTTGCAGAGTCAAACTCCAGAGCACCCCGAACGACCGAGGCGCGGGGGAGAGTGTGCACAAGTGTCTCAAAGTCGACCAGAGACAAGTGTTAAGCCTGTGGTGAATGAACCAAAAAGTAACAACAGTGAGCCAAGCTGAAGAAACTGTGAACGATAACTCTGAACCTGAAGAATGGCCAAGCAGTGCAGCCAGAGGGGGGTTGAGAACAAAAAGGTGGACAAGAAAGAGTGAGAGACTGAGAGCTGTTGTATCAGAGGAACGCATCCCAGAGACAACGAGGAAAGAGATAAGTGAGCAAAGCGACAGTGATGGTGAACAGCCAGTTGTCAGGAGATCAAAGAGAACACAGGTGACTAGTCGAAGGTTCTCAGCTCCTGAATGGACATACTTTGCTGAGACTGAACCTGACTCAAGAACAGAAGACTGAGGATCAACTGAAAGGTTTTGAAAACCCCCTATGATTAAGGGCTACCGCAATGAAGATTGACTGCTTTTTGATTTACACAATACAAATGAATGGTACAGATAAACTGAAACTTTGCTGAAACTTAGAAAACTCCTTAGGGCTCAGGCTCCAGTACAAGAGTAGGGTTGTCATTTTTTTTAAATGCTGATGAAGGGTGAGGGATAGCTTCTGAAAACAAACTCGTAAACTCATCTCTGAATTAATCAATGTTTTGCTGATTTGCATTAGTAGAAGATGATAAAGAGATTTCTTTTTGCTTTTTTGTGTTCTTTGAAATCGGATTCAAGAGAAACCATGGTGTCTAGCTTGCCAAAGAAATGTAGAGTGATATTAACTGCAGTGGCAGTTCTTAGTCATTTTGATGATTGGTCTATTAGTGGGCTTGAATTTTTCTGTTGAGCATGCTTCCACTATAGACAAGCCTAATTCTACTCACCTAGAAGAACCGTGTAGATTTAATATGAAGATCGTATTTAGAGATGGTTCTGAGGGAATCTTCTCAGACAATGTATTATTCAATCTTCTGCATGAGTATACAAAATTCATGCATGCGCATGACTGCTACATATGCAATTACCTGTATCTATGGCAGGGGGTGACATACCACCATTTTCCCCTCACCTACTTTCTATCTTGTAGTATCCTTCTTAGTCTTCTCAATCAGAAGGGTTGTTTTGAGTATTATTTTTCAAATTTTGACTTGCCTTTTGGTGAAGTGCCTATGTATAAGAATTTTAATTCATGTTACAATGTTAGATATACAGGAAAGGTGAAAAGCTATTTTAAGTCTCACAAAAGTTGATGTTCCCCACTTTCTAACCCGTTACGTCCTGAGGACGGAACGGTTCTGTCCTCATTCACGGTGGGCATGTGCTGAGGATGGAACCATTTCGTCCTCGCATCCACCCACGGGTGTGAGGTAGCATTTTTATTGGGAGACTGGGGGGAACGCTGAGTGGTAGGAAATTTGTGCCAGCCAGGTGATCCCACAAGTTTCCCAAACAGAAATGTGAGGTTTCCAGGGGATTTTGAGTAAGGAAACATTGGGGGATCCATGCAAGCCACACCTCCTTGGACTCCCCCGGGTGTCTAGTTCTCAGAAATGTCTGGGTTGGTAGGTTTCCCTAGATGGCTGCCGAGCCCGGGACCAAAACACAGGTGAACCCCTTGCAAAACAGGTCGTTTTGTGATCGATAATTTTGATGCCTTCACAATATGTTTTGGGCCCTTCCCTCTCGCGGGCACTTGGCCCAACCACACAATTGAGGTAGCATTTTTATCAGGAGACCTGGGGGAATGATGGGTGGTAGGATATTTGTGCCGGCCCGGTGATCCCACAACCATTCCACATAGAAATGTGAGAAAACCGTTATTTTCTTTAGCAAAATTTGAGGTTTGCAGGGTTTCTGAATAAGAAAATGTTGGAGGATCCATGCAAGCTACAACTCCCTGGACTCCCCCGGGAGCCTGGTTATCAGAAATGTCTGGGCTTGGTAGGTTTCCCTAGATGGCTGCCGAGCTTGAGACCAGAAACGCAGGTGACCTCCTTGCAAAACCAGGTCCTTTTGAGATCAGTAATTTTGATGCCTCCACAATATGTTTTGGGCCCTTCCCTGTCATGGGCACTTGGCCCACCAACACAAGTGAGGTAACATTTTTATCAGGAGACCTGGAGTAATGCTGGGTGGTAGGAAATTTGTGCCGTCCCGGTGATCCCACAACTTTCCCACACAGAAATGTGAGGAAAACTTTCTTTTTTAGCAAAGTTGAGGTTTGCAAGGGATTCTGGGTAAGACAACGTTGGGGGATCCGTCCAAGTCACAGCTCCCTGGACTACCGCGGGTGTCTAGTTTTGAGAAATGTCTAGGTTTGGTAGGTTTCGCTAGATGGCCGCCAAGCCCGAGACCAAAAACGCAGGTGACCCCCTTGCAAAACCAGGTTGTTTTGTGATCTGTAATTTTGATACCTCCACAATACGTTTTGGGCCCTTCCCTGTCGCGGGTAGCATTTTTGTCGGGAGACCTGGGGGAACACTGGGTGGCAGGAAATTTGTGCTGGTCCGGTGATCCCACAACTTTCCCACACAGAAATGTGAATTCTTTTAGCTAAATTTGAGATTTGCAGCGGATTCTGGGTTAAGAAAATGTTGGGGAATCCATGCAAGCCACACTTCCCTGGACTGCGCGGGTGTCTTGTTTTCAGAAATGTCTGGGTTTGGCATGTTTCGCTAGATGGCCGCTGAGCCTGGACCAAAAACGCAAGTGACCCCCTTGCAAAAACCAGGCCGTTTAGTGGTAGACAATTTTGATGTCTTCACAATATGTTTTGTCCCCCTTCCCTGTTGCGGGCACTGGGCCTACATACACAAGTGAGGTACCATTTTTATCAGAAGACTTGGGGGAATGCTAGGTGGAAGGAAGTTTGTGACTCCCCTCAAATTGCAGAACTTTCCATCACAGAAATGTGAGGCAAATGTGTTTTTTAAACACATTTTGAGGTTTGCAAGGGATTCTGGGTAACCAAACCTGGTGAGAGGCACACAAGTCACCCCATCATGGATTCCCCTAGGTGTCTAGTCTTAAAAAATGTACATGTTTGCAAGGTGCCGGGTGAGCTAGGGCCCAAAATCCACAGCTAAGCACACTGCAAAAAAGGGTCAATTTTCAGTGGAAATATGTGATGTGTCCATGTTGCGTTTTGAGGCGTTTCCTGTCGCAGGCACTAGGCCTACCCACACAAGTGAAGTACCATTTCTATCAGAAGACATGGAGGAATGCTGGGTGGAAGGAATTTGTGGCTCCCCTCAGATTCCAGAACTTTCCATCACAGAAATGTGAGAAAAATGTGTTTTTTTAGACACATTTTGAGGTTTGCAAGGGACACGGCGCTCAGCCAGGGGCTGGAGGGGTGGGCATGTTCTCCACGCAGGCTGTAATGCAGCCTGCATGGAGAACAGGGGAGTGTGAATAACTGTTTTGGGCGGCCCGAGAGGGCCGACCAAACAGTCATTACGCACAGCACAGGAGTGTTCTACCACTCCTCCCCTGCCCTGCAGCCCGCCCCCTCACGCACGCTGCCGCAGCAGGAGGACAAAATGAAATGATAATAAAATGATGTTATTATCATTTTATTTTTTCCATTCTTTAGCTGCTCCCTGTCAGTGGGGCAACGCTCCTCCTGCCACTGGACCTAATCACACAAGTGAGGCACCATTTTTATCAGAAGACTTGGGGGAATGCTGGGTGGAAGGATGTTAGTGGCTTCCTAAACATTCCAGAACTTTCCATCACATAAATATAAGGAATTTTTTTTTATGCAAGTTTTGAGGTTTACAAGGGATTCTGGGTAACAGAACCTGGTGACAGCCATACAAGTCACCCCATCCTGGATTCCGCTAGGCGTCTAGTTTTCAAAAATGTAAAGATTTGCTAGGTTTCCCTAAGTGCCGGCTTAGCTAGGGCCCAAAATCCATAGCTAGGCACTTTGCAAAAAAGGGTCAGTTTTCAGTGGAAAAATGTGATGCGTCCATGTTGCATTTTGGGCTGTTTCCTGACGAGGGCACTAGGTCTACCCACACAAGTGAGGTACCATTTTTATCGGGAGACTTAAGGGAACACAGAATAATAGAACAAGTGACATTACCAATTGTTTTTCTCTGCATTTGCGCCTTGCAAATGTAAGACAGTGTGCAAGAAGCTATTTTGGGAAATGCCTTCTGAAATGCTCTCCGGGTCGTCAGTGTCGAAGCCCCCCCACGAGTGATGCTGCGAGCAATGGTGGGTTCCATCTCACATCCCCCTCCCCTAACTTTCTTGCTTGGAAGAAATGACTCCACTGGATACCTGGACAGATAGTCAGCGTTCGTCTGCTCTTTCCCTTTCCTATGTTGGGTAGTGAAGCGAAATGGCTGCAAGGCCCTTTCGGGGAGAGGAGTTGGCCTAACGGCTAGGGCGGTCAACCTCGAATCTGGGGAACTGGGTTCGAGTCTCGGCAATGCCGCTGAACATCCTGTGATTCTGGGCAAATCACTTAATCTCCCCGTGCCTAACAAAAATGAATGTGTCCTCATGTAACGCAACTGGTGCTATGTAGAGCGCTTTGATACCCGATACCTTCGGGTCAAGTTCGCGCTATATAACTCTGTAAAAAAAAGACCAGAAACCAACGTAGTATTCTGCCATTATGTCCCTTGTTTCGGGCGAGCCATTCCAGGGGGCATGATCGGTGTATAAGGTGAATTCCCTGCCATCAAGGTAATACCTGAGGGAGTCAATAGCCCACTTAATGGCCAGGGCCTCCTTCTCCACTACCAGTATTAATCAATGGGGATACCCAGTATCGTGCAGAACCTGGGGATAATCACGTGAAGCGAACAGTGGTTCTGCCACTAGTATACTTGACATAAAATGTAACTTCAAAGTCATCTATCCCTGAGGGAAGCTATTATGTCCCTGCCAACTTGCAAAGCCGCTGGTCCAGATGGCTTGCCGAGCAATTTCTATAAAGCGTATGCGGCAACCCTGGCTCCTAGGTTGTTGGCAGTGTACGCAGAGGCTTATGAAACTGGGATCCTTCCACCCTCCCTTCGGGAGGCCCTCCTTGTCATTTTACTAAAACCAGACAAACCCCCCAATCAGTGCGGGTCGTATCGTCCTCTTTCAATTATTAACATTGACACGAAGATCTTGGCTAAAATGATTGCCACTAGGCTACAGCCTCTGATACCCCTCTTAGCACTGCCGGATCAATCTGGCTTTGTCATGGAACGCTCCACAACTCATAACCTGCGCACGCTGTTTTCCACACTGCACTATTTTGAACCTGATTTCCAAGCGGTTGCTGTGCTGCTCGATGCAGCAAAAGCCTTTGACTCTGTGCACTGGTCTTACATGTTTACTGTACTGAGCAGGATGGGATTCCCTCCTTTCTTCGTGCAGTGGCTTAGGGTCCTCTACAGCGGGCCGGTTGCTCGGGTGCGAGTCAATGGTAGGGTGTCGTCCTTATTTCCTATAGAGAGGGGCACGCGTCAGGGCTGTCCCGTCACCCATGCTTTTTTCCCTAGCTCTAGAGCCTCTGGCATGTAAGTTGCGCCAGAAGCATTCGGCTGCTGCGTTGAGGTTTTGACAGCGACCATTGATTGTCTCCTTATATGCAGACGACATGATGCTTTATGTCCGTGAGCCCTCTGTGTATCTGTCCCCGCTACTTAGGGAGTATGTCCAGTTTGAAAGGTTCTCGGGACTCGGAATTAACTGGTCCAAATCGGTGGTTTTCCCACTTACTGCACATACCAAAGAAATAGAACTTGACTTTCCATTATCCTGGATCTCCGACCCCGTGAAATATCTGGGAGTGTGGATACAGCGGGACCCCGCTGTGGTGCTCTCTGAGAATTATGGGCGTTCCATTGCATGCATTTCTGAGCAGGCCGAACGGTGGTCACATCTCCCCCTATCGTTAGCAGATAGGATCGCGGTGGTAAAAATGGTTTTCCTGCCTAAGATGCTATATTTCTTTGTCAACATACCCATAAAATTGAATATAGCGCTGTTCCGCACACTGCAATCTGCCCTATTAACCTTTGTGTGGGGAGGGAAACAGCCCAGATGTAGATGGGATTTATTAGTGCAGCCCTTTGATCGGGGGGGTTTTGAGGCTCCAGATCTACGTCTCTATTATCTATGCGCACAGGCACACTTCGCTCATTACTGGCATTTCCCGCAGCGCTTCCAGCCTCACGTGGCTATTGAAACTGACGCGGTTCTTCCCGTTCCATTGCAGGCGATGGTCCTCTCGGGCGGCTCGGGTGGGCCCCGGACAGAGATAAATCCTCCGTTATGCACGTCATGGGCATGGCGGGCACTGGCGTCCAAAGCTCAGTTGTCTTATTTATATGCTCCACTGTTGCCTATAGCATCTCATCCGGATATATCTGCGGCGCGGGAGTCCTCTGCCCTGAGAGAGCTGTCGGGTGCGGGCATTATCAGAGTAGGGGATCTATATAAGGAGGGCCGTTTTAAAACGCTGCGCGAGGCCCAGAATGACATAAACCGTAGTTTTATGTTCAATTTTACATATGTTCGAGTTCGTCAGGCTATCCGTGCTGTGTATCCGGAGTTTCCTGCGGAGCCTACCGCGCTGCGTGCACTGCAGGCCTTGTTGTCAGGGGAGAGTCGCAGGGGGCTCATTACTAAGCTTTACAACTCCTCCCTGCGGGAACGAGAACATGAGGAGCACCCATCATGCCTGCGCTGGCAAGCTGCAATAGGCAATCCTATTACGCTGGAGGTCTGGACGGCGTGCTGTCAACTCACGGGTCGTCTCACAGCCAATTGTAACCTCAGAATTATACATTTTAAATACCTACATCAGGTATACTACTCCCCTCTGAGGTTATATAAATACGGCCTGAGGGAGACTGCGGATTGTGTGCGGTGTGGTGCTGCTAATGCAGATTTTTATCATGTTGCATGGCTGTGTGGTGGCGTGTATGCTTTCTGGACTGAAGTGGCTCGCATTTTGACGGATGTGGTGTCGGAGCCGGTGGGTTGTACACCTGAGCTATGCCTCCTTGGTTATGTTAAGTGCCTGAAACCGGCTAGTAGACGTATTGTTGCGATCTCCACCCTGTTTGCAAAAAGGGCGGTGGCGCAACGCTGGGGCTCCAGGTCTGCCCCCACTGTAAAGCAGTGGCTTCGAGAGTTGGTTTATTGTAGGGATCAACTGCAAGTCTATGAAGAGGAGCTACCGGAGTCCTCCCGCCCTAAGGATATTTGGGCCCCAGTTACATCTTATCTGATATCTCACCCTGACATATTTTAAATGTATTGCCCACTGTGCTGGGGCTTCCTATCCGTTTTGCGATAGCCCTACACCAGACGGTTCTTACTCATACGTCCACTGGCTGCCTGACCTTCAAGTAGCTGCCTCAGGTCTGCACTTCCTATTTGCTTCTTTCTATGACATGTAGAAAATGTATTGTTATATCAAGGAGGAGTAGCGATTATGGTATAGCTGTTTTGCCTGGGAGACGGGGGGGGGGATGGGAGGAGTTTTTGTGGGATTGTAAATGATCGATCCGTCATTCACAGTTTTGCAATCTTGATTGTATGATTTGCCTTGAAAGTAATGAATAAAAACATTTAAAAATAAAGATTAAAAAAAAGTCATCTATCCCTTTATGCAATTGGGATGTCACAAATGTTTCTCCAAAAAATGTCTAAACACATGATAATATTATACTGGCACAAATTAATTGTGGAATACAGTAATTTATTTGGTCCAATCAAATAGTTAATCATGGAAAGGCAAGTACTACACATAACAGTTGTGGTGGAGGATGTGAGACACAGTGCAAGAAGCCCTACTCTCAGAGGTCAGTTTCTTCTTTTTAGATAAATACGGTTTACCTCATTTTTTGATTAAAGCACAACATACCAACACAGTGGTTTTCTCTTGTTGTAGATACAACTAAGAGCCCTTGAAGTAAAAGCCCACGGATATCTCTACATAGTGGTTTTCTCCATTAAAGGCACTATGTGAAAATTTAATCCATAGGTCAGTATTATGTAATGTCACTTACAATATTATACTAAACTTTACTAGAACACTATTTGATGAGGGTCTGCGTTTATTTAGAAATACGCCGAGCCCCGACTTGGACAGATTGCCTTACCTCAAAGAGCGACGGTTGAGCTCCTTGATAGGATTACCATTTTGAACCACATTGGAAGAGGTGAGCATACTTAAGTCTCACCTTACAAAGCACTCTAAACACATTAGATCCTCAATTTATACATTTTCATTTTGTTATGCAGGCTACACACTCTCTTTTTATTTCCTGTCCTGAAGAAGACCCTCATTAGATACTCTATTATAGCACAAGACTAAGTAGGGTCGAAACGTCGACGCTTAATTAGAAGCAGTACATTCCACAATGATCTTATAAATTATGTAAAGAAATCTCTGGTCTATGTGAGAATATATATGTGTTCTTTCACTCTATTTGTGAATGTTTTTTGTCATTTAGTTTTTGTATTTAATGTAAGTGTTATGATGTATGTACGTTATACACATTATTGCACTTGTCTCACATCCTCCACCACAACTGTTATGTGTAGTACTTGCCTTTCCATGATTAACTATTTGATTGGACCAAATAAATTACTGTATTCCACAATTAATTTGTGCCAGTATAATATTATCATGTGTTTAGACATTTTTTTGAGACACATTTGTGACATCCCAATTGCATAAAGGGATAGATGACTTTGAAGTTACATTTTATGTCAAGTATACTAGTGGCAGAACCACTGTTTCCTTCTCCACTACGGCATATTTTTGTTCTCGGGGAAATCATTTCCGACTGATATATAGAATCGGTCTCTCTTGACCTGTGAGGTCTTTTTGGGATAGGACAGCCCCTAATCCGTGTTCAGATGCATCGGTTTGCAAAATAAAAGGTTTGTTGTAATTAGGACTCAGAAGTACAGGTTTGGTCGTCAGTGATTGCTTTAGCAGGTGGAAGGCTTTGAAGGCCTCTGCTGAGGGATGCTTAAGCTCCCTTTCCGTATTAATTTCTTTCTTCAACAGATCTGTTAATGGGGCGGCTATCTGAGAAAACAATGGTATAAATCGCCTGTAATATCCTAAAATACCCCAAAAGGCCTGGAGGAAAAGGTAAGTTGGAGATGGCTGCCACTTTCTCTTCTTGCGGTCTAATACACCCTGCACCTAAGAGATATCCAAGATATTGTACTGACTGGGTGGCAAGATGGCTTTTGGTCGGATTGATAGTTAGTCCCCCTTCCTTTAAAGCCTGTATCACTCTCTTGAGATGAGATAGGTGTTGTTCCCAGGAGTCACTATATATGATTATGCCATCCAAATAGGCTGCAAAAAAGGTTGTGTATGGTTTGAGAATTAGATTCGTTAGTCTCTGGAAGGTGGCAGGTGCTCCGTGTAACCCAAATGGGAGCATGCGGAATTGGTATAGCCCTCCTGGGGTAGAAAAGGCGTTTTTTTCCTTATCCTGTTCTCGTAAAGGTACCTGCCAGTATCCTTTACACAGGTCTAGGGTGCTGGTATATTGTGCTTTACCCAGTCTTTTGATTATTTTATCTACTTGGATAGGCATCAAACTGGGATATTTTATTTACCTCTCTAAAGTCAATACAAAATTGTATAGAGCCATAGGTTTGGGTACTATGACAATAGGTGAACACCATTTGCTGTTAGAGGGTTCAATTATCCCCATTTCTAACATTTGTTGTATTTCTTTTGCTATGGATTCTCGCCTGGACTCAGGGATGCGATAAGGTCGTAGTCGTATTATCTTTCCTGGAGGTCTATGTATGGCATGGTTAATTAGAGATGTCTTCCCAGGAACCAAGGAAAATACGTCTTGTAAAGGACGTAAGCATTCCCTTAGTTCCTGTTGACGGTGTCCGGGCAGATCAGAATCTATGCTTTGTTGGACAGGGTTATGGTTTTCTGCTACTCCAACTAAGACTGGCTTAGCTCCTTCCCATTTTTCTTAGTAGATTGATATGATATATTTGGGTATTTTTTTTATTGTTGGGATCCAGTTTCAAACAGTATGTGACCGGGGTTATTCTTTCCAGGACTTTGAAGGGGACCTGCCACTGCCCTATTAGTTTATGGTCGGAGGTGGGCATCATCAATAGTACTAGGTCACCCACGTCTAAGGTTCGTTCTCAGGCCTTCCTATCATACTGTTCTTTCTGTGCCGCCTGAGCCTGTTCTAAATGTGTTTTAACTATGCTCCGAATCTGGTGTAGGCGAGCTTTTAGATTGCATACATACTCAGGGAGTGGTTTAGCATCGCGGGGTTCCTCCTCCCATTCATCTTTTACCATATCTAGTAATGTACAGGGTTGCCTGCCATATAGGAGCTCGAAGGGGAATATCCAGTACTCTTTTGTTGTTTACAGCAAAAGGCAAAAAAAGCTAGGGGCAACATATCGTCCCCTTTTCGGGACTCTAGGTCTAGCAATTATTTAGAGTTGTTTTAAGGGTGGCGTTATACCTTTCCACCAGGCCATCCGTTTGTGGGTGGTAAGCGGCGGTACGTATTTGTTTTATGTGTAGCTGTTGGCAAACCTGTTTCATTAGATTGGAGCCGAAAGGGGTTCCCTGGTCTGTTATGATCTCCTTTGGGAAACCTACTCAGGAGAAGACATTAATCATAGCCTTCGCTATCTGAGTGGCATTGGGGTGTCTTATGCGATTGCCTCTGGGAATCGGGTGGCATAGTCCACCATAACTAGGACATACTGATGTCCGCTTCATGAGGGAAGAAGGGGTCCGATTATGTCCATCCCCACCCTAGAGAACGGTTCCTCTATTATAGGTAAGGGTCGTAATGGGACTTTCATTGGAGGGCTTCTAATGTTCTTTTGGCATATCGGACATTCTCTACAATACTTGCGTACTTGGTGGTATATCCCGGGCCAATAGAACTGTTCTAGAATTGCTTTTTCTGTCTTATCCCCACCAAAATGACCCCGAGTAGATGGCTATGGGCAAGGAATAAAAAAAATTCCCTATATGGTCGGGGTACTAATAATTGCCGAAGGTGGTCTTTTCCCCCTTTTCGGTAGAGAAATAATTTTTTTGTAATGAATTGGGGACCTACTTGTTCTGGATCCTCATTAAGAATTGCCTTCTTCCATGCTTCTTGAAGTGTAGGGTCTTCCCATTGGGCACTACTGAAGCCTCAATCGTGTACCCACATATTCGACTTCTCTGGTCGAGCAATCGCGATCCGGGTCCAGTTCTTTTTCTCCCTTTTATTCTGTCCTTTACTTTTCTTAGGCCTTCCTTGGGGCCACTCCTGATCTGACAGTTGAGAACAGGGCTGTCTTCATTCATCTCCCTCAAGCCATTGTTCTTTTACCAGCTCATCCATGTAGGGGTAATCATTGCCCAATACCAATGTTTCTGGTAATCTAGGGATTAGCCCTACTTTGAGAGGTACCGGATCAAGTGATGGTTCATTTTGTTCGTGGACCTCCGTAGTGGGATATTGTTTCTGGTCTCCATGTACACATTGAACGTTTACGAGTCTTGTGGTGGTCCTTACCCCTCTTGGGACGGCTTGGGGTTGGTTGACACTCTGGAGGCACCCTGTGTCTATTAGTGCCTCTCGAGGTTCTCCATTAACTGATACCTGTCGGTGATAAGGGGGGCGGGTCTTATTTTTCTCTGTGGCACAATAATAGGTTCTTGTTAGTCCCACTGCCATTGGTTCCTCCTTCTGTGGGCAAACCCTGGCAATGTGTCCATGCATACCACAGTGGAAGCACTGAGGTCCTAGAGTAGGTGGCGGTCTCATTGGTATCGGCAGAGGCCCTTGTGGTAAGGTTATAGTTTCTGGTTTCTTCATGAGGGGAGTTTTCTGGGGTTTGGGTATAGGCCCCCCACCAGGGTGTTTCCATGAGGTTTCCTCCCTGCTCCTCTGCGTTTCTTGTGCCCGACTAAAAGAATTAGCGATTTCCACTGCCCTCTCCAGCATGAGTTGGGTATGTTGCCGGACCCCCTTTTGGATGGGAAGGGTGAAGGGAGGATAGAAACTGTTCTAAGTAGACTTTTTCCATCATCTCCTCCTTGGTAGAGTTGGAGGGTTTCAGCCAACGATCCGCTAAATCCCGTACTCTTTAATATAAGGCCCGCGTTGTTTCCTGGGGTCCTTCCCGTATTTGTCGTAGACGGATTCTATAAGTCTCTTCGTCCACTCCCATCCTTTCCAGGATGCTCCTTTTAACTTCTTCGTAAGGGGTCATTCCTAGGGGGTTGGCTGCTTGATAGGCGGCCTGGAGCTCCCCCGAGAGGAGAGGGCCGAGTTATTGTCCCCACTTGTCCACAGGCCATTCCCTCGAAATTGGAAAAGAAGAAATCAGGGTCCTCCCCGCTGACATACGTTTGCAGTACTACCGATGGAAGCGTGGTGTGACCCCTCTGCTGGCCGAGTGTCTCCGCTAGTTTTTCTATTGCTGTCTCCTGGGCTTGACTCTGTTCAGTGAGGTACTTATGGAGTTTTTCGTGGTCCTCTTCAGCCACCGTCAGGAACTTTTCCATTATTTTGCCTAATCTTTCTTGGCCGTCCAACATTTTTTGTATCACTGCCTCCATTTCCCGGGATCTCACTTCTGACACCACCTGTTGGAGGGATGGGCGGAAATAGAAGCTAGGAGGCTTTATGTGATCGCAATTTTGCCTTTTATTCACTGCTCAGAGGTTTTTAACAAAAAACTCTGTCCTGTGCCTTCTCTTTTCTTGTAATGTGCTGTCTCTCTTTCCCTCTCTTTCTCCCTCTCTCTGGGGCCGAATTCTTCAACTTCTTCACTCTCTCCTCTTTTGTCTTTTCCACAGGTTCTCTCTTCCAGATGGGGGGGCCCCAGAATACTCAGAAAAAAAAGGATACCAGGACGGTGAGTACCTTAGCTTTATTTTATTGTAGAATTAGGACAGTGCCCTTCACCATACCCAAGAAGGTGTTATATGTGGTTTCCACACGCTCTAGAAAGAGGAGTGATGTTATGTTATGTTATGTTAATGAGACTTATTGAGCGCACGAATATCCGGAGGTATCTTGGCGCTATGGATGCAGTAAGCCCAGCTAGGCAACTAATTCTGGAATAGCCAGGTTTTTAGCCCTTTCCTGAAGATGGTGAGGGAGCTTGCACTTCTGAGCTCGATTGGCAGCGTGTTCCAAAGTTTTGCGGTGCCATAGGAGAAACTACGGCCGCCCCAACCTGCGGACCGTATTCTCGGCACTTGTTGGATAGCGTTGGGGGGGTTGGTTATTTGCTTCACATTCACACAGTAGTACAAGAGGTATCACAGATAGACTAATAGGTAGTGGAGCAAAGTACAATTGACGGTTGGCGACTCTCTTACTCCCTCTTCTCCCCTCCCTTTAGTTCCAATTACACAATGTCCAGCCCCCCCCCCCAAGAAACAAAGAAAGAAGAAAAGAAAACTCAACCCACATGGGCTAGCCAGATTCCCTAGGGCTCGATCCTCTGTGCTCCAGCTCAGTGGTTTTATTAAGTCCTCCTCCGGTTCTTCGGCCAGCTCTTCTTCGGCGATGGGGTTTTCGTCTCGTTCTGCTCTTTCCTTCACAGCGGCCCTGCTGCAATCTTCCTTGGCGTCTTCCCGTGCACCCTGGTCCCACCTCTCGACCTACGGCTTCGACGACGCTAGTTCCAGGGCATGGTCCTTTACTCCTCCCACCGAGCTCGGGGATTGGTGTTCTCCAGACGAGGGACCTCCTTCTTCCTGCGTGGAAAAGGCGAGGAATCTTTTAACTCTTTCGTCCCTCTTCTGTACTTGGGACACTCTCCTGGTCGTCAGTGGCGAAGTCGCCCCGCGAGGCATGCTGCGAGCAATGGTGGGTTCCATCTCACACCTTCTAATTCACGTGCTAGTGTGGGTACCCATAAATTCAGATATGTGCAAATAACCACTGCTTCGAAACTGCATATCTTGTGCCCATTTAAGAAATACATAGATTTCCTTGAAACCTATCTTTTTGTCTTTATATTTTCCCAAATGAAGTGCTGTATTCCCTGTACACAATGAAAAACCATTGCACGGTGCAAATCAGTTATTGGCTCTGGGTACCTCGGGTTCTTGGTGGACCTACAAACCCTATATATCCCTGCAACCAGAAGGGACCAGCGGACATAATGGAATATTACTTTAGAAAATCTGCCATAGTTAGAAAAAGTTACAGATGGAAACAGACACAAATGGCTGTCTTTTTCAACTCAATTTCAATATTATTTCAACTGTTACTTTTTAGAGGAAAATGTTGAAGAATCTACACAAATTGCCCATTGCTGAATTCAGAAATTTGCCCTCTTTTCAGAAATGTATAACTTTCTGGGATCCACTGTGGGTTGCGCACCTGTTTCCACCACTAACTGGAAGGAGGATGAAAGCACAAAATAATAGGAAAAATAGTCTGTCTCCCAGTAAAATGCCAAAACAGTTTTGAAAAATTTGTTTTTCTGATTCACAGTCTGCCTGTTCCTGAAAGCTGGGAAGATGGTGATGTTAGCACAGCAAACTCTTCGTTGATGCCATTTGAAGGGAAAAAAAGCATACAGACGCTTTCTTCTGCCGCACCTTCCTTTTTCCCATTTTTCCCCAAAATGTAGCTGTATTTTGGCTAATTTCTAAGTCCTCTCCATGGGGGATCCACAAACCCTGGGCACCTTTAGAATCCCCAGGATGTTGGGAAAAAAGGACGCAAATTTGGCATGGATACCTTATGCAGACAAAAAGTTATGGAGGCCTAAGCACGACCAAATAGCCAAAAGACTTAGAATGGGGGTGGGGCGGGGGCTAGCAGCGAAGGGGTTAAGGAAAGAATTACATATAAGTTGACTAGACCTGTGAAGGATTTTCTTGAAGAATTTGAAGACAGAAGGGAAGGAATTGAACTAAAGGCAAGGAGATAAATTAAGGGCGAGTAGGAAAAGGAAGAACAAAAACTAAATACTGCTGGGATACATCCAATATTGAATTTAGATTGGCAAAGATCTCGGTTTTGTGAGAAGGAACGAAAAAGTTAAAAATTCTCAGATGATGTTCAGTACTTGGTGGAAGGGGGGGAGAGAGTATGCAGGGGCTTTGCTGGGGGGCAGGTGTTGTCACCTCAGCCCCAGTGTCTTTCTGGGCTGAGTGTAAGGTGGGGGGGTGGAAGGGGCACTGGTGAGTTTGCATATGCCTAGCTGTTAGGCTAATTTGACCAGAGCTGCCAACTTTGGAACTAGGGAACTATGTTGGTTACCCACGTTAGCTCAATATCCTGTGATTCTGGGCAAATCACTTAATCTCCCGAGGCTGAAAAATAAAAAAGAATCTGATCTCCTCTAACACAACTAGATCCAATGCCCTTGGGACTAGTTCACACTATATAAAACTACAAAAAAAATGTAAAAAAATAATCGTCCATTGTTCATGTTTTAAAATTCTGCAAACGACAGAGCATGATAGTTAAATACGAATCTTTATATATAATAAAAAACCTTATTCCTTTTTAACATGGCTTTTCTGCCTTTCTTAATTTGACGATCATTCAGGGATCATTAAGGCAGCTGTAGAAATCAATATAAAGTGCATTGCCTTATATTTACTGTTTAAAATACATACGGATTTGGGTGAATTTTGTCATTTTCGTACAGGCCAGGATAATAAAATTTCCATCAGATCAGGTATTGTGGCCCTTGAACCATTATATTTCACCTTGCCCGCCTGGCCAAAACTCAGTGCTTCTAGTTTTTACCCACATTACAGGCTCGATAAACTATAAAATGTTACAATTACCAAACATTTCTATAAACATGTGCCCAGTGAGACTAATCAATTGGTGTTTCATGAAAGGGCTCGATCAGGGAATGTGGGCCACTTTTTTTTTTAGGAGTTCCCGGGCCTAATTGTGATCCCAATCTGACCCTGGTCTCCCTCCATGGGAATCGTGGGGAGTGTTGCATATTGTCTAGAAAGGTTTTTTCATTTGTGCATTACTGAGCCAGTTGGATTGAGAAGCCCATTCTCTTTCCATTCTATTGAGGTTATGCACTCCACTTTGCTCCTGCTCAAAGAGTAAAACTCCTGAGCAAATACATCCTCACTTACCTGACTTAGGGGCCGATTCCGATCTCGCTCGGACAGCCCTCCGAGAGCTGTCCGTAGCCTTACCTTGCGATGTGGTGAAGCAAAATAACGATGGATTAAACCCAGATCTGTGACTGGGGGTGAATGTTTGCCAATGTGCAGCATTCCGTCCATCATCTTGTGTGTTTTGCATTTCGCCCTAAGTGGGAAGGGTATGCCCAGACGTGGGTCCCGTGCTCACTACGCCACTGGAGTCAAGCTATCCTGGCTGATGAAGGCTGATAGCCTGAAACCGGTCCTAGGATGCTTGATTCCGGTCCAGGGAAGACATGGCTTGGCAGTTCGGTCTGGACTGTTCCCATGAGGCACAGGGTCAAGACTGATTTGCATATGGCTATGTCTGAACTGGGGTGGTGTGGTGAAGCAAAATAACGATGGATTAAACCCAGATCTGTGACTGGGGGTGAATGTTTGCCAATGTGCAGCATTCCGTCCATCATCTTGTGTGTTTTGCATTTCGCCTAAGTGGGAAGGGTATGCCCAGACGTGGGTCCCGTGCTCACTACGCCACTGGAGTCAAGCTATCCTGGCTGATGAAGCCTGATAGCCCGCAACCGGTCCTAGGATGCTTGATTCCGGTCCAGGGAAGACATGGCTTGGCAGTTCGGTCTGGACTGTTCCCATAAGGCACAGGGTCAAGACTGATTTGCATATGGCTATGTCTGAACTGGGGTGGTGTGGTGAAGCAAAATAACGATGGATTAAACCCAGATCTGTGACTGGGGGTGAATGTTTGCCAATGTGCAGCATTCCGTCCATCATCTTGTGTGTTTTGCATTTCGCCCTAAGTGGGAAGGGTATGCCCAGACGTGGGTCCCGTGCTCACTACGCCACTGGAGTCAAGCTATCCTGGCTGATGAAGGCTGATAGCCTGAAACCGGTCCTAGGATGCTTGATTCCGGTCCAGGGAAGACATGGCTTGGCAGTTCGGTCTGGACTGTTCCCATGAGGCACAGGGTCAAGACTGATTTGCATATGGCTATGTCTGAACTGGGGTGGTGTGGTGAAGCAAAATAACGATGGATTAAACCCATTTCTGTGACTGGGGGTGAATGTTTGCCAATGTGCAGCATTCCGTCCATCATCTTGTGTGTTTTGCATTTCGCCCTAAGTGGGAAGGGTATGCCCAGACGTGGGTCCCGTGCTCACTACGACACTGGAGTCAAGCTATCCTGGCTGATGAAGGCTGATAGCCTGAAACCGGTCCTAGGATGCTTGATTCCGGTCCAGGGAAGACATGGCTTGGCAGTTCGGTCTGGACTGTTCCCATGAGGCACAGGGTCAAGACTGATTTGCATATGGCTATGTCTGAACTGGGGTGGTGTGGTGAAGCAAAATAACGATGGATTAAACCCAGATCTGTGACTGGGGGTGAATGTTTGCCAATGTGCAGCAGTCCGTCCATCATCTTGTGTGTTTTACCTTGCGACCGACTCGTACTGGGAGCCGGTCCGTCCATGCGATGAAGTACGATGCGCAAAAGTGCCACAATTCCGAACGACACGTAGGCTTCGATTCCAGCAACATTTCCCGTACGAGCCGCATATCCAAACACCCATCCGAGTCGCCCGGAAGCAGTTTCCACAATAGTTTCCGGCCGGACAAGTACGATGCGCAAATCCTACGCGCCGAACGGGTCGCCACTAGCAGCACGTCACAGCATCCGGGAGAGATGAATAGCAGGTCCGATTCGCGCCACAACACGATCCACTGCTACGAAACGGACCAACTCACAACGTGTACGAGACGGAGCAACAATCAGCAAGTACGAGACGAACCAATGATGAATCCCATCGCGCAGGTCATCCCAGTACTGTATATCTATGACCGGATCATGAACAGACGCGTACATCGCAGACGGTAAGTCAGACACCCACACAAACAAACGTCCCGAACACGCGAAATGCTACACACACATAGGGGGGGACATGCCGTCCACCAGCAAAAGCAAAACCACAGGGGTAGCATGGTCCACACCACCAGCAGTGCCTACACCTAGGGGGGGGTGCCCAGCACTACTAACATCCCCACGCATAGGGGGCTGGATGCCCTGCACCACTACCATCCCCACTCATAGGGGGCTGGATGCCCTGCACCACTACCATCCCCACTCATAGGGGGCTGGATGCCCTGCACCACTAACATCCCCACTCATAGGGGGCTGGATGCCCATCAATACCAGTACCCCCCACTCATAGGGGGCTGGATGCCCTGCACCACTACCATCCCCACTCATAGGGGTCTGGATGCCCTGCACCACTACCATCCCCACTCACAGGGGGCTGGATGCCCTGCACCACTAACATCCCCACTCATAGGGAGCTGGATGCCCATCAATACCAGTACCTCCCACTCATAGGGGGCTGGATGCCCATCAATACCAGTACCCCCCACTCAAAGGGGGCTGGATGCCCTGCACCACTACCATCCCCACTCATAGGGGGCTGGATGCCCTGCACCACTAACATCCCCACTCATAGGGGGCTGGATGCCCTGCACCACTACCATCCCCACTCATAGGGGGCTGGATGCCCTGCGCCACTACCATCCCCACTCATAGGGGGCTGGATGCCCTGCACCACTACCATCCCCACTCATAGGGGGCTGGATGCCCTGCACCACTACCATCCCCACTCATAGGGGGCTGGATACCCTGCACCACTACCATCCCCACTCATAGGGGGCTGGATGCCCATCAATACCAGTACCCCCCACTCATAGGGGGCTGGATACCCATCAATACCAGTACCCCCCACTCATAGGGGGCTGGATGCCCATCAATACCAGTACCCCCCACTCATAGGGGGCTGGATGCCCTGCACCACTACCATCCCCACTCATAGGGGGCTGGATGCCCTGCACCACTAACATCCCCACTCATAGGGGGCTGGATGCCCTGCACCACTACCATCCCCACTCTTAGGGGGCTGGATGCCCTGCACCACTACCATCCCCACTCATAGGGGGCTGGATGCCCTGCACCACTAACATCCCCACTCATAGGGGGCTGGATGCCCTGCACCACCAGCATTCACACGCATAGGGTGACTAAGCAAATCCCCACCCCTACCATCTTTGCAAGAATCTATGTATGTGTGTGCCAAATGCCCACAACACTGATTCTGATAGTGAACATACAGTGTGACTCCCATCACATGTGTGCCCAAAAGATGACTGTGGGGTTCAAAACTCCAGCATCTCAGGAACATTGTGGTAATGGGTTCCAAAGCCCACATCACTACAGTGACCAGAAGGTGAGTGTGGACAAAATAATAGCAGCATCACCAGACCAGCATTTGTGCTCACTGGTCCCAAATCCACAACCAATGTAGTGGCAATGTGGTGGTTGTGTCACATACAAACATAGATTTGAGAGGCAAAGATTGCTGTGTATCACAAGAACTCCCTCTGCCATGTGCAGACAAGCATTGGCCATGAGCCCTGACAATGCCCACAGTGTCCAATTAGACTATGTGAAAAGTGAGCATCATGATGCATACACACATATCTCTACGAACAGACACACAAACTGAGGAATCCTGTGGAGACTGTCGATGTTAGGTGACAAAGTCCCATACCATGGCAGCAATGGGACATACCAAACATGAGCAATGTGCAGGATGATGAGCTACAAGATGCATGGACATTAGGGAAAAACCTCCAAACTACATCCACACAATGGAACGCAAAAGCAATACCAATGCAGAGGTGAAGATGCACAAACACAGACAGGCAGACCCACACTGCATATCATATACAACACGTGTGTGTGTCTCAGTGTCCCCATGCTAGTACACAACACATGACGGTGGGATGAACTCCAATCACACAGATGTGTCCACAGTGCCATACAAAAAGTAACTAATGAACTGGGCACCCCTTTGTGGTCAAGCATACATTGTCAGATGAGTGGTATAGCAACGTATTCATGTGACACAAGCTGGGTGGAACAGCAACCAACACAGCAAGAGACAGACCCACTACAGCACTACCCTCTAGTACCCTAATTTGTGGTGACAGTAGCCTGTATGCCAATCCCACTGTGATGACAAAGGTCTGTTTTGCCTATACTGTGGAGCACAGTTAGCTGTGCATACTGGGTCATGTGTCCAGAACAACAAACTCACATTACACCTCCATAAACACAAATCACTGGCCATGTCCTGCAACCAATGTGCAAAATGTAGGTAGGGGCCTAGACATGAAACAACTCACATGTGGCCACCCTCAACACCACACACCCTGATCTGCAACAATGTGCATCAGCTAGGCACACAGGGACTGTTGACATTGCTCAAGCACCCATTACAATCCCAGGGGTGGTGGGGGGATCTAAGGTACACAAAAATCAACACACATGGCCTGTCAACAACACCTGTGAATGTCTGCCACACTGCACAGTATGCGGAACATGGGCATAATGTGAAGACAACACGATTCATTGGGAACCCTGCCACACACCTACACCAATGAGGAACCAAAGGAGACCCACAAAGAACACATGTTGACACCTTCCAACATTGCAGCAATGACCCTGATGAGTGGGAGTAGTCACACACACATACAAGTGAGCCTCACACTGACAGATACCACATAGGGAAAACAACATGATGTTGGAAACACATAAGTGCCAATGGGAATCCTGAATGTGTCCCATGTGCGTTTGACAACATCCCCTGAAATTACAACTAAAACAGCCATGGATGACAACCTAATGACCAGTAGTCTGCCATGCACCTACATCCCAGTAAACCCAGGGAAAAGAAGTCTGATGGACACAGGACAACTCAGCAAGTGCACATAACAGGAACATCTGCATGGAACACAGGCTGAGTCGAACAAAGGGAAGGGAACACACACAGACATGCTCACACAACACACACCATGTGCACAGGCAATGCCACGGAATGACACAATGCCATGAGGGGGTCTTCACTCCTGGGGAATGTCAGCTGGGAAAAACGTTGTTTGTGCAGGGTCCTGTCATGCCAGCACACCACTTGCACAGTGAGCCAACAATTACAACACAATGAAAGCTCTGGTCACAGCAACATGTGTACGGGAGTGTCCTTTCAGTCATCTGCACATACGCAATACACATGTAGAGATAGTTCCACTGATGACACAGATGACTTGTGTACCATGGATGCACAAACCTGCCTGTCCAGTGTAGATGGGCCCGGTCAGGGAATCTCACCATGTGCCCAAATGTAAGTACACCATATGTGCAACAGTGTATGCCAAAGATGTGAAGTAGCAAACCCAAAGAGATAATCCTGGTTACAACATTTTGCAATCATTACACCCTGTAATTGCAGCAAAGGATGTCATGGATACATAGCAGAAAAGTACACATATCCCATGGACCACATGGAGTCCATCACATCAACAAATCATCCTGTTGTACCTTTAAAACACAAGTACAACATCAAGTCCATGATACTCATCATCAACATCATGTACATTAGATGCAACAACAATGGATAACAACAATTTGCTTTATTAAAAAATAAAACTCCTCAAAACTGGTAATTCGAGTCCACAATGTCAAAAGGCCAATGGCCAGTCCATTTCTCAATTCAATCAGGGTGACATGTGACAAGTTGTCACCCATTGCTTGCCTGCACTGCTACGACCAGGGGACATCTCCCCTTGGAGGGGCATACATGGGGCAGGCCAGGCACCGCAGGGACAAGATCAGGGGACAGAAGAATGGGGCAGGGGAGGGCTGGTGGGTGCTGGAGTGTCACTGGCAACTGCAGTGGAGGTGTCTGACACAGTGGGCACCGTCACAACTGCAGGGATGAAGTCAGATGGGGTGGTTGCCGGCACCACAGCAGTGGGCAGGTCAGATGGTGTGGACGTGGTCTCCACTGCAGTGCCAAAGTCAGACTGGGTGGATGAGCTCTCCACTGCAGTGCCAACCTCCAAAGTAGTGTCATGGGGTCCAGGTGAGGTGGGCAGGACAGACGGGGGAGACACGGACTCCACACCAGTGGCAGGAACAGGCGGAGCGTGTGAGGTGGGGGTGGAAGTGCATGTGGTAGGGCCTAATCATTTTGGGGTTGCGGTATCGGTGTGTGGGTGAACCAGGGGCAGGGTGTGGCTGGGGGACCTGTGGGGTGGTGGCCTGGGGGCTGCAGGACGGAGACTGTGTGGTGGAGCTTCGGGATTGTGGTGGGGTCTTGCTCTTCCTAGTCCGGGGGGACTTGCGGATGGGGTCCTCAGTGTCCGTGCGCCTGGGCGAGGGTGTCCGTGTGGCAGGGGAACTCCCCCCTGTGCGTGGTGACTTCCTCTTCCCCTTGTGAGTTGGAGCAGATGGATCGGTGGGGAAGAGGCCAAGGTCACAGAGGAAGAGCTGCTGGGAAGGGGGGGTTGCAGGTGAGGCAAGGGAAGGGGTTTTGGAGGGAGAGGCATCTGAGGACTGCGGAGTGCTTGTGGATGTCTGTTTGTGCATCTGTGACCCATCCCCTGTGTGTGTGCCATCAGTCCCCGGAGTGTGCGTGCCTGTGGCTCTGGATTTTGGCTTGCATGGCTGTGTGCTGCTTGTGTCTGTTGTGGTGCATGCCGGTGCTGGTGTGTGTGTGCGTTGGACAGGTAGGGCAGTGGGGATTGTGGATGTGGCAGAGGTAGGAGGGGTGAGTGACTGTTGGAGGAGGGACACTGCTGACGTCTGTGTGGAGGCCATGGCCTGAGTAGTCCGATGTAGGGCAGACATGTTTGATGAGATGCCCGCCATGAAGGACACCAGTTGTGTCAACAGACTGGTGTGGAAATGGAGGACACTCAGCATCGCTGTCTGCCCTACATGGAGCTGCTTAAGCAAGTCCACAGACTCCACACTCAGGGCAGCAGGGGAGACAGGGGCAGGGGGTGCGGTGCCTGGCACAAAGGAGACATGCTCCCTTACACGGGGGCCTCCATGGACCTCTGGGATGGGAGCAGGTGAGAGGGTGGAGATGGTGGTGGTGGCGGGGACAGACTCGCTCGGTGTTGTCTGGGGTCTGCTGACACCCGCCTCCACAAGGGAGTCCTCACTGGAGATGCTGTGTTCCTCAGCCGAGGTGGTTGTAGCTGAGGTCTCCTCAGTGTGGCTCCCCTCACCCTCTGTGCCACTGGGTCCTTCCAACTCCTCTCCAGCAGACCCAGTCTGGCTCTGCGGCTCCTCTTGGTCCGTGGAGCTGTCTCCTCCAGTAGCCGAAGATGTTTCTGCAAACAATCAGGATAAACAGATACACATCAGTCACTTGTTTCACCTGAGACATCACAGTCATTACAGCACATTACAGATGACGCATTTGCCGCATTTGCTAAATATTGCTAGAAGTGCTGGCACATATTGAAAAAGACACCTGTCATTCTGCCAGTCAACCATGCCACTCATACACTTCCCCTCCATGGACCCATCTGTCTGGTGCATGTAGTGTGCCACTACTTATATGTGCACACATGCACCACATAGACATATCTCAGAACATCTTAAATTGTGAATGAAATGTGTCAGTACACACATATCCCATCTCCTGCCACTGACTCAGTACATGTGTCAGGATAAGGGATGGCCAAACTCATTGTCAGTAAAATGGATATGATTCCTTCACAAGACACCATGATGTGCCCATGTATTGATGGTCAATGCCACAATAGAGTGTATGCTGTACAACTGACATAACGGCAGGATACACATTAGCAAGTGGGATACCATGCTACGGGCCAGTCTGGCTAATCAGTCATCACTGGATAAAGTCACAGGGGCAGTGCATCCATAAATAAAAAAGTCTGCACTGTGTCACAATCATTATCATTTTGGGGAATGTAAGCCTTGCAGCTGTCAAGTGCACATGTTCCACTACTGCTACATACATCTTAAGGCATATGATGATCCCACGTAATACAGATGCGACAGTTGAGTGACTGCAAGCACCAATCTGTGAACATGATAACATCACAGTCTGATGAGAACGAATTGAGGCTGCCTGCACTATTATGTATAATACATCATTATGCACTGTCAAGTGATCACACACCTATGTTTTTCCCCATTGTGATGATCCATTAGCCACACCTCAGCTAGCTGCCAAAACCAAAATGCTCAACATCACAGGAGTCTAAGAAGCTAGGCCACTCCAGAATGACACCGAGGCAGACACCATATTGCATATTTCACAATGAACTAAATGTAGGCTGACACACAGGAGTAGGAGCACAGAGTGTTCCTCATGTCCGGAGTAGGCATACCTGTCCAGTTCCATGTGCAACATGGGATTACCCTGAACACTAGGCATGTGTTCATGCATGTGTGACACACATGATGTACATTATTATGAGGCCCCAACATTGTCTTACCTGCTGCATGGCTGTGTGGTAAATACCCCAGACACATATGGTGAGCCAAAGCATCAATTGGAACACATATCATTTGCCCACATAGAGTACATGTCTGATTTCTGGCAATGTGCAGACACATGGCAATCAATTGCCTCACTCATGAGGACAAAACAATGCACCGGTAGCAGATGCTGTTTACAACCTTAATTTTGGACAACAGCAGGGACACACAACACAAGTGACACAAGTCACAGACTGAAAGGGCCACACCTGTGTATCAGATGAGGATGGGCCATGAACTAATTTAGGAACATGACTCCTGTTCAAGCAGACAGGAGATCTGTGGGAGTGTAACCAGGATGAAGGAGTGCAAAGAGCATGTGAGACATAGTTCACAGAAAAGTCATGCACTTACCCCCTCCTTGCTGCTGTCTGGCCTTTAACTGCCCATCCAGGTCAGGGAAGACCACCGCCAGAATCCGGTGCATGTGGGGGGTCAGTGTCCATCGTCCGCCCCTTCTGCGAGGAGGCGACAGCTTCAGCTGGACTCTGGCGATACTCCGGGTCAAGCCACAAAGGTCCTGCCACCTCTTCTGGCAGTTGCGGATGCGGCGTCTGTAGACCCCCACAGAACGAACAGCCCAGGCAATGGTCAGCCATATCTCCTGCTTCTGATGGGCATCAACCAGTGAGGATGACAAGGATAAAAGTCCATTACCAGACATGCAACATGTTTGTGCAACACACAGTTGGATATACATGTCTTCATCACAAGGGCATATGATGTACACAGGTAGTGCAACTATGGTGATTGACAGTTGTCCTGCATTTACAAAATTGAAACATTGCCTGAGTATAATAACTGTGTTAAAATGCACTTTTCATGCACAGTACCTGTCCACTACAGGTACATATACACTTTGCGGGTAACAACTACCCAGTGAGCATGCTAGCCACTGGTGTACACAATGCCATTAGTGCCAGTCAGACAACATGCACAATGAAAAAGGGATGTGGACTGCACACTCACGTGCTCCCTTGGTGTCCCATACAGCTTGCTGTACTGTGGAAGGAGGCTGTCCAGCAGGGCCTTGTTCTCCTCCTCTGTGAAGGATGGGGCCCTATCCACAGTACGTGCCATTCTTGGAGCCAGAGGATGCAGAGACAGCAGCAGTGGTAGCAGAGATGTCAATCTGGAGCATGTAGTGCAGGCAAGTGAGCTCTCAGGGGAACAGACAGCCTTATATCTGTGCTGCAGAGGCAGATTCTGTCCCATGCGTCCAAAGCGATAGGTCCAACACGTTTGCATCCTATGAATCTGGCCAATCCATCACATTGCACGGCTCGTACACGCCTTCCGCATCGTTCAAATATTTCAAACCCATTCCACCAACGAGTCTGATACATTGTTGTAGGGAGCCAACTGATTTTTCAGAACACGAATCGTACAAGGGCCAAATCCGCGTCAGTCCCCATTGCAGTCAATGTGCAAAGCGTGTGTGCAAGGCGTGCGCTCGCCTCGTTCCCTAGGTGTCCGACGCGTCTTTTGAATTGGTCACCCGCGTAAGTCCCCATTGCAGTCAATGTGCAAGGCGTGCGCTAGCCTCGTTCCCTAGGTGTCCGACACGTCTTTTGAATTGGTCACCCGCGTCAGTCCCCATTGCAGTCAATGTGCAAGGCGCGTGTGCAAGGCGTGCGCTCACCTCGTTCCCTAGGTGTCCGACGCGTCTTTTGAATTGGTCACCCGCGTCAGTCCCCATTGCAGTCAATGTGCAAGGCGTGTGTGCAAGGCGTGCGCTCGCCTCGTTCCCTAGGTGTCCGACGCGTCTTTTGAATTGGTCACCCGCGTCAGTCCCCATTGCAGTCAATGTGCAAGGCGTGTGCGCAAGGCATGCGCTCGCCTCGTTCCCTATTTGTCCGACGCGTCTTTTGAATTGGTCACCCGCGTCAGTCACCATTGCAGGCAATGTGCTAAGTATTCCACCCACAATAGCTTTCCATGGACACATGGGCACACCAACAACAATACAGCCTGTGACACAGTATATCATGGGGCATGTCAGGCTGCATTACCTGTGTGTGCATATGTGGGTAAACATGTGATTTGGTATGTGTTACTTAGTGGCACCCACTCCCAGGCAGGGCAAGGTGTCATGGGGACAGATACCTTTGTGTGTTGGACACATAACCACTGTGATTGACGACTGTACAGTTCAGGGCATGAGGCATGTACACAGTTCCCGGGGTACATTGTGTATGACATGTGACATACACCCTGATTCTTAGGTGGAATGGGATGTGTGTCACAGGGTGTCCCAGTGCCACAATTGTGATGTTCATCCACAGTATGTGTGCATTTAGCTACGGAGATTACTCTGATTTCATGTGCTCAATGTCAAACGGTCACCACATCCATGTGTATTGTCAATGTGAGTTGATGTGGCGTCTGTGTGTCACAGACACCATGTGTGAGATGCAAAAAACCTTGTGGCACTTCATGTGTGTGTCATGTGTGCGTTGTGGTGTGTATATGAGACGCTGCATCATGATGGTGTCCTTGTGGCGACACAAGGTCCCTGTGTTTGTCTGTCAAAAACCTGTGATGTGTGGTAGACATCTGTCCTCACTAGTGACTGTGGTGTGTGTCTGGTATGTGACACTCATACTGATGTACTGTGGCAGAGCCCATAGATTGGTCACAGCACAACATGGACCTTGTTGTGTGGACCTGTAGAGCTGAGATTTCAGATGATGGGCATGTATCTGACATGTGTGCACATACACTACAGCACATACATCATGTTTTTGTGTCCTGTTGTTTCATGTGCTATTTAGCATGTACACTGGCACCTAGATAGGGGAACTGACAAACTGTCTTTCCTCATCTATGTACTGCAAGAGACCAGCTGTCCACAGACCGTTCCCTGACCTTGCCACCATGGTTGAACGTGACTGCATGCGACGGTACCGCTTCACTAGGGCACTGATTGAAGATTTGGCGGAGCAGTTGGCACCACACTTGCAACCTGGCCGGACATACCCTACTGCGCTGACCCCCAAGGTGAAGGTGATGGCAACCCTACACTTCTTTGCCACCGGTACCTTCCAACACACAGTTGCTACTGCTGGTGGGATGTCACAGACCATGCACAGCCGTGTGCTACAAGATGTGTTGGAGGCGATGTTGCATTTCCTCAACCACTACATCCACATGTCATTGTCTCCATTGATGGGACACATGTGGCTTTGGTACCACCACAGGCACATGAGCAGACATACCGGAATAGGAAACATTTCCACTCAATCAATGCTCTGGTGGTATGTCTGGCCGACATGACCATTTCACATGTTTGTGCACGTTTCCCAGGTTCAGCGCACGACGCTTACATCATGCGGAGTAGTCGCATCCCAACGATTATGTCACAGATGCAGCACCAGCGTGCCTGGCTTGTCGGCGTGTACTGACTGTTTACTATTGTGTGAGTTTATTTACACCCTCTTTTAAGACTCATCTAATGTGCTGTTGTCTTTATGTAGGTGACTCCGGATACCCCAACATGCCGTGGTTGCTGACACCCCTCAGGAACCCTGTGACACCGGCGGAGATGCGTTACAATGAGGCACATGGTCGGAGCAGGAGAGTGATCGATCGGACATTTGGACTCCAGAAAAGCAGATTCCGCTGCCTGGACAAGACAGGAGGGGCCCTCCCATATGCACCTGCTAAGGTGTGCAGAATCATCATAGTGTGCTGCATGCTACACAACCTGGCAGTGTTGAAGAAGTTGCCTCTCATCCAAGATGATGATGACCAACCTCCACCAGCCGTGGAGGATCCTGCCCTGGGGCATGATGCCAGTGATGATGAGGGTGAGGATGATGTTCGTAGCCAGCTGATCCTCAACTTCTTCACATGAATGTGAGTATACACTGATGTGTCTTCAAAGTATTGTGTTTGCCTGATATCTGTTGGTGGTGCACTTGTGCTGCTTGAGTGTGACTGTGTGCTACTTGTCAGGATGCTTGCTGTGATGTGTCCTTTCAGGTAGTCTGTACTCCCAAACAGTGTTTAGCTGATTGATATGTTGTGTGTACGTAGTTTTGTTACATTTGTGGGCATGTATATTGTTGTTGTATGCTGTAATTCAAGGTTTTTGATTGTGTTTTCTGTCTGTCCTTCACAGGGTACTTTGGCTGCTGTATGGTGAGGTCTGAACCCCAAAACCCAGATCCTTGTTGCAGAGTGCAAGTAGTCATTGTCCCAACCAATGATGTGCCACACACCCCTGGACTTTCCTTGTTTACAACTTGTTTAATGTTTGCTCACTGTTACGTGAGGTTAACGTGCATCAGTTGTGGAATTTTCACGTTGTGAATCTTTAATAAACATGTGCTTCACTTTGGGATGTGCTCCGTGTGTATCTACACATCAGACAGTCATTAGCATCCTGTACCTGTGGAATGCTTGCCACTGACCCAGGATGGGTGTGGTGTATGTGCATTCCACTGTATTTCCTGTTGACATCACTTATGAGGATGAGTTAGCTGACATGGTGAGTATGTCTTGTGTTGCCCTAGTGGTGTGTCTCCCTCATATGTGTCACATTACCATGACTCACATAACGGTGTTCACATCGTTTACATTTACCAATGTAAACGGTGTTTACATTGGTAGTTTGCATGCACAGTGTTCCTTATCAGATCATCATCGCCATGACACAGACAAAGTATAAATCACGACAGAGGCAAGTATTGTGTGAATGTGATTTTATTTACAGACATGTGTAAGGATGGTGAACAGAATTTGAAGTGCTGTACAATGTGATGGTAATCCAAAGTTCACAGGTGAGTTGGTATTCTTAAGAGATGAAATGGCCAGAGTAGAATCCACAGTCATTTGCTGCATTGTCACAACTTTGACCCTCCATGTCAAGTGGGAGATTTGTGTGTCAGTCGACAAGGTTAATTGGTTTGCACACAAGGGATGACATACAGAACAGGTGTTGAGTTCCTGGGGGATATGCATGGCCATCAGCGTCTCAATTCCCCTTCTTTGGACAACCCCTCTTCTTTCTCGGGGGACCCTAATGTGCAGGCAGCTGCGGTGCAGAGAACTCTCCACCAGAGTCCTCCTCCCTCCCTGTGGCAGTTGCGGATGTTGTGGCAACAGATGTTGTGGGCGCACAGGGAGGTGTGGACATGTTGGTGCTGATCTGGCGGAGGCATGTCAGTAAGTCCCTGTGCACCGCTGTTAGTTCATCCAATTTGTCCCACTTGGACTCCATCCGGGACATGTGGGAGTCCAAGCGGGCATGATGTGCAGCCTGCTGTTCTTTGATGTCCTTGAGGATCCCCAATACCTGTCCAAATCCTCCGGTGCTCTCCTGGTACGCATTTATGATGCGTCCCAGGTGTGGCTCATTATGCAGTCCAGCCCCCTCTGCAGGCCGTGTCCTCTGCCTGCACACCCTCCCACCGCCCCTACCCACACGGGCAGGACCTGCCGTGGCCGGCACAGGCAACACTGGGACCACTTGAGTGTTTGCGACGGTGGTGTTGTCCCTTGCTTCCAGGATGCCCTGTGTACCTGTTCCGTTGTTGTTCAGTGGCCTCGGCCTGTCCGTGTCGGCAGGGCTACTCGGTGTGGTATCAGATGTGGCAGGTGTGGTTGCAGGGGGTGCTGATGTTACTGCTGCTGGGGCTGCACGATGAGTCACACCGGAGGTGCCAGGTTGCTCAGGGTCGTCGTCCGAAGAGGTCAGGGACTGATCCACACCAGTGAGCTCAGGGTCCGCCAGAGTCTGGGACTGGGACTCTTCTTCAGGTCGTGCTGTGTCCCCAGCATCCCCTGTGTTTGGAGGAGACACACAATGTATGTTATGTTTCTACCAACATCAACGTTTCACACACATGACATTTGCCACTGGACATCATAATGAGAGTCTGTACATTGCATTGTCAAAAGTTGTGACAGACTGAGGTTGATATTGTTGAAGCACTTTGTCATGGCAACCTGAAGCATTTCGATGTGCACGTCAAGCTGTGTGCATGACCAGCTCATGTATTGATCAATTGTCTGTACATGTCCATTGCTACTCAGGTTCCATCACAAGCCTGACACAGCTGTATCATCCCTGTCCACATTTGTGCTATAACGATGACATACGTACAATTACACTTAGGGTATGTATCAAGCTTGGTGCATGTGTGGTGGAATTTGTTGCGTTGCTCTGTGCGTCACATTGGTGTGTCTGTGCAACATGGTCACAGTCCGGTATGCCTGTGATCCAATGTGAGATACTTTCTGGTTATCTGTGTTCCTAGTTCACATCTCATTTCAAACAAGTCATGGTGTTACCGTGCCTAATGATGTTGGTGCAGAGTTTTGTCAGTGCTAACGTCTTTTATCTTGTCTATTTCCTCCACAGTGAGAGGGATTGGGCACAGCAGCACTCTTTCTTTTCCATGCTCATGACAGTGATGGGCAGAGGTGTGTGTGTTACAGTTCTGCTGCTGTGAGTTGCATGCGTCATCCGATGCAGTCCAGGATAGTCATTGTGTTTGGATTGTCCATGACAGTGAGTGATGTGTTGTGTGAATGATGCGTACAACGTAGACCGATGTGGTATTGAAATGCAGCTCACAAATGCACATTTTGTGTATGACACCATGCTACAGTGTCAGCTATATGTGTGTGTCCATTCTAGTCACTGTCAGGTGTTCACTGTCAATGATGTATATGTGACATTGTGTGTGCTTGGTGCTATGTACTATGTCTGCATCTCCCCAATTGTCATCTACGAAAAACACCTTCACAGGCAGGTCAGGGGACACCCCAGGGACACTGAATCTCCAGACAGTGGGAGGATACCTACAGTTCCAATGGCTGTGAGTGTAAATGTGTTTGAGTTGGCCAGTGCGTAGGTGTGACTTGCAGCCAATTCATACATCAGGACCATGTGTCAGACATCTTGCCAAGGCATTTACTTTTGGAGTGACTGGTCCCAGGGTGCAATTTGTTCGAGCAGAGAAGGTGTGTTTTGATGCGGCATTGATGGCATTTGGAGTCATTGCAGGACCTCCTTCACCCACAGTTGCCAGGTAATCCCCCATGTGGCATGCTTCCATTGCAGGGAATCACAATTTACGTTCAGGCTGTCAGTCAGTAGTTTCCTGTTGTTTGTTTGAGCACAAGTCCCAGCAGGGCCTTGTGCTCCCCACAGCAGAGGCCATTGTCTGTGTTCTTGGTAGAGACTTTTCACTCACTCTCTTGTGGAGCATAATTCTAGGTGTGTATTTTGGTGTTGGTGGGAGGGGTGTGTGTGTGCAAGTACCTGCTGGTAGATGTGGTCAGAGCAGGCAGTACTCCTCCCCAGTCCAGTTATCCCACCATGCAGCATGCTTCCATTGCAGGGAGTGTAAGTTACCTTTCAGGCTGTCAGGCATTGGTGTCCTGTTGTTTGTTTGAGCCCAAGTCCCAGCAGGGCCTTGTGCTCCCCACAGCAGGGCCTAGTGTCAGCCATCTTGGCAGTGCTTTTGCACTCCCTGTGAGGTGAGCATGGTTCAGTGGGAGCTTGCTGGGACATGTGGATGGGGACTGTTGGCTGTGACTTCAACTCCCATCATGCTTTTGGCTACACCCACCTTCCCACAATACCTGACCTTACTTCCTGTGAAGCTTTTTCCCTATGTGGTGTGCCTGTGTTGACAAGTTGGCAGGCAGTGTTGTCCTGGTGTTTGTTTGCACAAAAGTACCAACAAGCCCATGTGCTTCACACTGCAGAACCCAGTGTGTTAAATCTTTGTGGGATATTTAAATGGATTCTGAGGGAATGCATTATACCAGGTGGGTTGTGTTGCGTTTGTGTTTAGGGGTGTGTGTGTGTGTGCAAGTACCTGCTGGTAGATGTGGTCAGAGCAGGCAGTACTCCTACCCCAGTCCAGTTATCCCACCATGCAGCATGCTTCCATTGCAGGGAGTGTGAGTCACCTTTCAGGCTGTCAGGCATTGGTGTCCTGTTGTTTGTTTGAGCCCAAGTCCCAGCAGGGCCTTGTGCTCCCCACAGCAGGGCCTAGTGTCAGCCATCTTGGCAGTGCTTTTGCACTCCCTGTGAGGTGAGCATGGTTCAGTGTGAGCTTGCTGGGACAGGGGAGGGGGACTGTTGGCTGTGACTGCAACTCCCATCATGCTTTCTGCTACATGCACAATCCCAGCAGCCCAACCTTCCTTCATTTTGACTCAGCTTTCCTGTGAGGTGGTGTGACGTTGTTGGCGAAATGGATGACTGTGTTTGTTGTTGATTTATGCTAATGCCTTGCAGTATTTGTCGTTAGGTTTGTACATGTTATGTCGTAGTTCCATTTTACTGTGGGATGGCAGGTATTGTGTTTGGGTAACTGGCATACACATCACAGGATACTTGCCTTTATGTTGCTGTGGCTTTGCTGACAGGAATTGGTTTAACAGTCCCCTTGAGAGTGATATATGTGTATTGCCGCACAAAATTGAGTATATTGTTTGTGTACTCACCAGGCTCCGGTATTCCTGTTAATCCATGGATGCTCTCCGGTGGTAGGATGGCCTGCACCTTCTCCTCCCAGGTCCTGAAGTGCGTTGGTCTGGCAGGAGGGCCACCGCCAGTGTCTGTGCTCAAGGCGTGCTCCCTGTTGATGAGCTTCTTGACCCTCCTGCGCACATCATAGTACCTGTTCTGTATGTCGTCCTTTGTGCGCCGACAAGGAGCTTGTGCGTTAACCTTGTCGACAATCCTCTCCCACATCTTGGTTTTCTGTGACATGGGGGTCTGTTGGACCAATGTGCCAAACAACTGTGGCTCTACCCTGAGTATTTCGTCTATCATGACTTCCAACTCACTATCTGTGAACTTTGGATTCTTCTTGGGGGGCATGGTGCTGGGTGGTTGTGGTGATTGATGTGTGTGTGAGGGTGTGAGTGTGAGTTTGTCAGTGAATATGTGATTTGGTTTTTGAGTGGTGCAAATGGTATAGTTGTTGTGTGTTGTGTGAGTTGTGTTGTGTCTCTGCAGTGTGGTGGGGTTGTCTGCTGTCCTATGCCTGTAGTTTGCAAAGGATCATGGTAGGGATTTCTGGCCTTTATATAGTTGGAGTTGTGGGTGTGTCTTTGTTCCTTTTTTTATTTTTTTATTTATAAATTGGCTGTGTCATTGCTTTTTTAAATATTTGTTTGTCTTATTTCCTTTGCTTTTGTTGTGCATGATGGAAACGTTCGTTTGACCGGGTCGGACGCTGCCTGTGGCTCGCGCGGGGTGACCCGAGTCTGTCACACTGACAATCTGCTGTGTTTCGACGTTGGAGTACGCCTCGGACGCAATGGGCTCTATTGTTTGCTAGTCACTATTTGCTGTACGTCTCGGTTTTCGTGCTCCGTGCGAGTCGGTCGCGTTTCACACGTATTGCATCGTACTACGCGGCTAGTGCATCGCGGGTACGTTTCGCTCGGTACGATTCCTGGTCAGTTTACGGGCGAATCAATGATTTCCGAACGGTTCGGTCGTGCGGCTTGTGTTCCGTGCGGGTGGGTTGTAATTCACACACAAGGCATCGTACTGCGCGGGTCGTACGGCGCAGGTCCGTGTCGGTCGGTCTCCATTCCAGGTCCGAGTCGGTCGGTACGGTTTACGACCGGAATCGGAATCGGCCCCTTAATCTAATTTGGTTCTGTCTTTTAGAGGCTTTACTTGAAGACAACTGCTTGACTTCTCTCACAAATGTCCTGATTTTTTTTTTCTATTTTAGGGTTCACTGACAAAATATCTATAGCAAAAATATAGATGACAAAAATATAGAATGCAAAATTATCGACTCCCTATACTTAAACAGGTATGTACAAAAATATCGAATCAAAAATATCACAGTTAAAAATATAGAGGTAAAACAAATCGATTTAAAAATATAAATAAAATAATATATATTAAATATCTGAAATATTAATATTCTTAACAAAATTAATTACATTTAATATACCTGACCCGGAGGCTGTGTTCAGGGAAAATTACGGCACTGCAGTCAGCAGACTGGAGGATGACGTAGAAACCTGGATTAAGTTGCCGTTGTCTCTATTGGGTAGAATCTCAGTCATGAAGATGGTAGTTCTGCCCCATTTCCTGTTTCTCTTTACAAACATCCCCATTGTTTTGCCGAGCTCTTTCTTCCAGAGAGTCAATAAATCATTGGTAAAACTAGCTTGGGCGGGCAAACAAGCGAGGGTGAAATGGCAGATCCTTACGTTACCATATCACATGGGGGGCTGGGTGCGCCTGATCTTAATCTATATTACAGAGCGGCACAGGGCGCTCAAGCATATTCTTGGATCCACGGTTCGTCAGATATTCCGTTTCTACGCATGGAAAAGCTTTTTGCAGGTCCGCTCCCACTCCCGGCCACGATCTTTGAACCTGTAGATCGCAGGACGGGGATCTTGGACTCCATCAACTCGACTCGGCATGCTTGGCATGCCCTGCTACAATTGCAAGCGTGGGCACTGTTGTATTCCCCGGCAATGCCCATTGAATGGGCTCGCTGGCTGGCCCCGTGCAGGGACAAAGGGGTTATTAGAGCGTTGCAATCATTGCACATACTGACCGCGGGGGACCTGTTCCACAACGGTACAGTTAAAACCTGGGAGGGGGTAGAGGCACCGGGGGTTAATCGCACTATGCTACAACGGTTTCAGTTCCAAAGGGTGCGGAGAGCGCTGACAGAGACTTTAGGCGAGGACCTACAGGAACCCCCTGAGATGCTGGAACCGTCCTACATCATCAGAGCTAAGTCGCCCCGCAAATTAGTTACTACCATATACAAATTAGCAATGTCCCATAGAGCAAACCATTATACCAAAGCCAGGCTGGCCTGGCAGCGAGATCTACAGCAGACCATAGATGACCCAATGTGGAACTATTGCTGTACTAGCACACGACGTATCTCCCTACACGGTAGGCACAGACTAATACATTTTAAGTACTTGAACAGGGTATATTACACCCCAGAGAGGCTCCACAGATATGGCTTAAGGTAGAGCGCTGCTTGTGACAGGTGCCGAGCACTATCCGCTGATTTTTTCCACCTAGCGTGGCAGTGTCCTGGGGTGTACAAATACTGGGAATTGGTCTTTTTGGAGCTGGGGAAAATTGTGGATACTGAGCTCCCTCCGGATCCGGCTTTGGCCCTTTCAGGGTATTCCAAACACTTGCCTACGGCAATTCGAAGACTGGTAGATATGGGCCTCCTCATGGCCAAACGGAAAGTTGCGATGTGTTGGTCGAGGGTCCCTCTCCCCACGCTGGCCCAATGGTCGCGGGACATGCTTTACTGTAGCACACAAACCGAAAATTTCAGCGAACTGCTTCCACCCCGGAGCAGACCCAAGAACTTCTGGGGACTCTACGCGACATACATACTGGCTAAGGACACGGACGGCGGCAGAGAGGACCCGAGTGATCCCGGTGGCCAGGTCCCTGACATGACTAGTTAATTTGCAGCCTGCGGCACAAAGTGGCCGAAGCCCCATGGGTCACCTCGCACATAAGGCGTATGACTACCTGGGGAGATAGTGATGGATTGGCGGGAGGGTGCGCGGGTTGCCCGCGCATATCCAACTGATTGGGGTCTCACTCCACGGACGCATTGGTAATAGAACACACATAATTGTTATACTATTCGTTTGTTTTTACCTGAATGCAGCTAGCTATGGATGCTTTAGTTAAAATGTTTCTTGCGTGCATCTAAAATACTATGACCATAATGCCTCTTTTAATTTCAGTTCATGATTGTAGCCACCTCTCTGGGTTGTTGGCCTAATAACAGTGATATCGACTCAACTAAGAATAGCCGCCGACCTCAGGGTTGTAGGCAAATGGCTGTGTTTGACTGAGAGCTTTTCAATAAAAAGTTGTAAAAAATTTTTAAAAAGAAATTACATTTAATATACATTTTAACTAAATATAAAAAATAAACTTAATTAAAAAAATATAAACCCACAAATATAATTTATACATATACATATATTTACTTTAAAATAATTTATTAACTTTATCTTTATTTAATTTTTTAACTTTTAAATTATATAAAAATAAAATATATACATATATCAATAATTTAAAATAAAAAAACACTCTATAATTAATTAAGACTTTAAACTATTAATAAAAATTAAAACGTACATTTCGCAATACAATAAAATCAACAGTAGGGAAAATGTTGGATAGCGGAATAATTAAATTTACTATTCCAACTCCAGTGAATACAACAGTAGGTAAAGTGATGGATAGCGGAGGGGTAAAAATTACTATTCCCACTCCAAAGAGTGCAACAGTAGTGAAAGTATTGGAAAGCGGAGGGGCAAAATTTACTATTCCCACTCCAGTGAGTGCAAAAGTAGGGTAAACGTTGGATAGCGGAAGAATTAAATTTACTATTGCAACTCCAGTGAGTGCACCAGTAGGGAAAATTTTGGATAGCGGAGGAGTAAAACTTACTATTCCCACTCCAGTGAGTGCAACAGTAGGGAAAGTGTTGGATAGCGGAGGGGTAAAAATTAATATTCCCACTCCAGTCATTGCAACAGTAGGGAAAGTGCTGGATAGCGAAAGGGTAAAAATTACTATTCCCACTCCAGTGAGTGCAACAGCAGGGAAAGTATTGGATAGCTGAGGGGTAAAAATTACTATTCCCACTCCAGCGATTGCAACAGTAGGAAAAGTGCGAGATAGCGGAGGGGTAAAAATTACTATTCCCACTCCAGTGAGTGCAACAGTAGGGAAAGTGTTGGATAGCAGAGAAACAAAAATTACTAATAACATTTAAACAATTAAATAATCTTAAAAATAAATAAACAATATTTTCAAAATATACGATTAAATATATTAAACATATAAAAAGAACACATATTATAATATTAATTACATATAACAAAACAGAACAAATATTATATAAAATAAATTAATAAATACATTTATAAACAATATTTATTTAAAAGAAGCAAATATCAACAAACAAACAAATTATTTAAAACATAAATGTATTTATTTTATTTCCTACCCTATAACACCACACCAATAAAAAAAGACATCAACATTTTTATTTAAATTTATTTCCATAGTTAACATCATTAATAATGAATTAAAAAAATATTTTAATAAAAAAAATAACAAACATTCATAGAGTACACATCCTTTAAGACTATAATATCCACAACACACACCTAAAATTAATTACACAATTACCATAATTAATTAATTTAAATTAATTAACTAATTAATAATTAACCAATAAAAAATAAATTACTTCCCACCCTTCCCATTTACACCTATAAACACCACAACACACACCTAAAACTAATTACACAATTACCAGCATTAATTACTAATTAATTAATTAGGATTATTTAATTAACAACTAATTATTAATTAATTAATTAATTAAAAATACATTACTTCCCACACTTCCCACCATTTTCACCTATAAACACCACAACACACATCTAAAATTAATTACACAATTATCATAATTAATTGCCAATTAATTAATTAAAATTAATTAACAACTAATTATTAAATTAATAACACATTAATTTACACATTTAACACTATAACATCTCAATTAAACAAATATTAATAGATAATTATTCAATAAATGTAATATAATTAAATTACTTCCAACCTATTCCCCTATAAACCCACAACCCGCTATGGAACTAAAAATGCAAAATTCAAATTAAAAAAATGTATATCTACTAAAACACATACAATAAACATACAAACAATTCTTATACAAAAAAACATACATCACACACATATAAAATATATACTAAAATACATAACATTAATAAAAAAATCGATATTTTAAACAACTATATTTTTGCAAACGATATTAAACACTTTGATATTTTTTAAATCGATATTACTTACCTAAAATCGATATTCTTGACCACAAGAATTTGTCTGTTGATATTCCTGACCCATGATATTTTTTGACACAATATTTGTGCAATTCGATATTTTTACTCGATATTCTGTCTCTGCACCCTATTTTAGCCTATTAAGGAATCTTCCATTTATGGGAAAACTAAATTTGCACTATGGCCACTCTTAGCATGTTCTTTTGTAGTTGCTAATTTTGAATCAATGTGAATTATAAAATTGATATATTCATGTACTGATCATTGAGTTTGATGACCTTAAATGATTTGAATTTGTAACTTTGCTAATCTGCTAATAAACATATATGGTTTGCTAATCTACTGATGGAGCAGGATTTTCGCGAAATAAAACCTGCTCGGATTGAACCCCTCAGTGTGTAAAATACTAAACAAACGATGTGTGAAACTAATAAAATAAGATTAAAGGGGAAAGATGAAAACTGCGCAAGTGCGTGCTGGGGGAGATAGAGTTGGCCGCAAATGCACATGATTAATGTAGAAACTAAAACAAAAGTAGAGAGTTTATTTTTCACTAATAAATGTGCAGCGCTTAAAGAAAAGAAAAACAAATGAAAGCGTTCAAAGTGCGTTTGATAATAAGAGTTTTATAAAGTGATGATTAATTCATGTATTTGTCTCTCCTAGAAGTATAGTCTGCTGCTCTACAGAAAAGGCCTGAGGGACATTTTAGAGTTTACATGGGTTACTAGAAATATAGAAGGGAAAAAGATTTAAAACTGTGAATGGTTCTTTGCGTGCCTCTGCGGATGGCCAAGGTTGTGTGGAGGAAACAATGAATACAACGAAAGAGGAACTTTCTTCCAGAGCGGGTCTGAGGACACTTTGCAAATATAGATTGATACTTTTGCCGGGATGAGGAATATGAACGGCTGACGGAAGTTTGATATGGAAGTTCTACTACTGAAGGCTGAATAACGTGTATAGTTCATAACAAAGAACTGTTGAAGTTGAAATCATGTCAAGAGTGGTGTGATTCAGACACCCCTTGTTTTAGCCAATAAAATGTTTTCTCTATGTGGTGTGGATAGAATAGGGGTTGGACTTGTAGTGAATTTAGGGTATAATTATCTGTACTAAAGGGTGGGATTAGTGAGCGCGTTTCCTACTTTGCGAGAGGAGAGAGCTGTGACGCTGTTTACTATATTCTATGGGCTGGCTGTTGTTCTGCTGATCCTGACTCTTTAACTTTGCTCCTTAACTCTTCTTGAGGGGCCTAGCTTACTCTCATGGCCAAAGGGTAGCTTTCCAGATTTCTTGAATCTTGGTTAGTATGATATTCTGAATTTGCATAATTTATTTGCAAATGTCTTATTCTTTATTCTTTTGTCTCCTCGCCTATCCACTCACTCATTGCGCTGAGTATTGAGATGTATAGATGATATTATATTACTGATGTTTTCTTTGTGTGGAGACTTATGATTCGAGCTGTATTGTACAAATAAAGCATTATAACTTACAAATGAGTTTGTCTTTATTAGAGTCTTTTATTAGTTATATGACATGATTATTCTATGGTGATATTTTTGAGATTCCAATATTATTTTGCCAAACCCTGATAAACTTATAAAGATGTCATCGCTAAAGAAAGGATAAACAAAATGTGCCAATTGGTGAGTTTCAGTATAAACTCACCCAGCGTGAAAGGGACTGTAGGGTATTGAAATTGGGTCCAGATGTTAAAATTTTGTTAGTTCCTGTAACGCTGGATCCGTTTTTGGTAGCAGACTGATGGTTTAAATTAATTAATTTGGCAAATTAATAGGTTGGAATTAATAATTTTGGTTACTAACATATTGTACTATTGTTATATGTAGTTAAGAAAAGACGGGTACGGAGTTGCCTAAGATCCCGGAATGTTATTAGCCTAATGGGCAGAGGAATAGTGTGGAATACACTGAGAAGTGCGCTGTCTGCTGGTGTGATATTAAGCAACGAAAGAGGTTGTTAATATTGCATAGGGAATACTGAAGTTAGTATAGTGGAGATTTATTTGGGTACCTTTAGAAAGCGCAGCTGAAGAAGTCCCGAGAATTTTTCACTTGATTGAGAAGTGGAGTAACGCTGGTCGATATTCCGCTAGTAGTGAAAGTTTTCTTTGTTTGATTGAATCTATCTCTTTTTTTTTAGTGGGGCAGACAAAGCAGGATTGTTTTATGTAGTTTCTAATCCTATTTTTTCCTTTGAAAAGGTTTGTAATATACTGCCGAAATATTTTGTAAAGGGAGGGTCGGTAGTAGGAGTTATATTGACGTCACAGAGAGCCGCGCTGGCATTGGTCAGCTAGTGTGAATCGTCACGAAAGAGTGCTGAGTTACCATTGGTTGGTTGGTGTGAGTCGCGCTGGTAGTGGGTAGGGTGATCGAATAGCGAGTGAAGAATTACGGAAGAGTTTTCATTTGGATTGTTTGAGTTTTAGTGTAGCGAAATGATTAGAATGAAGTTATTGAAAATGATGAGGACTTTATTTAGAAAGGATGACCCTATAGTTATTAGAGAGGGAGTTCCTGTGCCACCTGCTGATACACCTGCTTCTTTTATGTCATTTGAACGAGGATATCATACGTGTACATGGTTGGAGAATTGGGTGAAGTATACGGCAGGAGATGGGAATATGGCATTTCCAGAACATGGTACTTTTAATGTGAGGATTTTGGAGAATTTGAGATATCAGATGAATCAATTGAGACCGAATCCTAGACCCATGCAGTATGAAGCACTTGAGCAATGGGAACATGAAGCGTTTAAGAGAGAAAGAGACAGATCTGCAAACAAGTATAGAAATACTGTGAGTAGATATTCAGAAGCAAAATGGGATGCTCAGATGAAAAGATGGAGGAGAGATGTGATTGCAGAAGGTGAAGGTTTATATCCGGTTGTTTTTGTTGAGGATCAGAATGGGGGAAAAAGTAAGGAGAAAAAGAAAAATGTAGAGGGTACAGAACCAGATCCAAATGAAATTGATGATGAGTTGTTAGATGAGATGTAATTAAATAGACCTCCACCATATCAGGAAGAGCAGGAAAGAATTACTCCAAATGCTCCTTTGATTCAAATTGAGGCTCCTCAGCCTTCGCAAGTGAGAAGTACAAATGAAATAAATAAAGCGAAAGATGAGTTGACACACAGGATTACACAGATGAATTTAAATGCAGAAGCTTTATCAGTTCCAGTGACAATTGGTCCCATAGTTCCATTGTATAGTGAGGGACAGAATATTTCACAAGTGCATGCTTTAACAGTACCTGTTAATAATGATAGGGTTAATAATGGTGTTGGAGTAAATGGGACAGGAACGTTGATTGATATTACAGAAAGACCAGTAGAAACTCCAAAACGAAATGTACAAATAGAACCTAGAAGATTAGTACAGAATGGGAGAGAAGTGACACCTACTTCAGGGGGTTCAGTAGGACCATCACCAGAAGAGTTAGATGAGTGGATTAGAGGGATGGTGTCTAGTAAAGTGAATACGAACATGGATGTGAGCAGATTGAAAGCAGATTTGGAAGAAATGATTCTAGGTACAATTAGTCCAGAGAGATTGAGTAAATATCAGGAAGAAGAGTTGTTGTTTTTGTGTAAAAATATTACGATGAGAGCAAAGAGTCTTCATGAGAGGTTTGCTGAAGTCACACAGACTTATGGAGTTGATATTGAAAAATCAAAGGATTTGCAAAAGACATATAGATTGGATTTTAGTGACAAAGATTTGGAGAGTTTGAATGCTTCTGGTAAAAGGTTTCAGATTAAAGAGTTCTATTAATACCTTGAAACGATGGGGTGAATTGGAACGTTGGAAAGGCAGATGGGCTAAGAAGAAAGAAGAAATGCTTGCAAATAAAGGATCATCGCCTATGTATCCTGTAAGGGAAACAGGGACAGGAACAGCAACGACCGAAATGATATATCCAAAGAGAGAGGTACCAGGAGGTGGATATGTTCACGTTCCTTGGTCAAGACAAGATATATTGTCTTTTACAAATGAGTTTCCCAGATTGAGAGAGAAACCAGTTGAGTGGTACAAACAAGTAGAGAGGTTTGTAAAAGTTTCAAAAGTTTTGTTGAAAGATTTGGATGGGTTGTTTGATATTGTGGTTCCAGCTGATTTGTGGACTGAGTATAAGATTGCAATAGATTGGCCAAAAGAGGAATATCCAAGAGATGCAAAGACTGGAGCCCCGTCAGATGAAGTGATAAAAAAATATAATCAAGTAATTACTTACTTGAAGAGTAAGATTTCACCAAAAGAGACAGCTTGGGTAAAAATTGACAGAACAACTCAGGAGACTAAAGAATCAGTGCATGCTTATTATGAGAGGCTTTTACAGGTGTTTAAACAGTATAGTGGTTTTGAAAGCATAACTGACAAAGATATGGGACGTTTTGTTTAAAGGTTTGTATTTTGGTTTGAAACCAGAGATTAGTAACATGATTCAACAGCATTTGGTTTGTTGGCAAAATAAAAGTGTAGATGAAATACTGCGTTATGCAAACAAAATATTGTAGTGATGATATTGAATCAAGACACAAGAAATTGAAAGAGAAATTAATGTGGGCACAAATGAAAGCAGCACAGAAAGGTGGAAATTTTGTGGATTATTCTCAAACAGGTTTCCAAGGAAAGGGTCAGAATCAGATTATTCAAAATGGTCAGACTTCTAACATGGGAGGTGTTATGATGAATGGTGGTGTTCTTACTCAAGGAAAGGGTAGAAGTAAAGGTAATAAGGATGAAATGAAAAAGAAATACCCTTGTCATGTGTGCGGAAGATTTGGACACTGGAAAAGCGAGTGTAGGGTCTTTCTAGGAAATAATGGAATGAATCAGAATTTTAATCAGCAGATGCAGAATGAAGTGAACAGGAATCAACAGCAGCAACAACAGGTAATTACACAGGTACAGATACCACAAGCTCCGATGCCAAATAATGTGAATGCTCAAGTACAAAAATACAGTGCAAATGTGGGGTTTCATGCAGGAGAACAAGTTGCTAATAATCAAAATGTACAAATGGCTTCACAATACTGGTTGCAGTGCTAGGAGAGTGATTCAGTTACATCTCAATGACGGTGCCTGAGGGGGGGAGGAGGAGTGCGTGCTTGGCGCATCCCAAGAGGTAGATCAGTCTGGTCCGTTCGTGGATGGAGAAGTTGAAGGTAATGTTGTTACATTCCTTGTAGACACTGGTGCTACCCATTCCACTATAAGAACTGGGGAAATCCCAAACCTACCCCTCTCGGGAGATACTATCCAAGTTGTCGGTGTTTCAAATCAACTAATTAAAACTCCAGTGACAAAACGAATGAAGGTACACATTGGAGAATTTAGGGATTTACATTGTTTTGCGGTATGTGATACGAGTCCAGTAAACATGTTAGTTAGAGATTTGTTGTGTAAGATGAATAGCACCATCTATTGTACACCAGATGGCATTGCATTTCAAACGCCAGATGAGGATGTTGCGTTCAAAGTGATGTTGGCAAGGCAAGGGACAGAGGTGAATGATTTGTATCCTTTATTTACAGCGAAGGATTTGCCTGTTGAATTGAGAGACACAGTGATGACTGATGTGTGGGATTTTACAGGGAAAGACATTGGATTAATGAGAGGAGTCGATCCTATTCAAATTTCAGTCAAACAAGGTGCAGAATTTCCAAAAACACCACAGTACAAAATGAGTCCTGAGACCATTGCAGCGGTGACGCCTGTAATTGAACAAATGATTGAACAAGGCATTTTGAGAGAGATACTAGGGAGTCCTTGTAATTCACCTATTATGGGGATTAAGAAACCGAGCGGGAAGTATAGGATAGTTTAAGACCTGAGGAAAGTTAATAAGATTGTGATACCTTGTTGTCCAATAGTGCCAAACCCAGCAGTGATTCTTTACCAAATTCCTTGTGATGTGGAGTGGTTGACTGTAATTGATTTATGCCAAGCGTTTTTCTCGATACCTTTGCATCCAGATAGCCAATATCTTTTTGCATACGGTTCAGAGATCGTGTCTTGGCATGGTGCCGAGTTCCTCAAGGGTATACAGAGAGTCCCTCAATTTTCAATCAGATTCTGAAAAAATGTCTGGAGTCATTGGTGATGCCAGAAGACTCAGTGCTGGTGCAATATATAGATGATCTACTTGTTGCATCCAAAACAAGGGAACCATGTGTGACAGATACAATTGCTCTACTGAACCATTTGGCAGTAGGTGGGCATAAAGTGTTACCGGCTAAATTACAATTTTGTCAAAAAGAGGTTCAATATTTGGGAAACAAAATTGAAAAGGGAGGCAGGAAAGTATCACAAGATCGAATAGCTGTGATCTTGCAAATGGGTCCTCCCAAAACACAGAAAGAAGTTCAGATGTTCTTGGGTATGGTTGGATACTGCAGACAGTGGATCAGTGGCTTTTCACTGACAGCCAAGCCATTACAGAGATTGACACATAAAGATGTGGTCGATCCAATTGAACTGGATGAAGAATGTATGAGGGCATTTGTAGAGTTGCGAGACAGTCTTTGTCGAGCACCTGCTTTAGGAATGCTAGACTACAGTAAGGACTTTGCACTATTCTGTTGTGAGAAAGATCGTTGTGCACTTTCAGTCCTAACGCAAACGCATGGAATGGCACGCCGTCAAGTGGCATATTTTTCTGCTACTTTGGATTCAGTGGCTGCAGCATTGCCAGGATGTTTGAAAGCGGTGGCTGCTACTTGTGTGAGTTTGGAGCAGAGTGAATCGATTGTGATGGGACATCAATTGAGAGTGTATGTGCCACATTCTGTTGAGATTTTGTTGACACGAACTCGAACACAGCATCTTATGAGTAGTCGATTGACAAGATATGAAAGAGTAATACTAGGAGCAGAGAATGTGACTGTGACAAGATGTACAAATCTGAATCCAGCTACATTGTTACCAAGTCCAAATTGTGAGGAAGTGGTGGACGAAGCAGATCATGATTGTCTGGATGTGACTGAATTGTGTACAAAGCCAAGGCCAGACATAAAAGACACACCATTGCCAGAATCTGATTGTGTGATGTTTGTAGATGGATCTTGCTTGAGAGATGAGAAGGGCACTCTTCGTGCTTCCTATGCAGTTTGTGCAATGGCTTTGGTTCTCGAAGCTTCATGCTTAAAGGGAATAAATTCAGCACAAATTTCTGAACTGGTGGCTTTAACCAGGGCATGTATAATTGGCAAAAATCTGAGAGTAACCATATTCACTGATAGTCAATATGTTTTTGGGGAGGTGCATGATTTTAGACAATTGTGGATGCAACGTGGTTTCTTGACATCATCGGGTTCACCAATCAGAAACAGTAATGATGTGAAAGATTTGTTGGTTGCATTACAACTGCCCAAAGAAATTGCAGTGGTTAAGTGTTCGGCACATAAATCTGGAAACGACTATGTGATGAGCGGCAACAGAAATGCTGATCAGGTTGCACGATTTTGTGCTCAAAATTCAATTTTGATAAACAAAGAAACGCCAAATTGTCATCTAATGTTCTCTTCTGTGGAAACATGGGAAGAGGTTAGACAGTTGCAGGAAGAAGCTAGTGAGGAAGAAAAAGAAACATGGGTTAAAGCAGGTTGTACACGAAGAGCAGAGGATGAAGTGTGGATGTACACGGATGGGAGACCAATAATGCCAGATAGCCTGCTATCACAGATGGCAAGGATGTATCATGGCTTAACACATGTAGGGCGAGATGCTATGATCAGGCTTTTTAAGCAGTCTTGGTTCAACCCAAAGTTCAGAGTCATTGCAGAAAGTCTTTGCCAAAGGTGTATAACTTGCCAGCAGCAAAATGCAGGGAGAAAGACAGTTGTCAGTTGGGGACGAATTGGAAAAGCAGTAGGTCCATTTACCCAAATGCAAGCAGACTTTATCGTTACCCCCATGTAATGGTCTGAAATATGTGTTGGTTGTGGTTTGTTTGTTCTCTCGTTGGGTAGAAGCATATCCAACAAGACGAAATGATAGTCTAACAGTGGCTAAATTGCGACTAAGAGAGATAATACCTAGGTTTGGATTTCCAGTCTCTTGAGAAGCAGATAGAGGAACACATTTTAAAAATGAGATAATTCGGATGATTTGTGCAGCATTGCAAATTGAGCAAAAATTACGCTGAGCCTATCAACCAGAAGCTTCAGGCGTGGTCGAGCAAATTAATGGCACTATTAAGTCAAGATTGTCAAAAGTATGTGCATCCACAGCACTGAAATGGCCAGATGCTTTACCTTTGGTTCTGATGAGCCTGAGAAGTATTCCTGATAAAAAGACTGGATTATCGCCCCATGAAGTGATTATGGGGAGAGCAATGAGGCAGCCAATAGTACCAGCAAATCAACTGATGAATATAACTGATGATCTAGTGCTCGATTATTGCAAAGGATTGGCTGATGTGGTGCGTTCTGTGTCTCATCAGGTTGGAGAAGTTGCAACCACAACACAGCAAGAACAAGCACATGACCTAAGTCCAGGAGAGTGGATTCTGGTGAAGAAACATGTGAGAAAGTCGTGTTTGGAACCACGTTGGCATGGGCCATACCAAGTGATATTTGTGACAATGACAGCAGTGAAGTGTGGTGGTTTACCGAATTGGATACACGCAAGTCACACAAGAAGAGTCCGAAGTCCATTTGAAAGACCAGAAGAAGAAGAGCAAAAACAGGCTGAGAGTCAAGGAGGGCATGAGCCTGAGTCTGAGCAAAGTCAAATAAAGTGGGCACCAGCTAATGGGTCTCGAGAGACTGTTGTCAATACTAATGATGGAGAAAGTTTGATTCAAGAACAGGTACAAGCAAGGAAAGAAGCAAATAAAAGAAGTTGTGAACTTAGGGGTCGAGTCCGATGGCGAACGGACTACAGTCCGTCCGCCATCGTGATGGTGACCGGGATCGTCCGCAATACATGTGGGGGTTCCGCACACCAAATTAGGATGCGACTGCCACCATGGCGGTCGCATCTTGCATTTTAACATTGCGGCGGGTGCTGCTGACAGCAGCACTCGCCGCAATGTTGAAAATGCATGTTGTGCATTTCAGTGCACTACGTGGCAGGCACCACACGGTGCCTGCCACTTAGTGCACTGAAATGTAGGGGGGTACCATGGGTACACCCCCCCAGTGCACATACACCTCCCCCAACACATTGGGGGCCCGCAACGGGCCCCCAAAACGAATCTCCGCCATCCTTCCCATGACGGTTTCGCCGTCATGGAAAGGCTGGGTCAAAGCCTGCATCATAATATGGTGGACGGTGCCTGCTAGGCACCGCCACCATTTTATGGATGCAGACCGCTCCGCCAGGCAATTGGTACGATTGTCTGTGGCTGTTCCGTGGCGGACGGTCTTTGCGTCCGCCACGGTCATAGTGTGGATCCGCCCGCCATCCTAATCTGGCGGGCGGTCAATCCACGTTTGATGGCAGACGGATCGCCACCGCACGGCTGGCGGTGGCGGTCCGTCCGCCATCATAATGAGCCACTTAGTCTTGAAACTGGTGAAGCTGTGCAATTAAAAGGAACAAGAAAAGGAGATATATGGCCAAGGGGAGTGAAAAGACTGAAATAAACTCTGAAAGAAAAAGTTCCAAACACAATAATAGAAGTTTCGAGTCAAACTGAACAAAGTGTCTCTGAAGAAGATACACTTCGGAGAACAAAAAGAACAAGAGTTCCGAACAAGAAGTATACAGCACCTGAATGGACATATGTGGTGACTGAAGCAGCTGAACACACAGATCAGTGTGGGAAAGAGACTGTTGCAGAATCGAGTCACAGAAACTGTTATGAGCCACCCTAAATGAACTGTGCAAACACTGGGGTGCAGAAAAACAAGAAAAAAATCACTCTGAAGAGTGCCGAAAGTTAAAGCTGGAATTGAGTTAAAGGTTGTGAAAAGATAAAAAAAAAAGAGAGGGGTGAAGCAGGAAGGCTTAAAGAAGTGCTTGGATACACAATACGTCAGTTTTATTTTCAGTTTAGTTCTAGTCTAGTTTTTGATTATACAGAATGTTTTATTTTTACAAAAGAAAATGGCAAAAGCAGATTTAGAGACTGGATAGCAAAACCGAAGTTTTAAACGTAGATGTATTAATGCTTGCTTAATAAGTATTTTACTACTAATGTTTGTCTGGTTAACATTAATTGTTGTTGTGCCTTATTTTAAGTATCCTATTAAACATAATGTTACTAATAGTGTGTTGGGTGAAAAAGTAAATGTGGGTAATCTTAAAGAAGAACGACAAACTAATATGGATAAGATAACTAGTGATAATATATATCATCAGGATAACTCCATTAATGATTTTTCGTTAAATGTTTTTACAAAATTGTTGTACGAGTATGTTGACACTATGGATGCGAGAGATTGTTATGTGTGCATGCAATTACCTTCGTCTGTGTCTGAGGGGGTGACCTATAACATATGGAGTTTCATGTAGTGTACTAACTAGTCTGTTCTATGAGAAAGGAAATCTGCAATATTATTACTCGAATTATGATTTAGTATTCTCTGAAGTGCCAATTAGAAAGAATATAAACAGGGTAAATAGTGCAAAAAATGCGGAGTATATGGGTGAGTTATTTCATACGACTAAAACAATAGATACTGTATATGCACATCGTAATAATGTAGTTTACGTCCAGAAGAGATTGAGTTTATAAATTTAGTAGAAGATAGAAGACAGAGTTTTAAGGAAAAGGCTGTTGAACAAAAGTCCTGTGTACCTCCATGGGCTTTCAGAGAAGGTGATTACAAGAAAGGTGAGACATATGCTGCAAAGACTCTGGATTGGCATCATAGGGGAAATCTTTGCTTACTTAGACTAAAAACTGATTTTAACAGTTATTTCTTTGGTTCCAGTGAATGTGATCATGTTTTCTTAATTACGGAGGATGGGGAATACGAGGTGGTACGGATCCTGTTTTCCCTGGAATATATTATGTGTGTGGTAAGAATGCTTACTATAGGTTGCCTGCACAATTGGTATGAGTGTTGTTATATGGGAATAGATTTTCCTAAGGTGTATCATCTAGATAAGAGTCAAGGAATCAATGAAAGGAAGGGTGGACTAACACTAAATAAAAGGGGAATTAGTGCTTCAGAAATTGTGGGTGATATTTTTGGAGCATTGATACCTTCAGTCGGGGTAATTTTAAATTCACACAAAATTAGAAAATTGTCTACAGTGGTTGATCGTTTATCAACAGACACTGCTGGTGGGTTCTTGATGATTGATACTGAAATGGTTGCTATAAGATCTATGGTCTTACAAAATAGACTTTCCCTTGATGTATTATTGGCTAAAGAGGGTGGAGTCTGTAGCATGTTGAAAATTCAACAGTGCTGTACTTATATCCCTGACAAAAGTAAGAGCCTGGAGGGATAAATTAAGAATATTACACATTTGCGGGAAGATTTAACTGAACTGAAGGTTGATGGTGCTTGGGAAAAATTTGGTAAGGGTTTCTCCTCAGTGGGTAATTGGTTTTCTACCTTTGCTAATAGCTTATTAGGGAAAATACTAATGCCTATAATTGCAGTAGCCACAGGGATACTAATGCTAATGTTAATATATGTGTTGCAAATGCAAGAAACAAACACTGGATACTAAACGGAGGGCAAGAAAGAGAAAGAGAGAGGAAATAGAATTGGAAGATAGAAGAGGAAATTACTATGAAATAGTAAAAGATATAGATAGGGTTATGTTGAAACAAAAGAGAACTACTGCTTTCTGAGTGACATAAATGATGACAATCAGATTTTTGGGTTGTGTTTTTATGATGGCTTAAGTCGCCATCAAAGGGGGGATTGATAGAGCAGGGTTTTTGCGAAATAAAACCTGCTCGGATTGAACCCCTCAGTGTGTAAAATACTAAACAAACGATATGTGAAACTAATAAAATAATAATAAAGGGGAAAGATGAAAACTGTGCAAGGGCGTGCTGGGGGAGATAGAGTAGGCCGCAAATGCACATGATTAATGTAGAAACTAAAACTAAAGTCGAGAGTTTATTTTTCACTAATAAATAGAAAATAAATGTGCAGCGCATAAAGAAAAGATTTGTCTCTCCTAGAAGTATAGTCTGCTGCTCTGCAGAAAAGGCCCGAGGGACATTTTAGAGTTAACATGGGTTACCAGAAATATAGAAGGGAAGAAGATTTAAAACTGTGAATGGTTCTTCGCGTGCCTCTGCGGATGGCCAAGGTTGTGTGGAGGAAACAATGAATACAAAGAAAGAGGAACATCCTTCCAGAGCGGGTCTGAGGAAACTTTGCAGATATAGATTGATACTTTTGCAGGGATGAGGAATATGAACGGCTGACGGAAGGTTGGTATGGAAGTTCTACTACTGAAGGCTGAATGACGTGTATAGTTCATAACATAGAACTGTTGAAGTTGAAATCATGTCAAGAGTGGTGTGATTCACACACCCCTTGTTTTAGCCAATAAAATGTTTTCTCTATGTGGGGTGGATAGAATAGGGGTTGGATTTGTAGTGAATTTAGGGTATAATTATCTGTACTAAGGGGTGGGATCTGTGAGCGCGTTTCCTACTTTGCGAGAGGAGAGAGCTGTGATGCTGTTTCCTATATTCTATGGGCTGGCTGTTGTTCTGCTGATCCTGACTCTTTAACTTTGCTCCTTAACTCTTCTTGAGGGGCCTAGCTTACTCTCATGGCCAGAGGGTAGCTTTCCAGATTTCTTGAACCTTGGTTAGTATGATTTTCTGAATTTGCATAATTTATTTGCAAATGTCTTATTTTTTATTCTTTTGTCTCTTCGCCTATTCACTCACTCATTGTGCTGAGTATTGAGATGTATAGATGATATTATATTATTGATGTTTTCTTTGTGTGGAGACTTATGATTCGAGCTGTATTGTACTTGATGAGCAATTACATTATTTAGATAAAGCATTATAACTTACAAATGGGTTTGTCTTTATTAGAGTCTTTTATTAGTTATATGAGATGATTATTCTATGGTGATATTGTTGAGATTCCAATATTATTTTGCCAAACCCTGATTAACTTATAAAGATTTCATCGCTAAAGAAAGGATAAACAAAATGTGCCAATTGGTAAGTTCGGTATAAACTCACCCAGCGTGAAAGGGACTGTAGGGTATTGAAATTGGGTCCAGATGATAACATTTTGTTAGTTCCTGTGATGGAGCAAGGACTCACAATGAGACTTGCTCGAAAGCAATCTTCTCACAGTATTAATTAATTTGTACTAAAACCTGTAATGTTTTTATTAATAATGAGCAAACACAACATTTTTATCTAGAAGATGCTTGCCTATGTGTTTTCCACTAATAAGTAATCCTCGTCTAATCCAAAATGGCCGCTAAAGCGCGGGAACTCTACTGCACATGTGTCGACCATGTCACGTGGTATGACGTCTTTCTTTGCTTGGAGGGAATCTTTTGCTTCTGCGCAGTGTATGTTAAAATGGCCGCTTAATGTTCTCACGTGCTAAAGCTTTCGCATTGCTGCAATTAATAATGTGGTATTCTAACGCTACTAATGCGGGATAGACATTTATAATTAAATGGGAGTAGAGTAGAAGTAGGGGGTATACAGTGAAAACATTTATTTTTGATTTTAATATGTTTCTTCTTTGATTTTCTATTAGTTCGTAAAATGGGTCTGGGTTGACTAAACGGCAGCTCAAGAAACCATGTGATTTGCGCATGCGCCCTGAAAAACTAACAAAGGAAAGCGATGAAGTCACCTTGGAAGATGTCCAAGGACATGACCCGCTGATCACCTTCACAGTTCATCCGAGATGTCCTACAAATTGATACATTTTGTATACACTTTGTATTAAAAATTGTCGTGAGACGGGTGGGAAATAAAGCAAATGTATTAATTGAGAGGGGCGGTATTTTAAAACAATGGGCTTAAGAAAATTGAACTAAATTGACATCGTGTGAGGATCAACCCCCTGTCCCTGTCCAATCAGAAATAGTGGGCGCATAATTTTGAAACATTAATGGGAGGTACATGGGCATAGAAGGGTATAATAGAATTAGAATTAGCTAATTAGTTAGTCTTTAGGAGCACAGAACGAGCTGATCAATTGCAGACTGAACCGCTGTCCAAAGAGGTCCTGAGGTGGGGGCGGCGGATTCTATTAGAAGAAGACACAGAAGAATCGAGGAGGAACGAAGTGTCAGAGAGGGGAACGACGCAGGCGTCGTTGGTAGAGAGGTCACCTATCTTGTCCTGAACCTGGTCTGGAGGTCTTGGTCTTCATCTTTCTTGGGACCCTTTTCCAACTCCTTGGCCAAGGGGTTTGGTTCTCACACCTTTAGGTAACTATAAATGCGTAATCTTTAGTTTGTACTGCTGTCTCTATCTTCTCCTTTCTGAGGGACCGTCATTTGTGATTTATAGGTGATATTATAGTGTGCTTCCTCCTTGATATGTGATTAAGTGCCATGTGGCTTGTATTTTACTCTGCTAAAGAATTTAGGTAAACATTTTAAAACTTCCTGAGTCAGTGGTTATTTCAGGAGTCTAATGAAAATAATGTATTGTATGATCTCATTTCATCCCCAATTATCAAAGGTCCATTGGTAAGTCATTACTCTTCAATCAGAAAAGGTAATTGGTAGCAGGGATTTTGATAAAGAGTACAACTGATTCCCACCAGCGGTGATTATTAGTTAGCGTGAATGAATGGGCCCAGGTGAGTATTTTGTGTATGAATGCTTGTTGCTAGTAACCCGCTGGATCACCTGTAACGCTGGATCACTACTACGCTTTGTCATCATTGTGGAGCCTAATGCCCTTCACTGACTTTGATATTGTTGGTGTCACGCCTCAGTCCGGGACTAAAGGTCCATCGCTCGAGTGCAGCTTGTACTTGAGTTTTCACCAATGATATGCACGGTGCAAATTTGATCTTTCTCTACTCAGTGGATTACTTCTTCGAAGACTGTACTTTGTGACAAAGGAAGACAGCACTCTAAAAATCTTAAATTCAATGCTCTCAAATGAAGACGGAAATGCCCCCTCTCTCACAATGCAGTTCAATGGGCTGTTTCCTACTCCTCTAACTCCTAGAGAAGTTGTTGGCCCTTCAGCTGCCTTTGGGCACAATTAGAGGTGGGTGAGCCACTAAAAGCTTGAACCAGGCTCGAACATGAAGCCTGGCTTTGGCTCAGCTCGAGGTCCTGTTGGAACCTCGAGCCCATTAGTAACCAAGCTTTCATGTGGTTTCAGCCTGCTTCCCTCCCTGTACCGTGGAAGTGGCATTACAGCCAGAACTACTGAATTTGGACTTTGGTTCGAGTCTCGGGCTCAACATCCAGTGATTCTGGGCTAATTACCTAATACCCCAACCCTCTAAGCAATGAATGGTAACCTTGTGTAATATAACCAGGATCTCATGTAAAGCAGCTACAATACCTTTGGGTTGAGTTCGCTCTATATAAAAACTGTAGAAAAAATGCACAAAGCGGTACAAACAAGGCTTTAACATAAAGAAAGACAAATAGATAATGATTTACTGGCTGATGTGTACAAAGTGAAACCAGAAAACCTGGAGAAATTGTTTGATTATAGACAAATTTTGTTTTCACCAAAACTCATTTTCTACATTATCGCGTATGAAAGCACTTTCAAACATTTGAGTTCATAAAACCAGTTATACAAAAACCTGTGTTTAGTTTAATAGACTATAATATTACTGTATTATAATCTGGGCCATGTACACAGTGTTTACATGGCAATTGTCTTGCCTCTTGGTTCACTTTTAAGTTCAGTGCTATAATGTGACCTATTAATGTCAAAGCTTCCACATGTTAAAGAAATACATGTTTTAAACTCGGAAGAGACTTTATAATACTGTGGGTGTTATTTGTTGTTTGACTTATATAGCATACATTTTCAGGGCTAGGCTCGTGCCCGGGTTCTGCTCTCCCTGTTAATTTGTCGGCACGCCCACCCTGGAACAATTAACCCTTAAGGACAAAACCCCAACATGTAGTGCGTTAGGAGGCAGACACGCCCTACCAAGCAGTGGGTGCTGCAATAGAAACATAGTTCTGCCTCACCTACTGGTCAGCAGGGGTTGGTGAGACAAGTCCTGTACAAACTTTGTAATATAGATCCGTGGGAACGGCGGAACAAACCCACCGTCCACGCAAAGAGGGCAGGACGTCACACTCACTATGCTCGCGAAAGAGGAAAGCGGCATGCATAAGTGTCTTTCTAAAGGTGGGGGAATAAGGACGGCATATCCACGGCACAAGGGATATATAGTGCATGAGCACGCCACAAGATGTGATAGGGCCGCGGGTCGTGACGCACTGTACTGTCCGGATGGATCTTGACGGAAAAAGCTATCTCACCAGAGTCGCTCGCTGTACACTACTAGGAGTGCTAGTCTAGGGATAGCAGGAAGCGACGAGCTCGTGACGGAGGGAAGAGGCCGGGTGGCTCGTAGCAGCGGAAGTCTGCCAACCCGGTCCCGTTTGCAGAATCTTCAAGATTTATCAACAGTTGACGCCTTTTACCGAAAGGGTCTGGCAAACGTCATCCAGTGCAGAGTTTGAAGCTCAGTGGACCGAACGCTGGACTCGCAGCAGGTACATTTTGTGCCAGGGGGTACCCCCTGTCAGGAAGGGAGGAACAAGGCTTCCCTGTCTGGTCCTACTCACACTCTGTAGCACCGGGCACCGTGGCCGACACTACTGGCAGCTTTCGGGCAGCGGCTCCAGTGATGTGCAACACAACTTTGTCTGCTCCTTGTGCATTTATTACTATTGGAAAAGGTCTGACAGCCAGGGATCCGATCTGTATAATTCTCCCTGTGTTCCTATCGCACTAAATGGGACACTCAAAGCACCTCCCTTGATAGTACTCCACGCCCAGTCAGCCTTTACCAAGATGCGCACTACTATGTGGCCACCAGAATACAAACACTTTGATTAACAATACGTTGATTAACAATGCATTTAGCTGCCAAGTGGCGCCACGCCCTCATTTTTTCTGTGAAATGATTTTTAATCAACAGCATGTTGCATCCTGGAATTCATATTGAAACACTGTAGGTGTGGGCTAAACAAATCCCAGGATGTAGAGTGGAGTGGCTAAAGAGCATTGGCTGGCAGTAAATGTCACACATAACTGGGGGTACTTGCCCTTTATGAACACACAAAACCAATGAATAGTACAAGCTTTTGGCACTTGATCTAGCGTGGCCAACTCGCTCCAGATCATCATAGATTCCCTAGACTTTTGTGTGACAAACTAATGCATTCAAGGTGTTGTATCTTGATTTGCACACGTGGTAACAATTAGCTATAAAGCAAAACCCCGCAGGCTGGAAACCTAGTGTCTGTGATGACATGGATTGTGGTGGCCAGTCTACTGGTACTACTAAAGCGAATGCTGTATAATTTAGTAGGGTCCTTAAATACCCCAGCTTACTAATTATTTAATTCCCTGAAACTAAGTTACCTAGCACACTGCAGTGTGACTCGTAACTAGATGGCATCCCAAAGTCTCATTCGCCTTCTGATCTTAATCATTACACTTTCTCCCCATCAATGCCCATATCTTTTTTTAAACGACTACTGTTTTGTTCACAGATGTCTGCACTGGAAATCTTCCACCCCAATACCTCAAGAACAAATTCGAAGTCCTGGGTTGCTCCTTGTGGTCGCCTAAGCAAAACTGCATTTAAAGAACCAGCTGCATGTGGTTAAGAGAACGCCCCAAATGAGGGTTTAGCGAGTTAAAGTTGCTCAGTGCTAACGGTGTTAGGACAGGTTACGTGTTGTACCTAGGCTGCTGATTTCACAGTCTTACACTTAGAATTATCAATCAGTTTGCTGATACTTCCACGATGACCAAGTATGCCAAGCGTACATTTACATGCCGATATATACTTTCCTCTTTATGTACAGTTTTATTGTCAACACAGTACCCACACTGTCGAACTGTATGTAATAGTGACTTACTGAGCCCCCATTTCAGCAACTGGTGTGGCGGCTGCTACTAGGCGTTATGGCCTGGGAGTCTAGGTCACCCCGAAAGTCTTACTAGTGCTTTAGCGCCCCACTTCGGACAGAAGCTAATAAATAACACTTCACAGGAATGACGTGACAAAGCTAACTGCGGGGTGGTAGACTGGCAACCAGACCCGGCTCCAGGAATTTTTATTTGGGTGGACCAAGGGTGCATTCGGGTGGGCCACTTCTGGCCCGATTTGTCGCTTATATATCTAGCCAGGCCTGCTTCTGGGCCCTCCTTTATCTCTCCTTAGTCTTACAAGGCCCAGTAAAACGCACTCTTTTCCAAGTCTCTTTCTAAATGTTATCACTCACAAAAAGTGCTTTTTTTCCATGTAATGTCCCTTTGATGGGAAGAGGAGGTTTCTAAGGTGGGAGTATCAGGCAAGTGACACTACTCGGGCTCCCTCTGTGCAAGACTTCAGGGAGAAACACTCTTCATTACTACCTCCACCTGACCCCTGACTCTGCAGCGCACTCCCTTACAGGCTTGATTATCCACTTTTCTACCACCCCTCTCCATTGCACCTTATCTCACAGCTGACCTTAAGCCCCAGCCCCATATCAGCCACCATTCGGTTCCACTTTCATTATTCCCAGTAAAAAACAATAGTAAAATCACCTTCAAACTTGAAACATTGAATATAGCACTAAATGTAATTAGCATGGACTTTAAAGTATGCTCCACAGTTGTCCTAATCACCCGACTGTTAATTAAATAAATGAAAACAGAAAAGGCCATGACAGGGCCGGCTTTAGTGCTGATGCGAAAGTCTTTTTGGCGCCCCACCAATGACCTCTTTCTCTGTAGATAACTTTACTACCACCCTCCAACAGTGCCCTTCATCTCTCCGTAGCCCCTCCCCCTCATGACCTCCTCCTCAGACTCCCCAACTACCACCCTCCAACAGTGCCCCTCATCTCTCTGTAGCTCCCCCCACCCCATGACCTCCTCCTCAGATTCCCTCCCTGCCACCCTCCACCAACGCCCCTCATCTCTCCGTAGTTTTCCCCCCCACCCCATGACCTCCTCCTCGGATTCCCTCACTGCCACCCTCCACTAGTGCCCCTCATCTCTCTGTAGTTCCCCTCCACCCCGTGACCTCCTCCTCGGATTCCCTCACTGCCACCCTCCACTAGTGTCCCTCATCTCTCTGTAGTTCCCCCCCACCCCATGACCTCCTCCTCGGATTCCCTCACTGCCACCCTCCACTAGTGCCCTTCATCTCTCTGTAGTTCCCCCCCACCCCATGACCTCCTCCTCGGATTCCCTCACTGCCACCCTCCACTAGTGCCCCCAGTGCCGGACTGTCCGTAGTGGGCACCAGGCGTTTCCCCGGTGGGCTGCCAGGGTGGGGGCCGGTTTTGTTACCAGGGGCCTGTAATATCAGCCCCCAATAACAAAATCGGCCGAAACCGGCCCTTGCAAACAGCTCGGCCGCACCTGTTCAGCCCCCACAGGGGGCCAGCCGAGCAGTTTGCCAGGGCCGGTTTCGGTTCCCAGTCCGGCCCCGAGTGCCCCTCATCCCGTGACCTCCTCCTCTGACTCCCTCATTGCCACCCTCCACCAGCACCCATCATCTCTCCGTAGCTCCACCCCCACCCGTGACCTCTTCCTCGGATTCCCTCACTGCCACCCCCAACGCCCCTCATCTCTCCGTAGCTCCACCCCCACCCCGTGACCACCTCCTCGGCTTCCCTCACTGCCACCCCCCACTAGTGCCCCTCATCTCTCTGTAGTTCCCCCCCACCCCGTGACCTCCTCCTCGGATTCCCTCACTGTCACCCTCCACCAGCGCCCCTCATCTCTCCCCAGCTCCCCCTCCCCATGACCTCCTCCTCGGATTCCCTCACTGCCACCCTCCACTAGTGCCCCTCATCTCTCCGTTGCCACTCTCTCATATCCATTTCATTTGTTGTATAGCGCTACTCATATCAGTGTAGGGTGTCACAGTACTTTACATCACAGCACACATTATACAGAGACAATAAATCAGTCTACGGGGAATGTCACATAAGCCAATGAGGATTACAAGGTGTAGAAATCACGTCATCCAATATATGGGCAATATATTTTACGAGGGTTTGGTCTGGAGAAGCACAAACTCGGGATTTAAAGAGTACTCCAGTGGTTGGGGGTTGGCTTTACTGATAAAAATGTATAACTGCACAAACAAACTTTTTAGCAACAATAGAATAATGAAAGACTGGAGAAGTTCTAACTATATCACAACACATAAAAGCGAAGTTTGTATGCAGCTCTTTGATGATGGTTCATAGGTCACTGTCCTATGTTAGCATAGTAACTTCTGAACTGCAAGTAACACAAGGATATCTGTGACAAAGGCAGTAACCCACTGAGCTATCCCCAGAAAATTCAGTTTATCTGCATTTAAAAACTACCAACAGACAAATTGTTGCTCTGCAGCAGGATCATAAATCACCAGTTATCTGAACATTTTTTATTGTTGTTGTACATCGGTGGCAGATTTACTGCGAGGGCCAAGGCTCATGTTTGGGTGGGCCAGGCTCATGTTTGGGTGGGCCTGGCCCACCCGGCACACCCGCTAGAACCGGGCCTGCTGGCAACTGAGCTCAGTACAGTACTAGAGATAGGGAAAGACAAATGATGAAAATTAGAGAGCGAAACAAGTATAGAATGAGAAGGAGGGACAGAAAAGGAATAGAAAGGTAAGGTGAAAACAAGTCTGAAATAAAGAGAGAAAGATGGGGTGAAAGGAAGGAAGCCCTCCAACACTTCCAGGTATGGCAGCCTCAGTATATTGGCAATGCTTCATTATATTATTATAGTATTATTATTTTTAATTATTTCATGACTGCTCTTTCAGACCCACTGGAAGACATCATGCTGAAGTTTCAAGATATTATTCTGTAGCATGTACCACGTGTTACATAAAAAATGTTCTTAAGCCGAGAACATCTCCTGAGCTAGAACACTCCAGTCCTGAACCCTCCGAGGGTCAAACTCACTTGCTTCACTCATTAAGGTATGGTTTAATGTGGGGAGGCGAGTATTTTCATTTTCTGGCTGCTCCCATGCACTTGAGGAACAGTACAGTTGTGAGGAATGTATATTTTGGTGCATTATTAATAATCAGAATGCATTTTCACGCTCGATTGCACGTGTACTTTTTTTAAACAACTTCTTTATGAGCTGAAGGGTCTTTTTCTAACCTGTTAATTAGGCCTTAGATTAGATATAAATGCCACCTAATCCAAGATGGAAGTCACTCATGTTTCTCTCCCCCACCCCTATCTCTCCTTGCAAACTCTGCAGCACATAGTCAATCTGAGATGTATTGGTTTATTTCCACTGGTACTGTTGTCTTGCTCTCGATGAACTTTCAGACAACTTGAAACATCCCAAGGTTCCTCCTTTGGTTCGCTTTAGCCCAGTCATTCACTCAACACATTATTGTTCATGTGTCTAGTTATGTTCTAGCATCTCCGGACGACATTAGCATAGAGGGTACTGAATAGTTATTCATGTAGTGGGATAGTGCTTGAGTGCTAAGGCAATGTGATGTATATTTTTCATGTGCTCTGATTTGCTTATGAAATGCCACATTTGCTCACGCCAGAGTGAGTCTGCAGATTTTATAATTTAATATGTGAAAATAATGTATAAAAGCCCCTTGATTTTGGGGGAGAGCCAGATGATTTGTGAAGACTTTCTTGTTCTACTAAGGATGCTGTCCATTTCTTCATTGTTTTTGCTGCACATTTGGGACCTAAATAATTTCTGATTTTTGCATTTTCTGTATAACTACATTGAGAGCCTTCATACCATTGACTCTATACCGCTTTATTTTTAAATTCCATATTAAAACCCTTTTAACTTTTCATTGAGTTGCACTCAAGTTATTGAGTGGGCTCATTAAATCTATCCCATGTACTTAATTGAATTTCTAATTTTTGGTACTTTGGGAGGTGCCTTAACACTGGGACACATTGTCTCATGAAATTGAGGTTTAACATATTCTCCGATCCGCTTACTGATGGTACTCTGATTAAGGTAAATTTTGGGGTGATTTCCTTTTTTGGTGTACCTTTTTGTTCCACACAGTATTTAGTTTCCTCACTTCACTGTAGTTAAAGCTCCATTGAGGTGTGTGTATGTTTTCTGCTCTGCCTTCCTCATTCAAATTTTCCACCTTTGTCCAGTGTGGCTGAGCAGAGATCAAGGAGAGACCAGAGGCTGCTGGTAGACTTTTAGCACCAACGAGCGGCATCCCACCCATCACTCTTTACTCTAGTAAAAGTTCAAAGTATTAAATGTCCATACTGTTTCTTCTCTTTTCTCCAGTCTAGCATATTCAGTGAATTATCTGAAAGAGCAGATGCAGCTGGAGGAATGAATACTTTTTGAGAGTGGAGGTAGCCGCCCCTTAACTTTATACAATAAAACTCCCTCTGTTCTGCCCTCCACTCAGAAGCAATGCAGGGCATCCAAATTAGCCTCCAGTCATTATTCTTGTTTCCCATGAAAACGGTGCCTTCCTCGTTGCCAGCCCATCTACAAGGAAAGATCTAAATTGTCAATTCCAGCATAGTCAACTGTAGCAAATGCCACTTTCCACAGTTGCCACTGAGAGTGAGCTACCTTTCCAGATAGATGCAGTCTCTGCCCTCTGAATTATTTGAACTCAAAGTACATTATTGTACCATCCGGCTGTGTGTGAAGCAACATATATAAGGGTGCTGAGAGATTGTGTATGTCCTTTTCACATCCAGAGCAGTCCTTCTCTATTACATGGAGTAAACCAAGCCATGAAGATCCGTTACTCATGCTGCAGAATAGAGATTAATGCATTTGCCACTGTTGTATGATATTGAAAACTCTATTTTTTATTTAAAAAAACATCTGCGAGATTTAATTTGTCTTATATACAGTCTGCTATCTATGGGGGAATGAAACCATATAATACGTAGCGGCATCCCCTTGTCAGTTGCCACTCTATTGGAATTACTGTATCTGTTGTCTTGTATGACTGAGTACGATTCTTCGCAGAGCTATTGATGACCGAGCGACATGCCTGGAGGGTGGGGGAGTGGTATAGGGGGAGGGGAAGGGAAGGGTACGTTATGGCTAAAGGAAGGGGTGGTAGGGTGGGTGGGATTGTTCCCAAAGTTGGGGAGAGGGGGGATTATTTGTTTGTAATTGTATGACATATCAATGAGGGCTTTGAATTTGATTATAATTGAACCTAATGGGAACCTGATGCCCGGATATAACAAACTGCGCAGCAGGGCCCATTTACATGACTGCTACAAATGACTAGATATTGCCCTACATGCCTAGTTCAAGAGAATATGCCATAGAGACTGTTGTATTATAAATACCTAATAAAATTTGTTTACAAAAAAAAAGAATATACAGTCTGCTATATGTTACTGTGCAAGGCACCCTCACCCATGGGATAATAAATCATTTTACCAATAAGAACCAGTCCTTTTTTTAAATAAATACACCAGACATAACGTTTTTAAAATTTACCCCGTATAGATTCATAGTTGCCTAGACAATTCATATGCCTGTTACAAAAGATGGACTTCTTCAAAGTACTTGTTTATGTAAAGGTTGAATCTATTCCTCTCTTGAAAGTGAACTGGATGATTTCCAAATTCACAGCAGCAATTAGAAGTATCAATATAAGTAATTCATTTTGGTCCTAAATCAGGCTCTGCATAAATTCATCACAATGAATTAAAATCAGTGATAGCATATTTCTTGGAAGGAATTCAAAAAGCAAATACATTTTTCTCACTGATGCAATAGGCCTACTATTTTGTCTTTTTGTTTTGTACACAGCAGTGTATTACTCTGTACTATAGATTTTGCTCTGTTTTATCTTTTTTGTGTGAGCATTTCCTTATTCGTACCAAAGTCCTTGCCTTTTTGTTCTTGTTTGTCAGATCTCTTCTTTAGTGTATAATTTTTATTTGATGCCTTCTCGCTCTTTTTTTTAAATTTAAGAGGATTACTTTTCTAGTATTCTGAATATCTTGCAATATTCATTTTCTAGACAGTCATTTGTGTTTGGCCATCCTTGAACAGTGTTGTATGTGCTTTATTTACTTGCGTTGCCTGACCATAAGTGCTGGGACTGCTGTTTCCTACTGTGCGTGGGAGGTGTTCAATTTTATAGATGGAGTGTGATTCAGCGAGGTGCTTGACCAGATTTTGGATTTATTAATGAGGTTTTTTTTGTTTTGATCTTGTGCCTGAAGTTTATGTCTAGCGTATGCCAGGCTTTTTGGATTGGTCTTATCACTAGTTATTTTACACCCAAGGCTCCCTTATTCTCTACTATTCAGTCTGCTTGTTCTCGTAGTTTCCATCGACAAGTTGAGCTCTACCCCAAGTAAATCATTTTGATCTAGTGTTCATAAATTCAGTATCAGCTAAAGGAACTTATCTAAAGAGCTTGTCGTAGCCTGTCTTAAAATAGATAATCACTTATATAAATGTTGCAGACAGGGTCAAGGTCTGAATTATTATTTTTTTCCCTAAAATTCTTTATTTGATAGGTTTTTTTTGTATTCTTCAGTAACAAACAGAGCAAACTTGTGTGCATCTGCAACAGATATTAAACCAACAGTCCCACCGCCTCATTTTGTTGCCCCACATTACATCACTGTCAAATTACATTTGATGTTGCATTCCCCAGTCCAAGGCCTGAATAATTAGTGAATCTGAAGTGAATTTCTTCCAAAATCCATTATTTCATCACCAGTTTTAAAAAAAATTGAATTCTTTAGTCTTGAATCTAGTTAAAATAATGTTCTTCAAATCAATATGAACAGGAAAACTAGTCAATTTTTGTGTCGCAACACTTGGATAACTAGTCGCTTCTTTTGGGTGTAACTTCTCTAAGAGTAAAAATTCATAACTATGTATATTTTTAATTTATAATTTAAATTATGACACATGAAAAATCAACAGTTGGGTGCTTAAAAGAAAAAGGGGTTTAAAAGGGTGAGATAAAAAAGCCAAAGGAAAAACAGAGAAATATACTGTTAACACATATTTGAAATCCCCCACCAAGTGTGTGTGTGTGTGTATGTATGTATGTATGTATATGTGTATATGTGTATATATATATAAGCAAGGCCGGTTTTCTGGTCGAAACGCGTAATGACTTTGTATATGAGCAAATAAAATTACTTCGCCAAGTACAAGCGGAGTTCGCGCCTTCTTCATCGCCGTCAGGAGGTTGAGGACGGGAATCCTTTTTGAATGCTATATATATATATATATATATATATATATTGGTGCGGGGGTCCGCACATTAAAGAATTGCTGACAGCATCAACCCGTGAGTGCGTCTGGTTTTAGTTCGAAATTGCGCTAAAGTGGAATAATATATATATATATATATATATATATATATATATGCTGCAGGGCAATAAAGTCACCAGCACTCACGGGAACAATAAACTCAGAATTTTAATGGGTATTAAGTACGATAAGACGCGTTTCGGCTATCGCCTTTGTCAATAATGGCGGGCGCCGAGAAACGACAGATTTAAATATCACAGTATGTGGACATCAACAAAGGACACCGGACATCCTTCTGTCCAACGGTGTCGGCCATCTTACAACATGCAGATTGACAAGCATTGTTATACATGAAACATACGGCAACAATATAATTTCATTACATTGAAAAACTCCCGCCCTGAATGGGCAAGTCCCACCTCTAAACATATTTTAGCGTTTATTGTTCCCGTGAGTGCTGGTGACTTTATTGCCCTGCAGCTTACATTAGAAGCACGATTTTTGTCTTCGCGCACATAGCACCCGACCGCGAGTGAAGGGACGGAGACGAAGACAGGCAGCGCGGTATATATATATCAGCGCTCCCTTGCACCACAACCAGTGCACTCACGGACGGGTGCTTCCAACGCAGAGGTGCAAGCGCGTACAATATTCACGCTCCCTTTCCTCTCAGAATCCTCGATCGGAAAAAGAACTCACAGGGGATCTCCGTTAATTAAAATCCTTTATTCCACAAAAGCCAACATGACGCGTTTAGGCTTACGCCTTACTCTTATGTTTTTATGGTTTTGCGCCGTTCAAGCAGCAAGCTTTATTTAAAAAACATTTATTTAATCGATCACATGATTATGCAGTCACATGACAATAGCGATATGGCCATTAAAAACGGACTAGTGTTATTCATCATAACACATGCGCCATCTTGGAACATTTATTTCTAGACTATCATATCACAGACGCATTGTGGTTACTGAATAGAACACCACAATGCGACAATCCTTTAAACGGTATAAATTGTTTATAGCCATCAAGCCGTGTATCGGCCTTGCCGCTACCATGTTACAAGTATACATGACGCCGTATATCGGCCTTCATACCAAATCTACTTATTTGTTCAAAACATAGTAGCTCTAAATCTCGCCGCGAATCGGCATACTCAATTACCCGTTTATGGACCCTATGAGACATTTTTGTGAACATACATGGCCTATCGCTTACACTACATATAGCCATCATCAATATAAACATAAGCATATCTTTACATCCCAGTTTTTCAAAGTATTTGTAAACTCTGATTATCCAAATTATTTTTAACAGTTACAATGACATATCTTCGAGCCTAAGGCAATGTGTAATGCATTAATCCCCGAGATGTATCGCCAACTCTTCCCCCTACATTCATCCCTTTCGGGGTCTTAGTTTCCAAGTCTATTATATATCTAGATTCAAGTCTTCGTAACCTCATTATCCTATCACCTCCCCGTATACTGCTGGGGACCTGGTCTAAGCCAAAACAACGTAACAGCTCCCTGTTACTACCATGTTGCTCCTAAAAATGTCGTGCTACTGGATACGTGGCATCTTTCTTACCTTTTGCCCTCATGTGTTCTAAAACTCTGATCTTCATGGGGTGAATAGTACTGCCCACGTATCTTAATCCACACAGACATTCTAGGCAATAGACTACATGTGTTGTGTTGCATGTTAGAAATTTGTTAATGGTCTTGGGTTTTTTAAGACCAGGAACTGTATACACAAGTGTTCTCCTACTTGCTATGCAGGCCTTACATTTGCCACAAGGATAAAAACCCCTTAACTCCTTAAGGGTCCCTCCTTTGTTTTGGTTTGTATCAAAATGGCTCTGTACCAGACTATCCCTCAATGACCTCGCTTTTCTAAAGGTGATGAGGGGTGAGGGCGGAACATCTGTTCCAATGACTGCATCGGTTTTTAATATATGCCAGTTCTTACTAAGTATTCTTCTAAGTTCATTGGCATCATCTGAGAATGTAGTTACCATCCTGAACCTTGAGTCAATATTCTGTTTCCCCTCTTTTTCATTCTCTTTCAAAAGTTTCTCTCTGGGGATAACTTGTACCCTTTTAAGGGTAGTGTTCAAAAAAATCTTCATTGTACCCTCTATTTCCAAACCGATTAATACTAGCCTCTGCAGCTGTATTAAAATCCTCCTCCCTTGTACTATTGCGTTTGAGTCTTAAAAATTCCCCATAGGGGATACTCTTAACCAATTTGGGGGGATGGTTACTCGAGGCATGCAGGGTTGAATTGCCCGCTGTTGGTTTACGGTATAGTGACACAATGGGCTTGTTCTCAATAATAGTGACTTTTAAATCTAAGAAATTAACCGTTTCAGCACTGATTTCCCCGCTGAACTGTAAATTAAATTGGTTGGCGTTTAGATGGTTGATGAAAGTTTCTGCCGACTCTACACTACCTTTCCACACTATACAGAGATCATCGATATATCTATACCAGGCAATTACCTTAGACATCCAAACATTGTTTTCTTGTGCTCTGGACACCTGCTCCTCCCACCAGCCAACGAACAAGTTCGCATAGCTGGGAGCGAAGCAGGTGCCCATCGCTGTACCGGAGATCTGCTTGTAAAAATCTTCACCGAATACAAAGATATTGTTCGTTAAACAAAATTCAGTGAATTGCAGAATCATTTTATTGTGCTCCGTAAATTTCAAGGATTTCTTTGTCAAAAAATGTGCCACTGCTTGTAATCCCTGTTCATGTTTAATACAAGTATATACACTTGTGATGTCCAGGACAATCAATTTATACTCTGAATCCCATTGCAGCTTTTCAATGAGGCCTAAGAAAGCACGTGAGTCTTTAATGTAGGAAGGCAACTGTTCTACAAAAGGAAAAAAGAAAAAAATCAACAAAAATGGACAGATGTTCCGTGAGTCCCCCTTGTGACGAAACAATTGGTCTCCCAGGTGGTCTTTCTTTGCTTTTATGTACTTTCGGAATGTGGTAGAAGGTTGGCACCAAAGGATTGAGACAACGGAGGAACATATATTCATCAATGTCCAACATTGATTTGTCTAACCACAACTTGATTAATTCATGATACCTTCTGGTACTGTCCAAATAGACATCTCTCGTAACCTTCTGATAACTACCCACATCCGAAAGTTGTCGCAATCCTTCTGCACTGTATTGTTCCTTTGTCTGCAGAACAATATTTCCCCCTTTGTCCGAGGGTTTGCAGACTAGCATTGTATCCTTCTGTAGACTAATAATAGCCTCCTGCTGTTCCTTCGTTATATTGTATTGTCTTTTATTATTAGTTGTGCATTTCCTTCTTAGTGTTAACAAGTCTTTGTTCACCGCCTCAGCAAATGTATCTATAGGATCGAAAGGAAGCTGAGGTAGAAACTGGGAGGTCGGTTTGAAAGAACTCTCTTCCTTTTCCTGTTCGAATCTTAGCTGAACTGTTCTCTGTACCATATCCGTGGTGACACCACATGGAGGATGAAAGTGGTGTCACCACGGATATGGTACAGAGAACAGTACAGCTAGGATTCGAACAGAAGAAGAAGTCACTCAAACCGACCTCCCAGTTTCTACCTCAGCTTCTCGATCCTATAGATACATTTGCTGAGCGATGAACAAAGACTTGTTAACACTAAGAGAAATGCACAACTAATAATAAAGACAATACAATATAACGAAGGAACAGCAGGAGGCTATGTAGTCACAGAAGGATACAATGCTAGTCTGGAAACCCTCGGACAAGGAAATATTGTTCGGCAGACAAAGGAACAATACAGTGCAGAAGCATTGCGACAACTTCGGATGTGGGTAGTTATCAGAAGATTCGAAGATGTCTATTTGGACAGTACCAGGAGGTATCATGAATTAATTAAGTTGTGGTTAGACAAATCAATGTTGGACATTGATGAATATATGTTCCTCCGTTGTCTCAATCCTTGGTACCAACCTTCTGCCACATTCCGAAAGTACATAAAGCAAGAAAGACCACCTGGGAGACCAATTGTTTCGTCACAAGAGACTCATGGAACATCTGTCCATTTTGTTTTTATTCTTTTCCTTTTGTAGAACAGTTGCCTTCCTACATTAAAGACTCACGTGCTTCTTAGGCCTCATTGAAAGCTGCAATGGGATTCAGAGTATAAATTGATTGTCCTGGACATCACAAGTTTATATACTTGTATTAAACATGAACAGGGATTACAAGCAGTGGCACATTTTTGACAAAGAAATCCTTGAAATTCTGAGCACAATAAAATGATTCTGCAATTCACTGAATTTGTTTAGCGAACAATATCTTTGTATTCGATGAAGATTTTGCAAGCAGATCTCGTACAGCGATGGGCACCTGCTTCGCTCCCAGCTACGCGAACTTGTTCGTTGGCTGGTGGAAGACAGGTGTCAGAGCACAAGAAAACAATGTTTGGATGTCTAAGGTAATTGCCTGGTATAGATATATCGATGATCTCTGTATAGTGTGGAAAGGTAGTGTAGAGTCGGCAGAAACTTTCATCAACCATCTAAACGCCAACCAATTTAATTTACAGTTCAGCGAGAAATCAGTGCTGAAACGGTTAATTTCTTAGATTTAAAAGTCACTATTGAGAACAAGCCCATTGTGTCACTATACCGTAAACCAACAGCGAGCAATTCAACCCTGCATGCCTCGGTAACCATCCCCCAAATTGGTTAAGAATATCCCTATGGGGAATTTATAAGACTCAAACGCAATAGTACAAGGGAGGAGGATTTTAATACAACTGCAGAGGCTAGTATTAATCGGTTTGTAAATAGAGGGTACAATGAAGATTTTGAACACTACCCTAAAAGGTACAAGTTATCCCCAGAGAAAACTTTGAAAGAGAATGAAAAGAGGAAACAGAATATTGATTCAAGGTTCAGGATGGTAACTACATTCTCAGATGATGCAATGAACTTAGAAGAATACTTAGTAAGAACTGGCATATTAAAACCGATGCAGTCATTGGAACAGATGTTCCGCCCTCACCCTCATCACCTTTAGAAAGCGAGGTCATTGAGATAGTCTGGTACAGAGCCATTTGATACAAACCAAAACAAAGGAGGACCCTAAGGAGTTAAGGGGTTTTATCCTTGTGGCAAATGTAAGGCCTGCATAGCAAGTAGGAGAACACTGTGTATACAGTTCCTGGTCTTAAAACCCAAGACCATTAACAAATTTCTAACATGTAACACAACACATGTAGTATATTGCCTAGAATGTCCGTGTGGATTAAGATACATGGGCAGTACTATTCACCCCATGAAGATCAGAGTTTAGAACTACATGAGCGATAGGTAAGAAGATGCCACGTATCCAGTAGCACGACATTTTCGGAGCAACATGTAGCAACGGGAGCTGTTGCGTTGTTTTGGCTTAGACCAGGTCCCCAGCAGTATACGGGGAGGTGATAGGATGATGAGTTCGAAGACTGAATCTAGATATATAATAGACTTGGAAACTAAGACCCTGAAAGGGATGAATGTAGGGGAAGAGTTGGCGATCATCTCGGGGATTAATGCATTACACATTGCCTTAGGCTCGAAGATATGTCATTGTAACCGTTAAAAATAATTTGGATAATCAGAGATTTACAAATACTTTGAACAACTGGGATGTAAAGATATGCTTATGTTTATATTGATGATGGCTATATGTAATGTAGCGATAGGCCATGTATGTTCACAAAAATGTCTCATAGAGTCCATAAGCGAGTAATTGAGGATGCCGATTTGCTGCGAGATTTAGAGCTACTATGTTTTGAACAAATAAACAGATTTGGTATGAAGGCCGATATACGGCGTCATGCTATACTTGTAACATGGTAGCGACAAGGACGATACACGGCGTGATGGCTATAAACAATTTATACCGTTTAAAGGATTGTCGCATTGTGGTGTTCTATTCAGTAACCACAATACGTCTGTGATATGATAGTCTAGAAATAAATGTTCCAAGATGGCGCATGTGTTATGATGAATAACACTAGTCCGTTTTTAATGGCCATATGCTATTATCATGTGACTGCATAATCATGTGATCGATTAAATGAATGTTTTTAAATAAAGCTTGCTGCTGAACGGCTAAAACCATAAAAACATAAGAGTAAGCGTAAGCGAAACGCGTCATGTTAGCTTTTGTGGAATAAAGATTTGAATTAACGGAGATCCGCTGTGAGTGCTTTTTCCGATCGAGGATTCTGAGAGGAAAGGGAGTGTGAATATATATATATATATATATCACTTTTCTTCCGTATCAGGACGATTAGTACCCAAAAAGACGGACACGGACCCAAAGTAAGTGTTCAGATTATTTTACTCCGTTTGTCGCCATAATGCGTTTCGACTCTCGCGAGTCTTGTTCACATGACATGACGAAACACGAGTTCTGTGCATTTTGAAGTGACAGTGCAACCAATTAAAACCTCACATGACCTACAATAAATAGACATAGAGAAAATCTCAATAGATGTCAAACCTTTTTGAAGTATAAAAAAGTTACAAGTTAAATACTACATAATGCCCATATTTGTTATTTTTCTTTTTAACATGTGGCAAATAACGACCAATGAGAAATTGCCGGTCATATTGTGATCTAAAAAAACAATGTGCAAATTGTGCGTAAAGTGCTGTGTGCCAATGTATATTAATAAAAATACATTTGGTAAAATTAATTACTGCAAGTAAAATGCTGAGCTAATATTTGTTACTATCTATGTGAAGGTTGCTCAGCTATCACCATTTCTAATCACCCTCATATAGATGGATCACTTATGGGGCTACGGTGTATGTTCAGATTACACCAATTATATGCGGTGGGAACCGAATGGACTTGAGAAGTGTATAAGCCATGATCTCTTGAAGCTATAAGACTGAATAGAGACAGATACCAGCTGTTACATGTTCCATTAAGGTACAGAATGCCTTTTGGTCTGATTAGTGTGTACAGCTGTACACAAATAATAATAGAGTGCAAATATTACTGTGCAAATATGCCTTGCATATATCATATCACTGTGTAAACATTCCTCATATGTTAATACACATACTACTCAATAAATACATATATAAATACAAGAATACACCTAAATATAAATATAAAAATAGATATAGATATAAATATATAAATATAACCATATAAATGCATATAAAATCTACACATAAATGTATCCAGGAAAAAGTAGGTAAAGTACAGTATGATAAAATAATATGCATCATGAATTGATCTACCTATTTATGTGGGGACCAAGCCTGTATATAGCCAAGCACAGTAATATTAAAATCAGACCTAAAACCACATTGTACCTTCTCATAATAGTGACATTAAAATAATATTTAAAGACATGTATATAGATCCTCAGTGACATTGAGACCTCCTGGATACTTCGTATCAAGTTGTAAAATGTATCTGATCTCCAGTTTTCTCAATTTATGGTCTCTGTCACCACCACGTCTACTGGGCGATACTGTGTCAATCACAAAGTAGCTTAAGTCTTTGTTATTAGATTGATGGAATTCCCTAAAATGACGAGCTACTGGATAAGTATTATCTTGATTTGTGATTGCACGAAGATGTTGAAGAACCCGTTTATGAACTGGTAGCTTGGTGCTGCCTATGTACCTAAGGCCACAAGGGCACATGAGCACATAGACAGCAAATTCAGTTTTGCAGGTTAGGAGTTTTTGAATTTTGTATTCCCTGTCACTAAACGGGGTAGAGTATGTGCTGGTATTAACTCCATGGATACACACTTTACAAGTCTTGCATTTATAAAATCCCTTGTGTGTCTGTAGCCATGTATTATTCTTGATAATTTCAGGATTAGTGGTGACTAGACTATCATTGAAGGCGCTTTGCTATATGTGATGGACACCCTCTGCGGTAGCAGGGGTCCAATCACGGGGTCATTAAGGACGAGAGGCCAGTTTGATTGTAAAATTTTCTGAATAGCTTTATGTTGTCAACTATAACCCAAAATCATGCGAAATTCATCGGTAATCTGGCTTGTCCCTGTGGAGTTCAAAGCTGTATGGGATTGTTTGTCTTTAAGGAGTTCATCCCTGGTCATGGTCATAGATTTAGATATGGCCTGATTGATGATATTGGCAGTATATCCTCTCTCTAAGAATCTAGATTTGCTAAGATTCTGAGCTTTTTTGAGATCAACTTCATTGCTGCATATCCGTCTAAGGCGAAGCATCTCGCCATACGGTATGCTGTTGATCAGATGTCGGGGGTGTGAGCTATACGCATGTAAGGTAGAGTTGCCTGCTGTTTCCTTCCTATACAGACAAGTCTCCACCTTGTTGTTAAGAATATAGACTTGTGTGTCAAGAAAGTTGAACGATGCCTCACTGATGGTTGCTGTAAACTCCAGATTTAGGGAATTGGAATTGATCTGAGTAACAAACTCTTGTGCCTGCTCCTTTGTCCCTTGCCACACTATTAGGAGGTCGTCAATATAGCGGAGCCATAATTTAATGTTGCTCTCGACTATATGTTTATATTCAATATTGAGGACCAGCTCCTCCCACCAGGCCATGTGAAGACATGCGTAGCTGGGGGAGAAGCTGGCCCCCATGGCAATCCCCCTGGTCTGTTGATATAACAGATTGTTGAACATAAAGATGTTGTTGTTCAAACAAAACTCAATCATGGAGACAAGCATCTCGCTGTGTTCATGATCTTGTGTGGGACGTCGAGCCAGGAAGTGTTGTGTAGCAATGATTCCATCTTTGTGTTTGATGCTAGTGTACAGTGCGGCAACGTCTAGCGCTAACGGCAAATAATCTTCCTGCCACACCACATCTTTGATTTTTCTGATAAAATCACCCGTGTCACGAACATATGACGGCAGATTTTTAACATAATCTTGTAAAAAATAGTCAACATATTTGGACGAGTTTTCCAACAGCCCATCTTTAGCTGTGATGATCGGACGACCAGGCGGATTATTGATATCCTTATGTATCTTCGGAATGAAGTATATTGAGGGAGTAGTGGGATTGTCTTTTTTAAGAAATTTATATTCATCTTCACTAATTAGGTCTTTTTTCCTCCATGTGGCCAGTTTCTTGTAGTAGTCCAGATATGTGTTTTTCAAATTCGCCGTATTGCTCCGACTGTAGCATGATCTATCATTTAGTTGACTCAAAGCTTCATGTTTGTATTGCTCCTGAGACCATAGAACAATGTTCCCACCTTTGTCACTATTACGTATGACAATACCTTTATTTTTTTGCAATTTTTGAATCAAGCTGTTATATTTTTGATCCTGTCTGCTGTATTTTCTTTTGGTCATAAGCACCGATTTTGTTGAGTTTTTTGATGCATGACGTGACTGTTTCATGAAACACATCAATGGAATCACGTGGTGCTATTGGGTTGAATGTAGATCTTGGTTTGAATGGGGTTGTGATCCTTGTGATTCCATGCCCGCTCGTACCATCAATGGATCTACCTGTCATAGGCTGTTGGCTAATCTCCCCATCCCATAGTTCCTCGAGTTCATGGAAGAGAGGAAGATCTGATTGCGTTATATTGAATTGAGTTGCTTCATCATTAACAGTTCCCCTTTGCTGGCGTTGGATATTATCGCCCTGAAGCATATGATATTTTTTCAATTTCAACTTTCTGACCCCTTTATATATGTCCATTCTGGTTGATGCATAATTGAAATCGCTATTTGGGCAGAATGAGAGACATATATATGTGTGTTTATTGTATGATTAATTAAAATCTTTTACAATGTTTTGTTAATCGAAAAGCTGTATATTAAATTGCGTCAGGACTAACAATAGCTAAAATATAGCGGCAACATTCGTTTCAACCATATGATGCTGTAAAATCATTGGAATAATAATACTATGGGTCCGATTCCGATCTCGGCCGGTAGGGCTCCGAATAGGATTCGGCTTTACCGGATCCGATTCGGAGCCCTTTTTCCCGACCGAATCGTACGCGGGTCCGGCCGAGCGAGTACGATGCGGGTCGCCCGACCGACTTCGTCCGGGCGACCCGACCGCTCCGACCGACTCGTACCCGGATCGTACCGCTCCGACCGACTTCGCTCGGACCCGGTTCGCACCGCGCAATGGAGACGTTTTCCGGCCGGGTAAGTACGATGCGCACCTCGACCGCTCCGACCGACTCGCGCCGTCCGACTCGAACTCGCTGTCGGAGCCGTACTTTGGGGGTCCGTGTCGGACCCCTGTCTGCGCGTACCCGTGCGAGGCGCACACAGGGGGACCCATGGGTCCCTCCTACCTGTGCGTGTACGCCGCGAGCGCTTCGCGGCGTACTCGCTGTAGAGGCGCCCTTGTCCGCCTCGCACCCATTGAGGCAATGGGAGCCCGCGTCACGCGTTGTACGACCGGCTCCCATTGAGTTCAATGGGAGTCCGACCGACTCGTGTCCGGTGGCATACGAATGCATCGGACTCGTTCGGTCGGACTGCACGGGTCCGATTCGGTCGGAAATCTCTCCGGGTCCGGCTCGGTCGGAGAGATTTCCGGCCCGAATCGGAATCGACCCCTATATTGTTTAGGTGATAAAAACCTTTACAGTTAACAGTTGTGTATTAAAAATCACTTTTTTTTCTTAAAGACAAGAGGTGCAAGCATGTTACTATGGCAATATTGTGTCACATTGGTCAGTTGTTTAGAAAGCAGCTAGTTTTCCTTGTTTTAATCAGCGGTACACCAATGAAAGTGCAAGTGCGTTTACAAGGCCTTTTTCTTTGTTTACATGTGTAATGTGACGGGTTTGGTGCTATAGGTGGAATCGCATAAGGTGCTCAGTCAAGTCAGTTAAATAAGTTGTCCTCTGTGCCTGTACTGCAAGTGTTTCATGGCCTGTGTGCAATACCAAGTGCAGGAGTGCTATACGCACGAATTAGAAAAGGAAAAGACCACGGGGGTTTCGGTCTTGTATTAAAGTGCTGTTACTCCTTGGTGCAAAGCGTAGTAGTCAAATGGCGGGCCATCTGCTGTGCTAGGCCCGAATTTACAGAGTGAATTTTCTTTGCTATTTTTCTTATTTATCCTTTTTTAACTCCTTGGCTGCTAGGGCCAAGAACTTGACTGCCTTTCATGCTGACTGGCCCGAAGACTCTTCTAATAGCTTTATTACGTCCAGTTGGCATGATCTTATTTGCAACTGTCTTAGTGTTGACCGTAATAGTTTCTTCCTGAGTGATAAAAGCGCAGGGCAAATGTATAACAGGTGGAGTAATGTTTCACTACTGTATTCGGAGTGTCGACACTCCATGATTGGCCAGGTCTGTTTCCATGCCGGCGTTGGCTCTTTTGATGGAAAGCCTCCCAGCCTAATTAGGGCAAATTTGGGCTTTATTGACTCTGAGAAGTGTTCCGACGGGTATGGTTGGGGTTTCAAAACTTTATATGTTGGTAGGACCACCCACGCTTGCCTTTTATTCGCCAAAGCTGCTTTATCTGTTAAAAATGATTGCTGTTAGGCTGCTTTGTTGATTGCCCGTTTGAACTCGGGGCATTCTGTTGTTGTGTGCCAGGCCTCTTCTACTTTTAGGGCTATGATTGACTGCTGTAGTGAAGTGTAGACTGAGTTCTTGGCACAGGTTTGTTTTTCTATTTCAAGCCAACATTGATAGGCCAGAGAGTTTTGTATCTGCTGCCCTCGTTCTCCAGTGGTATTTTATTAGGGCGCCCTGTCTTACTGAGGTCTAGTTGTGTAGCCCAAACTCCAACCTGATGTGGGCTTGTGATATGTGTTGTGGAATCCTAAACAATTTTTTGAAGAGGCTGGATAGTAAGGTGTTCAGACTTGCTGCATCATTGCTTTTGAGTAGTTCTGATCGATAGGATATGGAGGGGATGAATTTTGCTCCTACAACCTGCAAAAGATGGTTTGTTGAGCAGTCTCTTAGCTTTTGTTGCAAAGTTTCAAATGCGAATAACAATTTGATATCTTTTGCTTGCCTGGATAATACTTGCTGTTTGTAATTCAGATGGCGATCTAGGTGCACCCCAAGATATTTATAAATTGAGACCTGTTCCAAGGCCTTATGAATGAAATGATAATCATAATGACATCGTACAGATTATTATGTAAAGACATGCTGCAAAGCTTTAGTTAAACTGGTGTTATATAACATTTTTAAAATTTAGTTTAAGGTAGACAATACTTATTTTAGGTATATGCAGACTTGCTGAAATATTTTTTCACATGATATATACCTATTGCAAGGGAAGTTTTGTTTATTAATGCACAGTTTGATTTCTTGCATATTGGGGTTATGGGGAACCCAAGAACTTAGGTTCACAAATCAAAAATTAATTGATTGATTAGATAGAAACGTACATTTGAGTACACCTCGCAGATAAAGCATATTTGTTATGAATTAAATGGGATCCATTTAAAAGAGGGATATTCAAGATGCATGTGAATAACTAAAACTTTCCATGGAAGGTTTCCAGGTTTGAGCAATAAGTGATTAATAGCACTGTTACGATTAATTTAGTGAAACAGGAAAGTTCTCTAGCATAGGTATAATTATACCATAGTGACAATGAATTCTCTTTGCAATTAGCAAGTTGATGAGATGCATTTTGTAAGCTTTTATGAGGCTGAATGGGTGTTCAATAACACGCAATAACGCGTTTGTAAACTCCAAGGCTTGCTGCCTACCAGTAAACATTTCTGAAAAGTTACATGAAAGTGAGATGTACAAATATCTAGCTGCTACAAATAAGTAAATTGTAATGCGATCCGACCAGGGAATTCAAGGAAATAATTAATAGCAATTTGTAACAGGCGAAAGATGCACATTGGATATCGGAAGAAACAGCACACTGTTTTCAAAAACAGTGACACCAACCAAATACCTGCTGCTAAAAATACCTACAAACCTTTCAAATCCTTGCCGTATGTTAATCAATATTATATCATGAGAAGGGTACTCCCAGGTATTTATTGACCAAGAGGAAGTCAACCATACTGCGTCTCAGTCAATAACTACCTGGCAACTTTGTCCCACTTTGGATAATATTGTTGCCAATCAGACCTTTACAATTAGAGATTAAATTAGCCAAATTGTTTATTACATGGTGTGTTTTTCATGGTACTTTTAAGTGGAAGCTTATAAAAAACATTCCTATTGGATTTTTTTGGGTGATAAGACACTGCCATTTTCTTATATATCAAAATGCATTGTAGTGATGTCTGGTTTTTGAATTCACAGATTTTAATCTCAATATAATTCATTTATTAGGGGTTCCATATAGATTTTAGGAATTGTGGGAATTTCTAAGGCATTTTCACCTTGTGAGAAATGTTGATCCTGTGCTGGGATTTACAGAACCATCTTTGAGATTTTCTCATGGAAACTATTGTACGTGTACCCCGATAGCTGAAAAGTGGGCATTTTTAAAAATAAATTGACAAATCTCTTGCTCATCCATATGAGAATAAATGTTTGGCTTGCTGAGTGAAAAAATCTTCCAACAGCAGTATATCAGTTCATTCCCTAGTGTTCTTCAACCCACAGAGTTCTAATAAACAACTAGGATGGGAACATTCTACACCTATGACAAAAATATGGTATTTCTGAACGCCATGTCGCTGGAATAGGTGCTGTTGAATTTAAAGCTTGCGGTGCGGGTAGGGCAACCCTCAAATGAGTTGCATTTGGGCATTTCATTTTTAGATTGAGCATACTAGATAACACAGCTGTCTGGCTGCGAAAAAGACATATTAGAAAGAACATACAGGGGTTTGCAGCTCTTATTTGCCTGCTTATTATTTGTGCCCCAGTTTGTCAATCTTGTGTTTGTTCCTCCCAGGGAGCATAGCATCTTTACCATCTCCATTGATTGACTGATTTCTGTGCTTCCACTGCTTGCTTTTCAAGAACTACTCTTTTCTTTTGGGTTCAGCACTCCATGAGAGTGCATGTATGTTCCAGCTGTTTTCTTGTGTACTTCTCTCTCCCTGCACTCCATGTTGCTCTCTATCGCCTGTGTGCTTCTACCCACCTGTTCCACTTTGCTCTATCGCCTGTGTGCTTCTCCTCTGCACTGCAGCCCTCCGTGCAGCTTCCTCCACTCATGCCCTCCTTCTGTTGCCAATTGCTTCTCCTCCCATCCCCTCTGTGTGGCTTCCCCCCTACACCCCCTCCTCTATTGCCCAGTCCTTCTCCTTCCGACCCCCATTTGTTACTTCCTCCACCCTCACCGTCGGTGTTGTTCCACTCGCATCCATCATATTTTTTCCTCTGACCCACAAGTCAAAAAAAGCTTTCATGCATTTCTAATTATTTGTTGTTTCCGTCTTATATTGTCAGATGAAACGAATAGAAAGCTGCTGCATCATTTTGTAGGTGCAAGCTTGCATGGTGCACACACTTACAAAATGACACGGCTGACTGCGTCATAGGCTTTTTGTCGTATCCTGCATCCTTTAACAACAGTGCACAACATAGGACCTTGTTTTATATCATTATGTCCTGGTTCTATTACTGTTTGTGATGTGATGGTTTAATGCCAAGTCAGTTGCTGCTCTATGGATTGGGTGTAAATAAAGGGGTAACTGAACCTGGAAGCTGGCTCCTCATCTTTTCTTCCTGAAGTTTGGAGCAAAGAGAACTTGAGAAGCTCAAAAACGCAGCAGTCCCCTGTTGTGGTAGCACGTAAGCCTTGGGCGATTTGCCCAACGATTTACTGACTTTATTATTTAGCCATGCTGAACACGATCAGGGATGCTATGCAACATGACTAAAAACCATTGACAAAGCCAGTAGGTCTGAAAGCCAAGACCTAATGGCTTCCACTTCCTTTTGCCAATAGCTGCATTTCCCTGTGGGAAAGTGCTCTGGCTTCAAAATCCTTTTTAATGTAAGTTAAAAGTATACAGAAATTATATAACACCTTTACAAATTAGGGGGTCGGTTAGGCAGTTTCTTTGAGAAGGCTTTTACCAATTCTTCGGAGTAATGATTTGTATGAGTGGCGTGAAATATGAAACCATTTTAGAATGTTCTCTGATGTTATTGGCAACAAGATCCATTTTATGAGTTTTTGTTTTTAACCCGTTTGCTGCTGCTGTCGGCCAACGGCTGTCGCGAGCATTACCTCGGTAGTGCTGCGCACGTTCGTTGGCCGACGCGGCCCCGCCCGTTTAATAGAACGTTCCGCACTGGCGCGGAACGTTCGAAGCAGCAAACGGGTTAAAGATGTGATAGCAGATCGGTTGAATCTGCGCTCTTTCATTATTGATCTTAGATGTAAACCACCGCACAAGTGCACTTTATAATGTACCTTAATATTATTTATCAATACCAAGTAGTATAAGTGTTTTGTCGAACAATGATGCGATTCCAGTCAGTTCTAATTGATGTAACCCAAGTCCCTGTCACAACCTAAAGTGTTTTTAATCTTGTTTGTAATGATTTTTAGTAATCAACAAATAAAACATTTTCTTCTTACCTTTACAAATGCTTATTCACCCATAAAAACATCTATTTTACACCTAAGAAACAACTACATTCAAAGGTAATTAATTAAAACATGTAGTATTTGCAGCTTTGGGAATCGGACAGAACAATGGGGCAACTATATCAAAACAGTAAATACTGTCATGGACACTGTACATATGTAATACATAGAAAGGATTTTTGTTGTTGTGTACATTTAGTTCAGGAATCTGTAACAGCAGAGTTAAGGGCCATTTCCATGTACATATTCAGCATTGTGCTTTGAATATTTCCAAAACTGTTGTCTCCAGCACCATGACTCCCATTGCAGGCACATTGTGTTAGCTAGCAGAGCACTCTAAGAACTCTGTTATCTTCGCAAGGTGCTGTTAGTGGAAGAAGCGTTGTAGTATGTGGTTTAATACCGTAATGAGGCTTGTTTCAAGTACCACCTATAAATCTTCTGCACATATATCGATCGACCAGGAGCCAGTCAAAATGCAGCGTTTTGGTAATGCATAGCTGTCTGCTTTGCAATTACAGATATAAATTCATTGCACCATCTAATTGAAAAGTATTTTGGTTAATTTATTTCCAAATATTGGTGAAGAACTGTAAACCATATGTCGGAGAAAAGTTAAATGTTTTATTTAATTTGGCAAAATAAAACCAACTGTTAATATTGTAACAATATTATACTATATATATAAAAATGGATTACAAATAATGCTGTATTGGAAGTCATGAATGTGCAATTCCTAAAAGAAACCTGGAAGGAATTATTCATACATTTTTATTAGAGCCATTGCAATTTGCCGTAACTCATTTCTTTATGTGAAAATGGAAATATGATTTATAGTGGGTATATGCTCAGTGCTAGTATATGCAAATCTGTTGTGGTCCAGTTTGAAATCGCATTTTCAGCAATGAAGACTTGAGGAATTAATTAGTTGCATATTACATATTTAATTGCAACATATTCATAGTTTTGCTAGGAGGCGAAGATGAAATGAGCAACATCTTTGAACAATTAAATGTTAGATTTGATTGAATAAAAGTGAATTACAAAATGAGTCATCATGTTATTGAATGCTTAGTTGTTATGGTCACAATTCAAGATTATTCAGCTATGTTGTTTACTAAAATTACAGTGAGAATAGCATGTTGAATTCAAAAGCTTTGACAGAAGATGTAGAGGTAAAAAAACATTTGCCATAGCATTTAGTCAAATTTAAAATGATCTTTTCCGATCTTAAGGAATTTGATGCAAAAACAAATGTAAAATGATGACTGAATTAGAGGAGGGCGGTTATGAATTGGAAATCTCAGCAGAGGAGTCCCAGAGAGTTATTGATAGTAAAAGTGAAGATTTGTTCAAAATGTGCTCTAAAACATGTTGACATAAATCAGTATTTGCAAGTAAATATTACATTCTAAGAGGCTAAATATAAAAATGAAGATAACTTGCTCTTTTGATTAAAATAGACATGGAGGTCAAAAATATTTTTAAAAATAAACATTTATTTCCATGTACACGAACCAAGATTCTAAAATATATGTTAATTAAATAGACATATGCATTTGTAATGTAATTAAGAGTCTGAGGGCTGGAGCACAAGCGAGTCTCCTGCCTTCCCGCGGTGCTCAGGGGTTTGCACTGGGATACAACTCGGGCCAGTCGGCATTGATTTCTGAGGCCTGAACTCGTGGCTTTGTGGTCGGCCCAGGACTGCTTGAGGACCCAGCTCCAGGCTTTAGTGGGTTAGAGAGGATTGCCGCTCCCACCTGCTCCTTCATTGCGGCTGAGACCGAGGTACGCTTCCCACCCACCCTCGCGTGACCCATTGTGAGTTGGGGTTACTGCGGCGAGTTCTGTGCGCTTCGTGGACTGCTGAGCTGCCAGATAGAGAGGGAGGTCTGTGTCTCTGCCTTGTATGCAGGTGAGTGCTGCCTCCATTGAAAGCTACGAGTGGTGAGCCGGACGGGCTGGGATCCTCTAGCTGAGGCCTGCGTCAACGTGCTGACGGCCCGAGCCCCTCGGGAGCGTAGCTCTCTCTCCCGCTTTGCCGCTAGAGCACCGGGAGCTGATTCGCACTGTTGGGCATTTGGGAAAGCGACCGACCCGGCCTCCCCGTGGAGACTGTGGCCATTCAGAGTGTCAATAAGAGACAAACCCTGTTGCTGATGGGGGGCAGGACTGCAAGCCCCAGATTCCCTCACGGCAGGAGGCCTACCACGCTGTTCCTTTGCTCCCGGAGGGGTCGATAAATTCTCGCATGCGCCCGGTCCAAGAAACTGTCCGCGGCTGTATGAAGCTGGGCTGGGCCCACTTTCTGAGCCCTCGGATATTGTGCCTACAATTTCAGTCGGGGATATTCAGGAAGCTGAAGTCAGGCCATCAAGCCAGCAGCTCCAGAAAACGATTCAGTTGTTAGTGATTAGACTTGTTAACATTTTGGGATTTAGTATTTAAGAGTTTTGTCGCTGATTATGGGTAGGAAAAAAGTGGGAGATAGCAGCTCTGTCTCAACCCCTCTAACAAAACCCTTGTCAATAGACCGGATGCTGGAACAAGCCGTCAGCGTTATCAGCAATGAAATTGCCCGAATAGAGCAGATGCTTTCTTTAAATCCAGGTAGTGATAGCGGGGGTCCACCGGGCCCTTCCCGTCGTTCCCTCTGGATATGTCCCCTGTTCCACCTTCAAATGGTGCTGTTTCTCCACCTATTCAAGGTCCCACTGTAAACCGCGAGGATATTCCCCCCCAGACACTACCACTCCTGCCACCCGATCACGCAACAAGGCTGCCCACCAAAAACTGCCCAAAAAATCCAAACGTGGCAAAGGGCGTAAGTAGCCAGTCAGCTCTCTCCCATCCTTCTCTGACACCCCACAAGCCTGAGACTGTAATAATTCCAAGCCCAAGACCTCTGCCGCTACCATCGCAGCAAGAAAAGACCTGGATTACCATATTCATTAATGAACTTTTGGCTACTCACCTAGAAACTTTCTCAGAGAAGTTGCACGCAATGTTTAGTACAGTTCTTTCTCCTCTGCTTTCCCGCTTGGACGTTATAGAATATAAATTTGCCTCCCTTTCATCTGGCAGTGGTCCTTTACCGTCCCTATCAGGTAGCATCAATATCAACTCGGACAGGCAGGACATTGTACCTAAAGCACATGTTGTACCCCAGGCGGAATCATGCCCATCAACGTATGAACTTTCTGTTCCTTGTAAACCATCATTTCTCATAGATCAATTGAGTAAAAAACCCATATCAATCAGGCAAAATGTAGAACACTCTCCTACCTCAGCTCTCAGATTTCCATGTTCTGTGAAGGGAGCCAAGGTTAAAGTCTTATCAGTGCAGCCACTTGCTCTACTTTCGGTTATTAATCTCCCTCCAGCTGCTTGCCTGTATGTGGCTGTTTTGTTGGGCATACCTTCGTTAAGAAATAACCAACGGAAACTTACGAGATACTTTTTAACAAAACCTTTAGGCTGGTTCTCCACAGAAGCATGTCTTTCTTCCATGCAAGAGAAATCTTGCATTTAAGGAGATGCGCATAGATAGGGCCAAACCTCCCAGAACTCCATGGAGACTGTATTGTGGTAAATTCTAGATCCCCAAATTTGGTACATTCTTTTCTTTTTAACCCTAGGCGTAGTATTTTACCAAGCAGTTCCATTACCTTGGTTCCGCTTGGCTATTTTTATAGACCTCCTCCTTTTTTGAGGCAGCAGTCATGTAATCTTCCACTTGACAATGGACAAGGCGCATTAGACACATGTTCTTTTAATTATCGTGGATCTGATAAACTGTGCTCAATTAATTATAATCCCCCCAGGCAATGTCAGCACACCCCCATTATCGTTTCAGCCAGTGCTCAGGCTGCATCGTACACATCGGGTGTCCCCTGCACCATACCTACATCCAACAGGTTCAGCGCACTTTCTGATCTGGACTGACAGGTGGGCAAAAAGATCCTTACAACACCTGCTGTCCCCCCATTACATTTCCGGCCGATAAGTCACACTATAATATCCATTGTGTTTACTGCTATGGAGTCACCAGCAAATACTCTTCACACTCTGACTACACAGTACAGAGCTCTTTCTATACTTAGCTGGAATGCAGCAGGTCTCAAGGGGAAGATTAACAATAGCGACTGGTGAGCATTTGTGTCCAAGTACGACATAATTGCATTACAGGAAACTTGGCTTACCGCCGCATTACAATTTTGAAGGTTATGCCTGTTACTCCCGCCACGCTATTCCATCAACTCTGGCCTTGCTATGGGTGTGCTAGCCAATTGGGTCTGTCTAAGCCTCCAAGTAGAGGTACTACAGGTCAACTCTGGGTCACCCTCCTTTTTAGCGCTAATAATTTGCGTTCCCAAGGCAAACATAGCTTTTTATCTTATACATTTTTATAATAATTACTTCACTAATGCCATTTGTACACATTATGTTAGTTTGTTTAATTTTCTATCTGATATACAAACTAAGACCGAAAATAGTCACCTGTAATTACACTTTTTTATTTGTATTGATTTTATTGCAAAGTTAAGTGGGAGTTCCTGAATCCAAGACAACTGTATAGAGTGGCACGTAAACACTCAGGATGCAAGGGGGGCAGAGCTTCATAAGTACCTTATTGCCCACGGCCTGGTCGATTTACTTGAGACACTAGGATAATAGCACATCTCTTTTAGAAGGAGGGGGAGGCCTCACTAATAGATTATATGTTTGTAAGCTCCAATTTTATACGTTGGTTCTATAAATGTGAGATCCTACCCACAGAGTGGGGAGACCATAATGCTCTGTGCTCCCTCATGCTTTTACCGATCAAGGGCCTTACATGCAATAGCAACTTAGGGGCCGATTCCGATTCGGGCCGGAAAACATACCGACCGACTCGGTACGGGAATATAGTCCGACCGACACGTACCGGCGCTGCCCGACCCGCGTAGTACGATGAAATGCATGTGAATCACGACCGACTCCTACGGAACACAAGCCGAACGACCGAACCGCACGGAAACCAGCCATCCGGCCGGGAAACCACGTGAATCGAACCGACCGACACGCACCAGGAATGAACCCGACCGAAACGTACCCACGAACTCCGACCCGCGCAGTACGATGCAATGCGTGGAAAACCAGACCGAGTCGCACGGAGCCCAAGCCGTACGACCGACACGCATACAAAACCGAGCCGAAGCAACTCAATACTCCGCGACCGACGCGTACGCCGCACATGAAACCTAGCAGAAACACAGCGCGAACGACTCGGAGAAGCTCGCACGAGACAACTGCAGCGTGCTACTCGGTCAGAAGAACGTCTCCTACATGCACAAAAAATACAAAGGAAAAAATACCAAAAAAAGGCCAAACAAGCAATTACAAAGCCAATAAATACTGGGGGGGGAAAACATGGAACTAAGACACACCCACAACTCCACCCATATAAAGGCCACAAATCCCTACCATGATCTTTTGCAAATTCAACTGACCTGCCAGCACAGAACACCATCAGACAGCAACCACAGACACACTCGCAGCTCATCCATCACACAAGCCACACACCATTAGCACCTCAACAAATAGCACCCTCACATACACCCAGCAAAACCCACACTCACATACCCTCACTTGCGCACACACACACACACACATCAATCACCACCACCATCCATCACCATGCCCCCAAAGAAGAATCCAAAGTTCCTAGACAGTGAATTGGAAGTCCTGGTAGATGAGATCCTCAGGGTAGAGCCACAGTTGTTTGGTACATTGGTCCAACAGACCCCCATGTCGCAGAAAACCAAGATGTGGGAGAGGATCGTTGACAGGGTGAACGCACAATCACCATGTTTGCGCACAAAGTAAGACATCCAGAACAGGTGGTATGATGTGCGCAGGAGGGTCAAGGACCTACTAAAGAAGAATTACATCTTGAGTCAGCGCACCGGCAGTGGCCCTCCTGCAAAACCAGTATACCTCAGGCCCTGGGAGGAGAAGGTGCGGGCCATCCTACCACCAGTGAGCGTGTATGGACTATCAAACATCCCAGAGCCTGGTGAGTACACAACTAATCTACCCAATATTGTGTGACAATACACACACATCACTGTCAAGGGGATAGTCAAACCATGCACCCTTAGCAAATCCACAGCAACCAAAAGATAATCACCCCAAGATTTGTCTGTCAGTCAGATAAACACAATACATGCCATCTCATAGTGATATGTAACTGTGTCATGACATGTACAAACCTAACTACAAATACAGCAAGGCAGTGGCACAAATATAACCAACAAACACAGTTAGATATTTTGCCACCACTAGAACACCACCTCACAGGGAAGCTCACTGAAAGGAAGGAATTCTGTGTATGCTGGTGAAGTCAGTGTAGCCAATAGCATGATGGGAGTTGTAGTCACAGATATTGGTCACCCTCACAATTGGCCCATCAACACCACCCTGAACCATGCTCACATCACAGGGAGTGGAAAAGAAATGACAAGATGGCTGACACTGGGTACTGCTGTGGGGAGCACAAGGCCCTGCTGGGAACTGGGCACCAACAAACAACAGGACCACACTGTCAGCCATCTTGCCATTGCTGTCACACTCACACACAGTGAAGTCCACTCAAAAGGAAGGAAGTATGGGCATGCTGGGAAGGGGGGTGTAGGCAATAGCATGAGGGGAGTTGTAGTCACAGATATTGGTCACCCTCACAATTGGCCCATCAACACCACTCTGAACCATGCTCACGTCACAGGGAGTGGAAATGGACTGACAAGATGGCTGACACTGGGTACTGCTGTGGGGAGCACAAGGCCCTGCTGGGAACTGTGCAACAACCAACAGCAGGACACCACTGACTGACATCCTGAAAGCCAACTTGCACTCCCTGCAATGGAAGCACGTTCCATGGTGGGATATCTGGCTGGGTGGGAAGGAGGACTGACAGCTCTGACCATAGTCACAAGCAGCTTTTCCCACACACCCCCTTAACACAAACTCCACTTAACCCACCTGGGAGAATGCAATGCCTCACACTCCAATTAAATATCCCACAAAGAACCACCACCCTGGGTTATGCTGTGTGAAGCACAGGGACACTCTTGTGACTTGTAGCCAAACAAACGCCAGGACAACACTGTCAGCCATCCTGTCAGCACAGGCACACTACCCCACAGGGAAGCAGAGTCAAAAGGAAGGAAGTATGGGCATGCTCGGAAGGGGGCTGTAGGCAATAGCATGATGGGAGTTGTAGTCACAGATATTGGTCACCCTCACAATTGGCCCATCAACACCACTCTGAACCATGCTCACATCACAGGGAGTGGAAAAGGACTGACAAGATGGCTGACACTGGGTACTGCTGTGGGGAGCACAAGGCCCTGCTGGGAACTGTGCAACAGCCAACAGCAGGACACCACTGACTGACATCCTGAAAGCCAACTTGCACTCCCTGCAATGGAAGCACGTTTCATGGTGGGATGTCTGGCCTGGGGGGGAGGAGGAGTGCCAGCTCCGAATACAGCTACCAGCAGGCCCTTACACACACACACCACTTCCATTAACTCCAAACAACACATTTGGGACCGTGCCCTACAAGAGAGTGAGTGAAAAGCCACTTCCAAGATGTCTGACAATGGTACTCTGTTGTGGGGAGCACAAGGCCCTGCTGGGAACTGTGCACCACCCAACAGCAGGACACCACTGACTGACATCCTGAGAGTCAACCTGCACCCACTGCAAGTGTGGCATGCTTCATGGTGGGACAACTGGGCTGGGGGGAGAAGGAGGTCCGGATGTCAACCAAATACCACCAATGCTGGTCATGCACACACCTCAACATCCACATAGAAATGAATCAGGTTGGCAGGACAATGAGCCACACCAATATCAACCTCTGACTGTGACAACTTAGGACAATGCAATGTACAGGCCCGCATCCAGAGGTACAGTCACAACTGTCATGTGTTTGAACCAGTGATGCCTGCACATTGTGTGTGTCTTCCAAAAACAGGTGATGATGGGGACACAGCAGCAGATGAGGAGGAGTCCCTGTCCCAGGCTCCGGGGGACCCTGAGCTCTCTGGTGTGGAACAGCCTCTGCCCTCATCGGATGGCGAAGACCAACCTGGCACCTCCGGTGGGAGTCATCATGCAGCACCAGCAGGACCACCATCTGCACCCCCTGCACCCATTCCTCCAACATCTGCCAACACACAGACCACCCCCGCCGACACAGACAGACCAAGGACACTCAATGACAACAGCACAGGGACCACAGCCCACCGTGAAGCAACGGACAACAACCCCAGTACCAACCCCCAAGGGGGCCGAGGGTCACCTGTGCGTGCCACGGCAACTCCCGCACGTGTGTCCAGGGGTGGTGGGAGGGGTGGTAGGCAGAGGTCGCTGTTTGCAGAGGGGTCTGGACTGCATGATGACCCACATCTGGCACGCATTGCAGAGGCGTACCGGAATAGCACCGGAGAGGTCAGCCAGGTAGTGGGGATCCTCAAGCACATTCAACAGCAGCAGGCTGCCCATCATGCCCGCTTGGACTCACACATGTCCCGTGTGGAGACACACATGTCCCGTGTGGAGACACACATGTCTGGCATGGAGTCCGAGTGGGACACATTGGAAGAACTGACAGCGGTGCAGAGGGACATATTGACATGCCTCCGCCAGATTAGCACCAACATGTCCACACCTCCCTGTGTGCCCACAACATCTGGTGCCGCAACAACTGCAACTGCCACAGGGAGGGAGGATGACTCTGGTGGAGAGTCCTCTGCACCGCAGCGGCCTGCATGTGAAGGTCCCCCCAGAAAGAAGAAGGGTCGTCCGAGGAAGGACAACTGAGAGGCCGATGGCCATGTACATCCCCCAGGAAGCCAACACCTGTTCTGGAAATTCTCCTCTGTGTGCAAACTGTTCACCCTGTCGAATGCAACACAACTCTCCCACTTGACATGGGGAGTTTAAGTTGGACTAATGTATCAGATGACTGTGGACTTTACTCCGGACATGTCTGCTACCAACACTTCCAACTCATCTGGGAACTTTGGATTACAATACCAATGTACAGCACCCACCATCCTGTGCACTATCCTCATACATGTATGTAATAAACTCACTAATACACCATACTTGCCTCTGTTGTGATTCCAACGTTGTTTTTGTCATGGAGATTATGATCTGCTAAATGACACTGCATGCTAACTGCCACAGCAAGTTCAACACCGTCATGTGAGTCATGGCGACGTGACACATATGAGGGAGACACACCACTAGGGCTACACGACACATAAACACCAGGGCCATCGGACTCTTTGCCTACACTGATGTTGCCAGGAAATACAGTGGAATGCACAGACACCACACCTATTCAGAGTTTGTGTTAACTAGCCCACAGGTGCACTAAGCAAATGTCAGTCAGATGTGTGACCACAGACAACGCACATCCCAAAGTGAAGCACAGGTTTACTACACATTTGCAACATGTTGTTTCCACTACAAATGCAAGGTAATTCCACGTGGCAGTGGCCACACAGTCAAAAAGTGTAGAAGAAATAAAGTCCAGGGGTGTGTGGCACATCACCTGTAGGGAAACGACTGCCTCCGCCCTGAAAGCTGAATCATGGTGTCGGGGGATCCAAGTTGACCAAACAACTCTGTAAGCACCCTGTGAAGGACAGACATGACACACAGTCAAAAGCACTGAACAACAGGACAGAACTGCAATACTCATGCCCAATACATGTCACAAGATACCTACACAAAACCAAGTTAGCATGTCAACACTGTTGGGGAGTACAGACTACCTGTAAGGACACATCGCTGCACGCATCCAGTCAAGTAGCACATGGCCACACTCAAACAGCAACAGAGCACCACCCACACATATCATGCAAACTCACATCATTGACATGACAACTCTCTGGATACTCACTTTCAGCTGAAGAAGTTGGTGATGAGCTGTGTGCGGAAATCACCCTCATCATCATCATCATCACTGGCATCGTGGCCCAGGTCAGGATCCTCCACAGGTGGCGGATGTTGGTCATCGTCATCCAGGATGAGAGGCAACTCCTTCCGCACTGCCAGGTTGTGTAGCATGCAGCAGACGATGACAATCTTGCACACCTTTGCTGGGGCATATGGGAGGGCCCCTCCTGTCTTGTCCAGGCAGCGGAAGCGGCTCTTCAGGAGACCAAATGTCCGCTCGATCACTCTCCTGGTCCGACCATGTGCCTCATTGTAGCGCATCTGGGCTGGTGTCACAGGGTTCCTGAGGGGTGTCAGCAACCACGGCATGTTGGGGTATCCGGAGTCACCTACAGACAGACAATTGCACATTAGCTGAGTTGGAAAAGAGGGCGGAATACAACATAGCAGAACACACACAATGGTACAAAGTCAGTACACACCGACAAGCCAGGCACGCTGGTTCTGCATCTGTGACATCATCCTCGGGATGCGACTACTCCTCATCACGTAGGCATCGTGTGCCGAACCGGGGAAACGGGCACACACATGTGTGATGCTCATAGCAAGACATACCACCAGAGCATTGATCGAATGATAATGTTTTCTGTTCCTGTATGCCTGCTCATGTGCCTGTGGTGGTACCAAAGCCACATGTGTCCCATCAATGGAGCCAATGACATGTGGCATCCTCCCCAGGGCATAGAAGTCACTCTTGACGTCAGTCAGTTGTTGACGTTTAGGGAAATGGATGTACTGGTTCAGGTTTATCAACATTGCCTCCAAAACATCACGTAGCACACGGCTGAACATAGTCTGTGACATCCCACCAGCAGACGCCACAGTGTGTTGAAAGGTACCGGTGGCAAAGCAGTGTAGGGCTGCCATCACCTTCACCTTGGGGGTCAGCGCTGTAGGGTATGGCCGGCCAGCTAGCAGATGTGGGGCCAACTGCACCGCCAATTCCTCAATCTGCGCCCTGTTGAAGCGGTACCGTCGGATGCAGTCACGTTCCACCATCGTTGCAAGGTCAGGGAATGGTCTATGGACAGCTGGTGCCCTGCAGTGCATAGGTGAAGAAAGAAAGATTGTCAGTCACCCCACATATGTGCCATTGACCATACTCAATATCACATGATACATCATTACAAGACACAAGTACCTGATGTGTGTGCCGTTCTGTATGGACATATATGGCACCTACATGGCCAACATCTAACAACACAGTTCAACATGTGTTGACAACAAGTTCCAGGTTGTGCTATGGGAAATCATTAGGCCGTGTCACAGTACCCATTTACTGCTGTCACGTTCCAAACACACACCACAGTGACATGTCAGGACAGATGTGCCACAGGCATCACAGCTCATTGACAGGTAGATTCGCACGGACCCTGTATTGCCACATGGACACTGGCATGACATGGCGTATCATGTACACGTCAGCAAAACAACCATGACTCCCACAGGTAGTGGCCCCTGTTGCCTCTGCAGGACAGATATGGATGTCTGTGACACACACACGCACAACATCAAAGTCCATGCACAAACAACGTGGATGTGGAGACTGTCTCCCATTGTGCACATGGAATCAGAGACATCGGAAACACAACATGCACACAGACGGTGGAGGGCCATCACTATTGTGGCAATGGGAGACGCTGTGACGTACATACCTTCACACATGGGACTCAGGGGGTATGTGACATGACATACACATACACAACCTGGAAATGTGACCATGCCACATGCTCTGAAATGAACAGTTGCACATCACAGTGGTCATGTGCACAACACACAAAGGATTCTGTCCCCATGAACACGTGTACAGCCGGGGAGTGGCTGCCCCCAAGTGACAACCCAAAAACCACATGTTGACCCCATACACAGAAAAGGTAATGCAGCCTTACATGCCTTAGGATACAGTGTGGACAGGCTGTGGTGTTGTAGGTGTGCCCCTGAGTCCCTGGCAAGTATATGTGGCTGGCATACGTTCACCAGTGACAAGCATGGTGACATATGCGAGTGACTTGTACAGGGACGCGTTGTACTGCAATGGTCCGATCGGTGCGCACGCATCTGACATTGCATTTGATGTGAACGGGTACGCGTTGTTCAGCAATGGTCCGATCGGTGCGCACACATCTGACATTGCATTTGATGTGAGCGAGTGCAGCGTTGTTTTTGAAATACGCGTTGTACAGCAATGGTCCGATCGGTGCGCACGCATCTGACATTGCATTTGATGTGAACGGGTACGCGTTGTTCAGCAATGGTCCGATCGGTGCGCACGCATCTGACATTGCATTTGATGTGAACGGGTACGCGTTGTTTTCTGAAATACGCGTTGTACTGCAATTGTCCGATCGGTGTGCACGCATCTGACATTGCATTTGATGTGAATGGGTACGCGTTGTTCAGCAATGGTCCGATCGGTGCGCACGCATCTGACATTGCATTTGATGTGAACGGGTACTCGTTGTTTTTTGAAATACGCGTTGTACAGCAATGGTCCGATCGGTGCGCACGCATTGGCTAGGGCCTGACATTGCAACGGACGAGTTTTCGAAGCTTGAACGAGTCTGATACAGTGAATTCAGTTTGCCAGCCACAACAATGTTGCAAATTCATGTGTGTCATGAACTTTAACTTTTGAAGGATGCTGTGGGCGTGTATGAGTGGTGCAATTCCATTGATTGGCCAGATTCAGAAGATGCAAACGACTTGGACCAATCACTTTGGACACATGGGACAGTATCGACCTCTGCAGCACACATATAATGCTGACTGTTCCCCTGAGAGCTCACTTGCCTGCACTACATGCTCCAGGACGACATCTGCCACCAACACTGCTGCTGTCTCTGCATCCTCTGGCTACTGCAATGGCACGTACTGTGGAGAGAGCCCCAGCCTTCAGCGCTGAGGAGAACCAGGCCCTGCTGGACAGCCTCCTTCCACAGTACAGCAAGCTGTATGGGAAACCAGGGGAGCAGGTGAGTGTGCTGTCCACTGCCTTACTAAATGTGCATGTTGTCTGACTAGCAAGACTTAGTGTGCACACCACTGGCTAGCATGCTCACTGAGTAGTTCTCACCCCCCAAGGTGTGTAGTTACATGCACTGAACAGGTATAGTGCAGTAACAGTGCATTCCAACAAGGTTTTACTTCCCAGGCAATGATACCATTTAGTAACTGCTGGTAAACTGTTCATAGCCATAGTTGCACTGCCTGTGTACATCATATGCCCCTGTGATTGACACGTGTATATCCAACTGTGTGATGCACGGATATGTTGCATGTGTAGTAATGGCCTTTTTCACTTTGTCATCCTCACAGGTCGATGCCCTCCAGAAGCAGGAGATCTGGCTGACCATCGTCCGGGCAGTACGATCCGTGGGGGACTACAAGCGCCGGATCCGCAACTGCCAGAAAAGGTGGCAGGACCTTCAGGGCTGGACCCGGAGGATCGCAAGGGTCCAGCTGAAGCTGTCGCCTCCTCGCAGGAGGGGCGGACACCGGACCCTGACCCCCCACATGCTCCGGATCCTGGCGGTGGTCTTCCCTGACCTGGATGGGCAGCTGAAGGCCAGACAGCAGCAAGGAGGGGGTGAGTCCATGACTGCACTGTGAACTTTGTCTGACATGCTATGTGGCCTCCTCTGGCCTGGTTAAACCTCCACAGTACATCAGTCTTGTGGTCCAGGACCCATGTCCCTCAATTGTGACATGCCCACTCCTCATCTGATACCCAGGTGTGGCCCTTACAGTATGGAAATTGTGTCACTTGGGTACTGTGTCCTCGCATTTTGCTTAGCTCAGGGTGGGGGACAGCATTTGTTACCGTACCTTTGTGGTGGGCTTCATGGGTGGGTCAATTGCTTACACAATGCCTGAGTTCTGACATGTAATCTGCGTGTAACTTTGATATGTGTTCCAATTGCTGATCTGACTCACCACATGTGCCTGGGGTATTTGGCACACCCCCATGCTGCGGGTGGGAACAATGTTTGGGCCTCAGGAGTATGTATATCAAGTGTGTCACACATGCTTAGCCACATGCCTACTGTCCAGGGCTCATCCCACTTTCACGTGGAGCACGACAGTCATGCCTACTCCAGGGCATACAATACACTCTGTACTCCCACTCCCGTGTATCAGCTGACACGTTGTGCTCAGTGAAATGTTCCCTCAGGTGTCTGCCTCTGTGTCGTGCTGTGGCTTCGTTGTCAGGACTAATGGGGTGTTTATAGGTTAGGGCTCAGCATGCCGTCTGAGATGTGACCATGAGAGACGATACTTGGGTGACATATAGGTGTTTGATCACTTGACTGTGCAGACTGGTGCATGCGACTGAGAAGTTCAGGCAGCTGTTTTTCATTCACAGCAGACTGTGAGGTGCTCAGGTTCAGAGAGTTGTGTTTCATGTCTCCCATATGTCCAATTGGTAGGACGTGGACAAATAAGAGTTCAGATGATGTGGTGTGGGGGGGATGGACATGGGCACTTGTCAGCTACAGAACTTGCATTCCCCATGACCTAGGATTGTGACACAGTGCAGACTGTTTTTGGCTGGCTGCCCTGCCCATGTGACTGGAGACAGTGATGTATGACTTTGCAGGCATGCATGTGCCATGGCATTAAACTTCCTAAGAGTGATCCTGCAGGGGAGTGACATGTGCAACATGCACCCCATTGTGGCATTGACTATGAGGACATGGGTGCATCATGGTGTGTGGTGCTGGTATGCATCACATGCATTTCAAATTCGACTCTGGCCATCCCTTTATCCGGACACCTGTACTGACTCAGTGGCAAGAGATGTGATGTGTGCATGTTCACATACTTCACCGTGTCCCCTGCAATGTCCAACAACTGGGTAGGTGGTGCATGTGTCCACACTGGGGTATTACCATCCGGCAGGCACCAGACAGATGGGTGCAAGCTGTTTGAGGGTAAATGGGTGGTCACACACTTCTACTTACTGGCTCATGAGAGCACGACCCGCACTGTGCTCGTTCACTTGAAGAGAAGGAACAACTGTGTGAAATACAGTGGCACTTTGTTAAGCAATTCAGTAACACCGAGAACTGTTCATTTAATGCTGCTCGTCAACACATGAGCAGGATGAAAATGAAAGCATCAACAATATTACTAATCAAATTTTAAGTGAAGCAGAAAGATCTATGTAACTATCTATCAGTGAGCTACAGCCTATGGGTCAAGTCTTAAAAGAGGGATCATGATTAGGCAAGCGCCTAGAAGGCAAATCTTAAATAAGAGAGCAAGAACCATCCAAGGCTACACAGTTTAAGCTAGGATAAATGCAATGAATTGGGTGTGGATGAGCTAAATTAGAGAGGCTGACAAAGCCAAAAGGCTAGCAATCATAAAAGAGCATTACCACCTTGAGAGTAGAAGTTCTAGGCCCAAGATCAGGAGAACGGCCGACCGGGAACCCTCCCCATGCAATGCACTGGTATGAAGAGTTCAGGGCGTGGACATGGATGCAAAGCTTTTATATGGCTTAATGCAGAACTCCTACCCACAGTTGACGTGGGCCCTGACGTGGGTCCTTGACCACACGCTTACAGTAACTGTGGGAAGTTTTTTGAAGAACAGAGAAGTGGTATCATGGTGAAAACAGGGGCTTTTAGCAGGTGGTCGGTGCTCTTGACCGCAAACATAAGAAAAAGATGACATTTACCGTAAGATGCTCAGAAATTGGGATTTTATATTTTATTTCTCTGTCACGTAGCCGCCTTTTCAGTTTCAGTGGAGCAAGTGTGGAAAGTTTCATAAGTTAAAATTTTGCAAACATTGCTTGTGACAGAGCAAGATGTACCAGCAGAGTGTCACATACGTGTGGGCTAACCTTATTCTTGTGACTGTGGATATTTACAAGGGGGGGGGGGGCTGGTGCCGCGGTGGATGGCGCAGGTCCCTGCTGTCAGGTCAGAAAGGCCTACAAGATTACTTGTATTAAAAAATGATAGCAAGAGGCAGTGGCCTCTTGGGCCTACATGTGTGTGTGCATCTAAGGAGGTGGGTTTGGGCCTAAGTGTATGTATCTAAGGGGGTGGGGGACCACTGTGACAGGTACTGAAAGGCTAAGAGAAATAATGGACAGCTTAGGTCATCTATCAGGGCCTGACTGGTGGGGCCTATATGGGAGTGCCATGTTTAATGGGCAGAGCAGAAAGGTACATAGGTCTGTGTTATATGGTAGAACAGAACCCCACTACAAAGGCCAGGAGGGGTGTGAATGCCATGGTTGACCATCAGACTGATAATTGGCTTCTCCTAATCTGTGTGAGCACTTTTGGCAATGTTCAACTAAGGATGCCAGGGCTTGCTCGGTAATGTGCTGTACTTACTGTGGTGTGTGCGGTCAGTGCAGGTGACTGATGTTTGTCTGTTTCCCTAATTGTTTGCAGATACATCCACGGCCACAGGAGGGGCAGCTCCACGGACCAGGAGGAGCTGCAGAGCCAGACTGGGTCAGCAGCCGATGAGTGGTCGGAGGGACCCAGTGGCTCGGAGGGCGAGGGGAGCCACACCGAGGAGTCCTCAGCACCATCCACCTCAGCTGAGGACCACAGCAGCTCGGAGGATGACTCCCTTGTGGAGGCGGGTGTCAGCAGCCACCACACCCCAGCTAGTATGGCTGGCCCCGCCACCACCACCACCACCGCCTTCCCATTGGCTCCCATTCCAGAGGTCCGTGGAGGCTCCCGTGTTCGGGAGCGTGTCTCCTTCGTGCCAGGCACCGCACCCCCTGCCCCTGTGTCCCCTGCTGCCCTGAGTGAGGAGTCTGTGTACTTACTTCGCCAGCTCCATGTAGGGCAGACAGCAATGCTGAGTGTCCTCCATGCACACACCACTCTGTTGACACAGCTGGTGTCGTTCATGGAGGGCATCTCATCGGGCATGTCTGCCCTACAGAGGAGCAATAAGTCCATGGACTCCTCCCTGACGGCAGCAGTGTATCTCCTCCAACAGTCCCTCACCCCTCCTACCTCTGCCCCATCCACACTTCCTGGCACCCTACCTGTCCCAAGCACATGCACACCTGCACAATCACCCAAACATACAGACACAAGCAGCACAGACACACCCAAGACAAAGGCAAAACGTGCACACAAGCATCCTCAGGGGACTGATACCACACCCACAGGGGATGGGGAACAGACACACACACAGGCATCCACAGTCACTCCGCAGTCCTCCAAATGCTCTCCCTCCAAGACCCCTTCCCTTGCCTCACCTGCAACCCCACCTAAATAGCAGCTCTTCCTCTGTGACCTCGGCCTCTTCCCCTCCGATCCAGCTGATCCAGCATACAGGGGGAAGAGGAAGTCCACCCACACAGAGGGGAGTGCCCCTCACCCCCGGACACCCTCCCCCAGGCACAGACAAACTAAGGCCCCCACACGCAAGTCCCCCCGGTCCCGGAAGAGCAAGACCCCGCCACCGCCCTGCAGCTTGACCACACAGTCTCCTTCCTCCATCCCTCAGGCCCCCACAACACTGGTTCCCCCACCACACCCTGCCCCAGGTTCACCCACCCACAGATACACCATCCCCAAAATGATCCGGCCTTCTCCCCCTACCACTTGCTCTTCCAGCCTCACACCCCCCGCTGCACATGTTTGTGCCACTGGTGTGGAGACCGTGTCCTCCCCTCTGTCCTGCCCACCTTACCTGAACCCCATTCTACTCCCCTGGAGATAGGCACTGCAGTGGAGTCCACTACCACCCCGTCTGACTTGGGCACTGCAGTGGGGAACCTGTCCACTCCATCTGGCCAGACCACTGCAGTCGTGCCGGCACCCACACCATCTGACTCATGCCCCCAGTTGTGCCGGCACACACCATGTCAGACACCTCCACTGCAGTTGTCAGTGACTCTCCAGCACCAGCCACCCCTTCCCTGCCTCCTTCTGGTGAGCCCTGATCCTGTCCCTGCGGTGCCTGGCCTGCCCCCCCCCGTATGCCCCTCCGGGGAATGTACCTGGTCCGTATCAGTGCAGGCAAGCAAAGGGTGACATCTGCCACTGTCACCCTGTTCGGACTTAACTGTTGGACTGGCCATTGGCCTTTGTCTTTTTTCTGGACTTTCCTATTTCACACACATATGCTGAATAAAGCTCCTTTCTGTTCTCTGGTGGTTTTGCTTCAGATGTACATGATGTTGATGATGCTAACCATGCCCTGGCTGCAGTGATGGTTATTTTTGAGATCATGAAATTGTGGTGTTACTGTGCAGGACCCCATGTGGTCCAGGGGGAATGTGTCCTATCCTGGTGTGTATCCATGTCATCCTTAGCAGCAATATGAGGGTGTCATGTTTTCTATATTTGCCAATGGGATTTCCTACATTTATTTGCAATATCATATCTGTGGCTTACACCCCTGCACATCAGTTGTGCTAGCCATAGTTCAATTTGTCTATTTCCCTGGCCGTGTGAGCATCTCCACTGGACATGCAAGTTTGGGCATCAATGGGGAAGGACTCATCTGTGTTATCAGTGCAACTTGCTATTCATGTGTGTTGGATCTGTGCAGATGATTTCGGTGACACTCCCATGACCAGGCTGATGTGACAAGAGCCTTCATTTTGTGGTAATTGTTGACTGAGTGACCAAGTGTACTGCTGACATGATAGAGCCCTGCAGAGACAACGTATGGCACAGCTTTCCTTACACAGGAGTGGAGTCCCCTCATGGCAGTGTGAAATTCCGTGACATTGCCTGAGCCCAAGGTGTGTGTTGGGTGAGCATGTCTGTGTGTGTTCACTTCCATTTTGCAACGCAGGCTGGGGTCCCTAGTGATGATCCTGTTTGTGGTGCTTGCTGAGTTGACCTATGTTCCCCCACAAACCTTCGCACTGGGTTCTCTGGGATGTGGGTGCATGGCACATTACTGGTCATCAGGGTGTCATCCATAGGTGTGTTTGCAGTCAGGGCTGAGTTTGTGGGCAAACGCAGATGAGACACAGTCAGGATTCCCCTTGGCACTTGTTGGTTACACAAGTCATGTAATTTACAGTTTGTGTTAGCTTTCAGTGATTGTGACACGTTGTGTGTGTGACTGCTGCCACTCCTCAGGGTCAGAGCTGCAATGTTGGAAGTTGTCTGTGTGTTCTTTGTGGGTCACCTTGGCTTCTTCATTGGTGTGTGACTGTGGCCGGGTTCCCATTGATTGGGGTGGATTTCACGTCATGCCCATGTACGGCGTATTGTGCAGTGTGTCAGACATTCACGAGTCTTGTTGACTGGCCATGTGTGATGGGTTTCTGCACCTTAGTTCCCACCACCACCCCTGGTATTGTCATGGGTGCATGTGCAATGTCACCAGTCCATGTGAGCTTCACTGCTGCACATTGGTGGAGATCAAGGTGTGTGGTGTTGAGTGTGTGCAAATGTGAGTTGTTGCACGGCTAGAGCCCTACCTCCATGTTGGCCTTGGCTGACAGGCCGTGCTGATTGATTTGTGCTTGTGTAGGTGTGATGGTAGTTTGTTGCTCAGGACACATGACTGTGGTTCACAGTGTGAACGACATCTAGCTTTGTCATCACAGTGGGATTATCATGCAGGCCAGGGTCACCACAATGTGGGGTCCCTGGGGGTAGTGCTGTGGTGGGTCTGTCTCTTGCTGTGTTATTTGCTATTCCTACAAGCTTGTGTGACATGTGTAATTTGGGCTCCCTCTCATCTAACAATGCCTGATTGTCCACATAGGGGAATCCGATCCATGAGTTACTTTTGTGTGGCACTGTATACACATCTGTGTAATTGTGATTCAGGCCTCCTCATGTGTTGTGTGGTTGCCTCGGGACACTGGCACCCCCCCCCCCATCACCTGTTGTGTTTGATATGCGGTGTGAGGCTGCCTGTTTGTGTTTGTGCATCTGCACCACTGCATTGGCATATCTTTAGTGTGCCATTGGCTGTATGTTGTTTGGTGGCTTTCCCCTGCTGTCCCTGGGACTCCTAGGTCATCAGTCAGCACAATGATTATGGTTTGTATGTCCTATTGCTGCCATGGTATGGTATTTGCTCACCTCACATCTACAGTCTCCACAGAATATCTACATTTGTGTGTCCATTGGTGCAGATATGTGGGGCTGCATTATGATGGTCACTTCTGTCATTGTGTTATTGACGAATGTTGACAATGTCAGCCCCCATGGGTGATGTTTGTCTGCACATGGCCAAAGGTATATCTTATTTGCACTGCACTGTTTGCCTCACCCAATGTATGTTGCTATGGGACACAAGCACTACTATGCCACAGATGTGTTTGTTGTTCTGTGACCAGGAATCATCAATGCTGTTTGGCATTTGCAGCTTTTCCCATGACAACACTTACATTTTGGTCACTGTGATGATGGGGTGTTATACCCCATTGCCACAATGTTCAAAATGTGCTTCAGCTATGGACCCCACACTTACCTTTTGGTCACTGTGATGATGGGGTGTTAAACCCCATTGCCACAATGTTCAAAATGTGCTTCAGCTATGGACCCCACACTTACCTTTTGGTCACTGTGATGATGGGGTGTTATACCCCATTGCCACAATGTTCAAACTGTGCTTCAGCTATGGACCCCACACTTACCTTTTGGTCACTGTGATGATGGGGTGTTATACCCCATTGCCACAATGTTCAAAATGTGCCTCAGCTATGGACCCCACACTTACCTTTTGGTCACTGTGATGATGGGGTGTTATACCCCATTGCCACAGTGGTCATGGTCGGCTTGCATTGTGGAGGCCACACACATTTATGTGTGACACATGTGATAGGGGGTCACATTGTATGCTCAATGTCATGTTCAGTGTTGTAGGCATTTGACACAGACTACACACGCTTGTCATGGTGTTGGTGGGATGTATTTTCAGACATTGCTTATGTTGGAGTATGCTGGTTGTGTCATGCATTACCCGTCCTATGTGTAGGGGTGGTGTGGGTGGTAGGCATCCATCCCCCTATAAATGGGGATGGTAGTAGTGACAGGCATCCAGGCCCCCCTGAGTAGGGGTGGTGGTAGTGGTAGGCATCCATCCCCCTATGAGTGGGGATGGTAGTAGTGACAGGCATCCAGGCCCCCTGAGTAGGGGTGGTGGTAGTGGTAGGCATCCATCCCCCTATGAGTGGGGATGGTAGTAGTGACAGGCATCCATCCCCCTATGAGTGGGGATGGTAGTAGTGACAGGCATCCAGGCCCCCCTGAGTAGGGGTGGTGGTAGTGGTAGGCATCCATCCCCCTATGACTGGGGATGGTAGTAGTGACAGGCATCCAGGCCCACATGAGTAGGGGTGGTGGTAGTGGTAGGCATCCATCCCCCTATGAGTGGGGATGGTAGTAGTGACAGGCATCCAGGCCCACATGAGTAGGGGTGGTGGTAGTGGTAGGCATCCAGGCCCCCCTGAGTAGGGGTGGTGGTAGTGGTAGGCATCCATCCCCCTATGAGTGGGGATGGTAGTAGTGACGCATCCAGGCCCCCCTGAGTAGGGGTGGTGGTAGTGGTAGGCATCCATCCCTCTATGAGTGGGGATGGTAGTAGTGACAGGCATCCAGGCCCCCTGAGTAGGGGTGGTGGTAGTGGTAGGCATCCATCCCCCTATGAGTGGGGATGGTAGTAGTGACAGGCATCCAGGCCCCCCTGAGTAGGGGTGGTGGTAGTGGTAGGCATCCATCCCCCTATGAGTGGGGATGGTAGTAGTGACAGGCATCCAGGCCCACATGAGTAGGGTTGGTGGTAGTGGTAGCCATCCATCCCCCTATGAGTGGGGATGGTAGTAGTGACAGACATCCAAGCCCCGCTGAGTAGGGGTGGTGGTAGTGGTAGGCATCCATCCCCCTATGAGTGGGGATGGTAGTAGTGACAGGCATCCAGGCCCACATGAGTAGGGGTGGTGGTAGTGGTAGGCATCCATCTCCCTATGAGTGGGGATGGTAGTAGTGACAGGCATCCATCCCCCTATGAGTGGGGATGGTAGTAGTGACAGGCATCCAGGCCCCCCTGAGTAGGGGTGGTGGTAGTGGTAGGCATCCATCCCCCTATGAGTGGGGATGGTAGTAGTGACAGGCATCCAGGCCCCCCTGAGTAGGGGTGGTGGTAGTGTTAGGCATCCATCCCCCTATGAGTGGGGATGGTAGTAGTGACAGGCATCCAGGCCCCCCTGAGTAGGGGTGGTGGTAGTGGTAGGCATCCATCCCCCTTTGAGTGGGGATGGTAGTAGTGACAGGCATCCAGGCCCCCCTGAGTAGGGGTGGTGGTAGTGGTAGGCATCCATCCCCCTATGGGTGTGTATGGCATTGGTGGTAGCCATCCCGCCCCTATGGTTCTGCTGTTGCTAGTGTACGTAATTTCTGCATCCCTATGTGTGTGTGTGACATATGTCGGGTATGTGTCGTTTGTTTGTGTTGTGGGTGTTTGACTTACCGTCTGCGCCGTACACGTCCGTACCGGTCCCGGTAATAGATGTAGAGTATTGGTAGGACCTGCGCGATGGGATTCATGGTGTGTTCGTCTCGTTCGGATTTCTCGTGGCTTCGACTCGTACTAGTCGCTGGCTTGTTCGTCTCGTCGCCGTGGATCGTCTTGTGGCGCGAATCGGAGCTTATGTACAGCTCTCCCGGATGCTCTGACGTGCCGGACGTAGCGACGGGTTCGGCGCGTACGGAATGCGCATCGTACTAGTCCGGCCGGAAGGTGCTGTGTATTTGGTTCCGTGCGACTCGATTCGGCGTTTACGGATCCGGCTCGGGCGGGGAACAGGAGCTGAAATGGGTAAGTACGGCTCGCTCGGAATCTGGGCTGTTATGCGCATCGTACTTGCTCGTAGGGACGACTGTTCGAATCGGTCGGGAAACACGCATTCGGCTGGGTTTTTTTCCGGACAAATAGTGTTAGGTGCGCTTCCGGCCCGAATCGGAATCAACCCCTTAGTATCCATCACACAACACTGTGCGAATGGTTTAAGACTACTCTGGCGCCTGAAAAAACCCATAGAATCTTTATCAGTTCTTCTCAAATCACACTTTGGTGTATTTCTCAATTGCTTAGCTGAAGATGGACAAGAGTTGAGGGCTCTGCATTACCCTAGGTTAATAGGTATAGTAGGAGAGTCTATGATCAAGCCGATCCAGTCATGCAATATGAACCCCAGATGGTTTGATGGACCCTGTTCTAAGGCTAATCGAAATTTGAGGAATGCCCTAATTGCACACCCAGGGATGGGAGCGATATTTCCCTGGCACGCAGAGAGTATAAAATCGCGCTCTCAAACAGGAAGAGGGAACTTAATAAGCGCAATTGGGAACTGCTAGAAAATGCAGCCCAGGGTAAGGACAGTAAATCCTTTTGGGATTTAGTAAAATAAATCCGATCTAGAAATTCCCCCACTAATCCATCTCTGCAAAACAGTATTTTATGTTCAGATTGGGTTACTCATTTTGTTTTCATCTATGCTATTGAGGAAGATCCTAGTATGCTAATTGTCTTATGCAATAGACTACAGAACTCCTCACTCTTTTTAATATCGTTGCAGGAAGTAGAAACAGCCATCCAACACAGCAAGGGTGGGAAAGCACCTGGCCCAGATGGGGTACCTATGGATCTATTGAAATCCATGCCTGAGAAATGGGGTCCCCTTATTACCAACACATTTAATTCTTGCTTAACAACTAATATCCATCCTTCCTGGGCTACCGCAACGGTTGTGCCAATATTAAAAAAGGGTGACCGTATGTCTCCAAAGTGCTATCGTCCCATCTCGCTCATCGACAGCACGATTAAAATTAGTGGTAGTGTTATATACAACCATTTAGTTAAATGGGCAGCGGATAAGAACATTCTTTCCCCTTTCCAGTTTGTTTTCTGTTCAAACTTGGGCACCAACGAACAGTGTTTGAATCTGGCTCTGACAATTTCTAAGTACACTAATGCCAGACGCACTCCCATCTATCTTGCGTTCATGGATCTGTCCACCGTCTTTGATTCAGTGAACAGTACCAAGCTATGGTTAATGTTGCTGGATCAAGAAGTGGACCCTCCACTGGTAAACCTTTTATACTCACTACACACAGATCTTTCTGCTGGAGTTAGTCTAAATTCCTATAGCGAGCTTTCTGATTTCTCCTTGAAAAGTGGAGTGCAACAAGGGTGCATATTGGCTCCCCTACTGTTTATTTTATATAGAAATGGATTAATGGTTCATTTACCCTCTTCCCCCTTCATATATATATAGCAGGCACTCCGATTCCCGTGTTACTTTACGCTGAAGACGCAGTATTGCTAGCCCTTACCCTGAATGCACTGAGGCACCAGGTGGACCTCTTTGCTTCTTTTATGCAAAGCTTGCATTTAAAAACTAACTATACAAAGTTGTACATCATGTCCTGTGGACCAGACAAAATTAAGCTAAGCAAAATTATGCTCATTGGGCAATAATTAACCAGTGTTGATAACTTTTGTTACCTAGGACTAACATTTAGCTCGTCAAGGTCTTTGAATCCCCACCTTGCGCAGGTTAGCCTAAAGCTTAGTAGAAGAGCAAGGACAGTCTGTAACTTGATTAGATCAGGGTCTAGAGGGACTGTTCTGCCACCATTGAATGTGTATAATTTAAAGTGTATTAGTGCAGCCACTTATGGCCCAGGTGTCTGCGGTTTTAACAAATGTTGTTCCTTACAGGCTGAGGAAAATGGTTTCCTCCAGTGGTTGCTGAGGTTACCACCACCTACTTCCAGTTTCATCACTCACTTGGATAAATCAGTGCTACATATCAGCTAAGGTACGTCTGGTGCCACTCCTACTATGAGTTAGCGTCTGGCCGAACCCAGCGGCAATGGGATATTATACTTGACCTTTTAGCTTTAGATAAGACCTTCTCTATTCCATGGCTAAGTTATATACGGGACACTCTTGGTTTATCTGCCTGGTTTATTGAACTTAGCAGTATTACTAAAACTGTTAAGCCAGAGGTAAAAGCACCATTCATGGAGTATTGCGCAGATACAAGAATAAAATATGAGTTAGCAAAACCCTCAGTTGGGAATTATTGTAGATCCTTATCTACAGGTTAACCTGCTGTGTATCTATCTTTAGATCTTACAAGATGGGAGCGATCACTTCTCTTCTGTTTTAAGGCAGGATCAATTTTCTGTTCCTTCTGTTTTTAAAACTCCCCAGACCTAGAGGGAAACATAGAATCTAACTGCCCCTTTGATAATCAATGTGCACAATCATTTTTGCACTCAGTTTCTTTTTCAAATTGTATAGTTTTGCATGCAAGCACTTTCTGAAGCCTCTGTTATGTAAGGTAGGATTTCGACTGTTTAAATTAGCTTTGCTCCACTTCCAATTTTTAAGCACACCTGAAATCTCCTACCATGTCTGCGCTTTCTTGAAAGTAGCCACCCGGGCCAGAAAAACTATGGAAGGCTAACTTTCTGAATTATATGCACGCTGTGGGATACTAGCTAGATATCAGTATATTTTCTTTTGGGTGGAGAGCGATTTCTGTGTGAGCTCCTCTCTTTCTATGCTCATGTGCTCACTCTTAAAAAGTAATGACTTGCATTGAACTTGCCTTCGATAGGTGGAGTTTGGCTGAGGTTTTTACCCTATTTGAGTTATTTGTTCTCCTTTTCTTTTCATTACTTTGGTTTAACCTTGGCCAACTGTGATATGAGAGTAGTGATGCTTTAATTTTTACCGCAATCAGTGTTTCTAGTTCCATCTTATCTTGTTCATATGATGAAATTTGGAGACTCAAAATACACTCATGCAATTATATTTTTAACTGTTTTGTATTTTATTGCAAATCTTTGTTTAAACGTACGAGATATATATATTTTTTTTTTTGCAGAGTTTTATATAGCGCGAACTTGACCAGAATCTGGTATCAGAGCGCTTTACATAGCACCAGTTACGTTACATGAGGACACACATTCATTTTGGTTAGGCACGGGGAGATTAAGTGATTTGCCCAGAATCACAGGATGTTCAGCGTCATTGCTGAGACTCGAACCCAGTTCCCCAGATTCGAGGTCAGCCGCCCTAGCCGTTAGGCCAACTCCTCTCCCCAAGATATTATGGAAACATATTATATTCAGACCGAATAAAGATATTTGAATTAAGAATAATTACATTTCATTTGCATGCCTTTATATAGCTGTAATAAAGTGATTTAATGTTAATGAAAAAATAGACCTTGCCTGAGAGAAAATATTAAGTTAAAATCTTTTGAAACATGCCATAGTAAATTTTGTAACTACTCGTTGAAATAGCTGTGGCAAAATATATTGGTAGAACAGAGAGAAAGACTTCAATAGCAATTACTGAACTCCACATTAGTATATAGACAAATAACTTTACACCACCTTTAGCACATTTCCGAGAAGCAAAATGCAATATTTAACAGCAAATCATCTTTCTTTCAATGGAGGTCATAAAAAGAAAACTCTTAAGAAAACGTTACTATTTTGTGGCTTAATAAAGTAGTGGCTAATTGCATAAATTCTTATTGCATTAATGAAAAGTAGATTTAAGTTCACACAAGTAAGAATTACAAACAAGAGCCACACTATAAACTGCAATGAAAGCACTAGAAAGACTAGAAGAACATTTTGGAAGAGAAAGAATGTGTTTTAATGCAAAAGATCATGGCAACAGTAACAACAAGCATTGGCATAGCCAATAGGTCTCGCTTTTGGGACCTTATAAGTATTTAGTTATGCAGCACAATATCCTTGGTGCAACAACATCAACTGTTGCATGGCTAAACACTTATAAGGTCCCAAAGGCGAGACCTATTGGCTATGCCAATGCTTGTTACGTTTTCCTATGAAAAGGAATTTCGGGCAGCATCCGGAATAGCATCATGGTATAGAAAAATCTACACAAACGTATGGCAAATATTATTTGGCTAATTGTGAAGGCGCCATATGATGTGTTTACAAGCTAGAGAGAGAGGCAACATTTAAAGTGAGCGTTCAGTGCCGCATGATGACGCATAAATGTACAGCTGTGCACATTCTCATTTCTCTGCACATACTTGTTGCTTGGCGGGGTACATGTGGCCGGTGCTTTGCTTTACTCAGCATTGTTGTGCATGTATATAGAAAGCTGTCTCTTCATAACCGTCATGGTAAACCCACAATCACGCCCTTCCCCGGAAGAGGCGATTACGTGTGTTCTTTAATGTGTGTTTTACACAGTGCATTAAGACAAGCCGCTGACCTTACTAATGCGCGTTCTCTATTCCCATGCCGATTCCAGTTAAGTGAGCATTCTCCACATTAAATGCACTCGCAAAGTAAACAAATGTGTCCCCTGGCACAACCCTACTGTGCTAAGGGGATTTTATGGCTCAGACGAGAGCACAGCAAGTATTACCTCAGGGCGGGGCGGCCATAAACTAAGCCCTGGGAGTCAGCGCGACCTCGGCCACTTTCGAAATGTCAACATTCGTCAGGCTGGGAAGCAGCGTGCCCTGGAGGTCTGGCGCGCGTGATGACGGAGCCACTGCAAAATACATGCGTTTTAATTGCAGGGCAGATGTTGATCATCCCGCCCCACCATCCACCCCCAAAAAGCTAGTCTATTAAGAGGGCACGTGGGCAGAGCGCTGCGCTCTAGAGAAAAAAGTGTGAAATTCTAGAGTACTGCACTGTACAAAAAAAAATCTCAAATTGACCTGTTGGACAGTGAAAATAATGATTAATCTGGATCAAATGTTATTTAAGAACGTTCAGCAATGACCAGTGACGCTTCAAATGTCACGTTGAATTGGAAAAAAATCCTATTAAGCAAACCCATGGAATGATTCTTTTTATATTTTTTAAACAATCAAAAGGTCTAAAATTGAATAAAACCAAAACATCACCTTGCTCCTATTATAGGGTAAGAGTGACAACAAGTAATTTTCGATTTAGTACTGTAGGGGGCACCTTAATAATGATTTTTTTTTCTTATTGATGTTAAATGCTCAATACGTTTTAGTGCACTGGTCTAATAATTTGTGGTAACGCGGTAGCTAGGTTCCGACAAAGCATTCTTCAAATAAGATGCCGCAGCAGAATTTATATTGACCAATTAAGTATCAGTCAATTGTTACTTAGACCCGGTAGCCAGTTAATATATATTGACTGTAGAAAATGCAGATATGCGCTGCTTGCTCGCTTGAAGGCGCCCGGAAGCAGTATATTGTTCTGTGGGTGGAGCGGTGGCCTGCTAGGAGGGAGAATCAAGGTGCAATATGGTCTGATTAAAGCCCCAACCCACAGGAAGTGTTCAGTTGCCGCCTTGCTCGTGGGATAAAGGGTTACTTAATTCCTTTATTAGTCGCGTAGGGAAATTGCTCGGCCATAATAAGCGGTTAGTTGTGGCATGATTGAAAGAAGTGACTTTCTTAACTTTTGGTAACCCAGGGCGAATGTACTTTTTAGTTGGTGTGATCTGACAATCCTACCTGGTTTTCAGTGACTGAAGGTGCAGCTTTTTAATTGATAATGTTCGATTTGGATTATATATGGGCACTAACAGAAATTGGTTGGTACAAAAGAAGAAACAACAAGGGAGACCGAGAAGCGCGCGCGCCTCGCGCTAAAAGTTAAATAAAAAAAAAAAAAGACACGCGGCCGCGAGACGCGCTCTCTGGTGAGGGAGGGGGAGGAGTGGGTGAGGGAGGGGGAGGAAAGCCAGATGGCGCCTCAGCGATGCGAGGAATGGATGGCAGCTGTGCGCGTGCACGCCATCGTGTACGCAAGCTGGAGGCCAGCAAAAGCCACTGGGTTAGCACTTTCAAAACCCATTTACTAAATCTCTCGCCGAGAGCAGCGCATGCGCTGGCTCAGGCGAGACCTAAAAAGGTGGGAAAACACAGCATTATCAGTATTTCTGATGCTCTGAGGGTCTAAAGTTTCAATAGTGGGTAGGCCGCTTGTGTTTGTTAGACACAACCTTGTAATGAATAATAATTCTGGAAAGGTATTTTATGGATCAGGTACGCAGCAAGTTTTATGATTGGTTATTCCATATTATTTTATTTGCTTTCAAATGAATTGAGTTGAAATATTGTGTATATATATTCCAGAAAAAAAGGACTGGGGGTCCACAAAATACTTTGAAATTGGATCACCCATGCACCATGTTTTGTAAATTAACACAATAAGAAAATTGATTTAGAAAATACTTTTTTATCGAATTATGGTTAAAAACTAAGGGCCTGTTTCGAGTCTGGCGGTCTTCCGACTGCCAGACTCACTGTGGCGGTCTGCCGTATAAAATCGTTGAAGCGGTGGACCGTCGGCTGCGCCAGGTAACATTTGTTCCCTGGTGGTGGCGCAGGAGCTCTCCAACGCAATATGCTGAGTGGGGACTGGCGCAGTCCCGCTCAGCATATTACGAGTTCCTGGACTGCCAGCCTTTTTATGGCAGAGTCCCCCCATGGAAAGGCTGGTGGTGCAGGAACAAAGGGGGCCCTACAGGGCCTCCATCCACCCCTGCCGTGGGGATACATTCAGGGGGGCACAACATGTGCCTGCACCCCTGTCTGTACCCCCACAAAGTTCCAGCATGGCATGGACATCAACGTCCATGCCGTGCTGGAACTTTTTTGCTGTTCCCATTGCGGTTCCTGTTTTCCAGGCACCGCCATGGGAATAGCAAAGGACCGCCCGCCGTAGTACGAATTACACCTTTTTGACTCTTAATACGGTTGGCAGTGCTTGTGCGGCTTTGACGCAGCAGAGGCGGCATTGTGCCGTCTCCGCTGCGCCGAAGTCATAATCAGGCCTTAATATTTTTGAGAATTAAATTTAAGAAATCTTTTGAATGTGTATGAACTAATTTAAGAGTGCATTTCTGGATGTGGATATGACAATCTGCAATCACTGTTTGTCTACATATTCGGTACTACTGTTCCTTGTCGGGGAATCAAACGGATCATGCACTACATGGATTCAAAAGGTGAGAAATATTTTACAATTTTTTTCAAATTAAAAATGGATGTGCTAGTCAACAAAGCAATTGATATCTTACAAGGCATAAGGTTGCCCTTTTTGACAAACAATGACCCATCTTAAGCATATGTAGAAAACTTTTGGGAATGGGAATGTAACATCACTTCTTGACCATATGACTTCTTGACCATATGACAGCTCTTGAGCTGATGATGCCCATAAAAGGGAATATAGGTGTATATTTTGGGCTTGTAACTACACTGTTTGGGAAACTGATAGAACGTTTTGAGTGCATAATAGCAGTTCTTGGTTATATTGTCACCTGAGTGAAAACATTTGTTTTGTCTTCACATAGTCTCTGTGAGTCTGCTTGTAGACAGTTACAGCAGTCACTTCGACTGCAGCCTTTTTTCCTACTTGTTCTCTTTGCGAGGTCATCTGTAAGTGGGACCGCATCATTAGATCTCTGTGTAATCTGTGAGAGGACATCTCCTGGTTCTCTGTATAACCGCACCCTTGCAAGTACTTGTAATTTGTTTTGGGTCAGCCGTCATGAAAGCTGCAGTTTTTATTCTCCATGTTATTTCAGTGTGGCCATCTGTGGCTGTTAGTGGATGTGGAGCTTTTGGTTTTCATCTAATGTTTGTGAGGGCATTAGTTGGTGGAACGACGGACTTCCTACCCAATACTTGTCAAACGTGATGCCACATCACGGATATCATTTTGTATGAGGTCACAAGGTGTGCATTGGAGAAGCTACAGTTGCAGAGCTAACCAGAATGTTGACTTTCTGTGGTTTTTAGGTATTCAATGATAGCCCTAACTTACCATCACCAGTTATTTTCAGGATTTCATATGTATAGCTAAAGTGATTTTCAGCCCTGTTTAGTGTGTATGTCATTATGTGTGAGAGGCTGGCCTGGTATATGCTGTCCACTAATTTAAGTGGGCACCTTGCACCAGTCCAGATAACCCTTATGGTGATTTAAGAGGTCTCAGACAACCTTAGAAAGCTATACAAGTGGTAGCTGTGGAGAGCAGCCTTCAGGCTTAGTCTTGAAGGAGTGTAAAGCAGCTTGTTTTACCAGAATGCCATCTTATAGTATAGATTAAATGAAAGGTAACTGTTGAACTTGCCCCTTTTTGCAGGGTCATCCCTGAACTTTTTGCCTTCCTCCTGGTATTTTTTTCTGACCTGGTATTGGTGGTTTTAGGACTCTGGGCACTTCATCACTGCTGTCCAGTGTAAAGTGCATGTGCTCTCTGTGGTAAAACGTGGTAAGATTGGTCTACACCTGTTTGGTGTATTTAATTTACCTATCAGTCCCTTGTAAAGTGGTATCTCAAATACCCAGGGCCAGTAAATTAAATGCTACTGGTGGGCTTGCAGCGCTGCTTGCGCCACCCACCAAAGTAGCCTTTCAAACCTGTCTCAGGCCTCTAACATTGCAGGGCCTGCGCGCGCAGTTTACTGCCACTGTGACGTGGCACATAAAGTGGTTGCCACGTCTGTGACTCCCCTTTTACTGCATATCAGTCACCCCTAAGGTAGGCTCTAGCTAGCCCTATGGGCAGGGTGCGCTGTAGGTAAAAGGTAGGACATGTGCCTTAACTGTGTGGCATGTCCTTCTAGTGACAAACAGCCATTTTGGTTTCTCACTACTGTGAGGCTGCCCTCTCATAGGAATGCATTGGGGATTCCCGGATATGTGTTTCAGTGGTAATTTCTGACATGAGAAGAGTAGCGTGGTCAAGTTTGGTATGTTTGGAATAGTGGTAACAAATGCTGCGTAATGGTGTTCAAGGATTTATTATCACTATTTTAGAAATGCCACTTTTAGAAGTTGGCATTTCTGTGTGCTATGTTTCTTTGTGCCTGCCTGTTGTGTTGCCTGTCTGCCTCTGGAGTGACAGGGGCTGGGGAGGTGCAGTGGCTCCAGAGGGGCTGGGTGAGTCAGCACTAGGCTGAATAGGCCAATCTGCATTTGGAGTGGTGTGAGGAGTAGCACCTGGGCCTGAATAGGACTGTGCCTGCCTTCCACAATGCTGGCTCCGCCCCCTGTGGTGTCTTGTGCCAGAGCCTAGACTAACAATGAAGGTGTGGTGCACAGTAAATAAAATGTTTAAGTGCCCCCAAAACTGGTTTAGACCTGGCACAAAGCCCTGTGCCAGGACAGGACAAAGACCTTCATTAGTATAAGTATTGGGGCTGTGACCCCATGTAATGAACTGCTTGGAGCTTACTTGAGGCCGGCAGGCTGCCAGACTGCCAGGAGGAACTGCCACCGGGGGATTGACCTGCTGCCCTGCTTGGCAGCTGAAGGATCTGCTATTCTGTCCAGGGAAACCCGGTGTGCTGGCCTGCCTGTGCCCTTATGGGAGAGAAGTGCTGCCTCCTCCCTACTGGTGTCTGCAGAGGTGAGACCGGCTGGATGCTGCTGGGGCCACCGGTGGCATGGGGAGCGCTGTGGCCAGATCTACTACTGCTGCAGGGCATGTGAGGGGGCGTGTGGAGCCCTTCGATCGTTTTCATATCGCGCTCACGAGCGCTGTGCACTGCGGTAATCGTCCCGCAAAACCAGAAGTCAGGCGGCGCCTGATTGTGGGCGGAGAGCGGAAGCCAGGCGAGGACTGAGTCTGGTGGAACCCGAGGAGAAGGGACGCAGTCGCGCCAACCTACAGGCGGGAGCCTACCCCGCATTGCTGTGTCCCGTGGTGATCCGAGGAGGAGGGCGGGACCAACTGAGACTTCGCTCCGTGATCCCTTCGGCCAGAGTCAGGCAAGTCGGCACCTGTCCGTGGGCAAGGCTCCCGGGAGGAAAGGGAGAGTCCTGCGTGTTGCCTGGAGTCGCCGGGAGAGGAGAAGAGGAAGTCAGGCAACGGACGCCTGGTTGTGGGCAGGGCCGACGGAGGCTTCGCTTCGTGCCCGACGGCCCGTGTGTCCATTTGCCGATTGTTCAACAAAGAGGAGCCCCGGTGAGGGGGGCTCACAAGGCACACTGTTGGTGCCCACTTGTGCTGATCATCCTATGAGGAGGAGCCCCGGTGAGTGGGGTTCCCAAGGCACACTGTTGGTGCCTGCTTGTTCCCAGCTGCATCGCCAGATCGCGGGCAGCTGCAACATGGGGCAGGCATTTTGATGTCCACAATGAGACACAGGTGAATTGCACCCTTGCCCCCATTTGTGTACCGGCCCATTGGGGTCAGTACTCTGCTGAATCGGCAGCCTGGTTGCTAATACAAGGCCACGTGCTAATAGAGTCCTGACTTTGGGACAGAGGGCATTACGGGACAGCCCAAGACGGGCCCCCAAGGAAGGCCAGTTGGCCTGGTGGTTACCTTGTGTTCTGGTGGGGCGTAAGGCCCTAAGGTGATGTGTGCACCTCATGAGTGTTACTGTGGTGCCCTGTTAATTTAGGATGTATGCCTAAGATGTGATGCATAATGTGTTTATGCTACATCAAATGTTACCGGTAGTTACTGGTTGTGATTTTCACTACTTGTGTGTACTAATGGGGATGACAGTGGCCTGATTGGCCCTGTAATGTATATAATCCGCTGTAAAGTAATACCTAACGCCAGGTGGCACAGTGTATATATGTGATTATGCTCTAATGTGATTTATGAGTAATACAAAGGCTATTTTTATATAACCTTGTGTGGAGTTCCTTTCGTAGTGTGCCTAGTGTGTCGCTGCTGTGTGTGTTGCGCAAACGCTTTACACATTGCCTCTGGGATAAGCCTGACTGCTTGTGCCAAGCTACCAAGGGGGTGAGCAGGGGTTATCTTCAGCGTGTAACTCCCTTGCCCTGACTAGAGTGGTGGGTTCTGCCTGGCTTAGGCGCATGCCCTAGCCAACCAGAAATCCCATTTCGACAGTAACCATACAAGGTATTTATAAAAATATGTATTTATTATATAATACTCTCTAGTACGTTCCAGTATCTCCTACATGGAGATATATACAAAGCACACAATATTATAGCAAAAAAATCACATTAAATAGCACTAATACACAGTGGGCCCCTGGGGGGGACCAAACCATATACTAAAAAAGTAGTATGAGAACCACAACTCGAGTCAGGACAATGTCGAGAGGACGTAGAATTGCTGGGACCCCAAGGAACCACCCAAGGTGACTAGATGGGGACCCCACAGAGAGCGTGTGCAGTGTCGGAACACGACCGCTTGCTCCATACAAGTATATGTGCAAGTTGCGGTTGTAATTTTAAAGATTAAGGACCCTTCCCAGTAGACTTCGAAGAAACCCCGTGGAAGATGGAAGGTTGGAGAGCCAGGTGCATAGGTGTGAAGTGGCGTTGGAAACCACTGTTGAACCCAATAGAGGACTTCGAAGAAGAGCCGCTGCTGGAAGGGGAGAAAGTGTCCGTTGGAATCCAAATGTGGATTCTTGTCGAAGAGTACCTGAAAGCAGAGAGCACAGAGTCTGGGTCAGTTGAGAGTGACCAGGGGCTCGGTAGTCGAATGCCCACTGGTGTCGGGTGCTTCAGGATAGTTGACGGTGACCTTGTCTCTGTGTAGGAAGCTGGGTTTCTGTTGCAGTAACGCCCCCCACTTTTTGCCAGACTACTGATGCACTTTGACTTGATGTTCCCAGGGCCTGTGTTCTTTCCCAAAACTGTACCTTGTACCTCCAATTGGCACACTGGCCACATGTCAGTCCCTTGTAAAAGGTACCATGGGTCCCAAGGGCACTGTGGCCACGGAAGGCCTCTAAGGGCTGCAGCACTTATTGTGCCACCCTTAGAGGCCCTGTACCTTTACACACACACACTGCCATTGCAGGCTGCGTTCTTGGTGCAGAACAAAGTGAAGAGTCAACATGGCACACATCCCTGTGTGCCATGCCGACAACACACTGCCCTGGCATAGGTCAGCCACCCCTATAGCTGGGTGCACTATACCAGTGGTGAGGGTACAGGTCCATAAGCCCTGTACCCCTACAGTGTCTAAGCCAATTCTTAGACATTGTAAGTGCAGTAATGCCATTAAGAGTATATGGTGCTGGAAGTTTGTCATTACGAAGTCCACAGCACCATAATGGCTTTACTGAAAACTGGGAAGTTTGGTATCAAACTTCCCAGCACATTAAACCCACACTGATGCCAGTGTGGGATTTAATGAAAAATGCATCTTAGAGATGCCCCCTGAAAAACGACCAGCCTCTGGTGGGTTCCCTGACTGGTACACACTAGCCTGCCACCACGAGACATGTTTCTGAACCCCTGGGGTGGGAGCCTTTGCTCCCTGAGCCCAGAAACAAAGCCTTTCCTGGGCGGAGGTGTTCACACCTCCCCCAGGCCAGGAAGAGCCATCTGTGGCAGGGGTGCTTCAAAGGCCTTGCAGCCTATCAGGAGCAGACACCCTTCCTGTCTCCCCTCCTTTTCGGCGGGAAGACAGGCGGGAAAAATTAGGCAGCCCAGAAGGTCTGCCCACCATTGCCAACCCCACCCCTCAGGTGGGGGAGGAAAGGTGAAGCTCACTCTTCAGTGCCCGCCATCTTGCAGATGGCAGGCTCTCCCCAATCAGGATTAGGGATTATGCTCACTCCCCCATGTGGGGGTGAGCACACCAAGGGTGTAGTCACCCTAGGTTCAGTAGCCCATTGGCTACTGACCTCGAGACCCCTAAAACGCCCCCAAAATACAGTATCTAGGGGGCAGCCCTTAACCAAGAAGACAGACAAGCAACGACCAAGAAGAAGGACTGAACAGCTGTGCCGAAGCTAAGAAGAAGAGGACACCCACTGACTTGGCCCAGCCCTACCGGCCTGTCCCCACCTCGAACCTGCAGAAGCGAAACTCCGGTGTGTCCTGCAGCCAACAACCTTAAGAACCCTGAGGGACCTGCCCTGCCTTCCAAAGAAAAGACTTTGTCTCCCGTGAACATCGGATTTGTTCAACCACAGACTCCAGCCCCGGCAAAATCTGCCAGTCTGCACCACTCTGCACCTGTCGCCCACGGCCCGAGTTCGAGTGGCTCAACACCACGAGGAGGTCTCCCCGGCGATTCTGACCCGAGATCTGGTGATCTCTGACCTGCCTCGAATCTCCCAGCGAAGCCTGCAGCCTCTTTCTGGAGGATCCGACCGCGACCGGAGCTGGTAAGCGAAACCAGACGCCTAAAGACACCCCTGCACCCGAAGCTCCACGGCCCTGGGTGGCCCAACCGACTGTGTCCCAGCATCTCCAGGCATCCCAAATTACCTCTCCAACCGATGGTCACCTCCAGAAGATCTTTGTCCCCGAGCCTGCAGTCTTTGTTGAAACCAGAGAACCCCCATTGCAATCAGCAAAACAGCACCCTGCACCTGACGCCAAAACAGCACCCTGCACCCAGCAACCGCCGCCGCTGCGGGTGCACTTTTTGTGCTAAACAGGATCCCCCTTTGCCCGAGCCTAACACCAGGAGGTTTGCTCCCACAACCCAGTGGTCTGCTCGTAAGCAGTCTCCAACCGGAGGCCCCCTATCCCCTATTGGACAACATTGGTCCTCAGCACAATGCACCCGGCCGCCCTAGTGCCGCTGAGGGTGTAACGAGAGTGCATCCTTGACCCTGGAGAACCCTTGTTCTAACCCCAGAAACTCAACCCCAAAGACTGAGTACTTACCTGGTAACGGTTAACTTAATTTCTCTCCATAGGAACCTATTGACAGTTTTTTCTCTGAAAAATGTTGTGTGGAGTTGATTTGTATGGAAACCTAAAAAGTTACAATTGTGCAAAACTGATTTACTTACCTTTTCTCTAGGAAATGTCCCAGTGAGATATCTAGGCATATCACACTGAGGAGAAAAAGTAATCTAAGAAGTAATCTGAAAAGTAACTAAGAAATAATCTGTACAGTAATTTCAATACCTTGACTTACCTGTATTTCAAACAACTGCATTTGAACTTGCATTCACTTGTAAACACTGCATAATACTTTGCAAAGCATTTATTTAACTTACCTGTGCCAGGCTTGGCTTGGTTCTAGAAATAAAATAACTAAACAATATTTTCATACAAACAAAATTGGTCTGAGTTCAGTCTTTGAGTGTGTGACATCATTTGCTGATTGAGTGTGTACAACAAATGCTTAACACTACCCTCTGATACAGCCTTACTGCTCGCCCACACTACCACAAATAGAGAGTAAGGTGCTATCTACTTTTACCTCTGCCTACCTTTGAGGTTCCACTGGACTCTGTGCACACTATACCTCATTTTTGTATATTATATACAGAGCCAGCTTCCTACACTCTGCAGCTGCGGGGACCAGGCGTTGTTGAGGACGACCAGGAGCCGGATGCGAGCTGTCCCACGAAGGATGTCGAGTGCGAAGGGGTCGGTGTCCAGCGGGAGCACCATCAAGCCTTGGCAAAAGCAACCCATGCAGGAAGTCAGGGAAGTGTACGGTTTGGACCAGCAAGGTCCAGGAGACTCGCCACAAGCAATGGAGTCAGGGCAGGCCCCGAGCAATCAGGGGAGCCCAAGGAAATTAAAGATGACCCTCAATTGGACCCACAGGCCGGAGGCACAGGAGTCGCGAGAGGACCTCGGGCAGCTTCACAAAACAACAGGCCACGAAGCACACTTTGCGAGGTGGTTGAAGATCTTTGTAGGAAAAGTTGCCAGAGTTTGGGGCTACTTAAAAATCCGTATTTGTAAAGCGCGAACTACTCACCCTTACGGGTCTCAAGGCGCTGGGGGCTGTCGTGGAAATTAAGTGAGCTATTGCCCAGAGTCACATGGTGCTGAGCTGAGCTGCCGCCGGAGCCCTGAGCCCACCCGCCGAACCCTCCGACCCCGACACCGCCGCCCGCAACCTCAGACAGTGGATCGACGACTGCGCCAACACCCTCGCCCCGCTCAAGAATCCGCCCAACAGCCACACCAGCAAGAAAGCCACCTGGTTCACCGAAGACCTCCAGGCCTCCAAACGAACATGCCGAAAACTGGAGAAGATCTGGCTCCATGAACGGACAGCGGACAGCTACGCCGCCCACAAGAGCGCCACCCGCAGTCACCATCACCTCATCAGATCCGCCAAAAGGGCCTCACTCAAAGACCGCCTAGACAACAACGCACACAACAGCAAAGAGCTCTTCAACATCGTGAAGGAACTCTCCAACCCCAGCTCCAACACCAACGACATCCAGCCGTCGCGAGACCTGTGCGACTCACTGGCCACCTTCTTCCACCGCAAAATCGCCGACATCCACGACAGCTTCAACACCACGACCGCCCCGGCAACCACCGAGACCACTGCCCCCACAACCACCAACCGCCTGCTCTCCTGGACCAACATCAACGACGAGGACACCAGCGAGATCATGAACACCATCCACTCCGGTTCACCGCTAGACCCGTGCACTCACCACATCTTCAACAAAGCCAGTACAGCCATCGCGCCCCATCTCCGGAAAATAATCAACATCTCCTTCGAGACAGCAACCTTCCCGGAAAGCTGGAAGCACGCCGAGATCACCGCCTTACTCAAGAAACCCAAGGCAGACCCCAAGGACCTCAAGAACTTCCGACCCATCTCTCTGCTCCCGTTCCCGCAAAGGTCACCGAGAAAATCGTCAACAAACAACTGACCCGCTACCTCGAGGAGAACAACATCCTGGACCCTTCCCAGTCCGGCTTCCGCAGCAACCACAGCACCGAAACCGCCCTCATCGCCGCCACCGATGACATCAGGACCCTGCTAGACAACGGAGAAACAGCAGCCCTCATCCTCCTGGACCTATCAGCCGCCTTCGACACGGTCTGCCACCACACACTACGAACACGCCTTCACGACGCCGGGATCCAAGAGAAGGCCCTGGACTGGACCACATCCTTCCTTTCCGGCAGAACACAAAGCGTCCACCTCGCCCCCTTCCGATCCAAGGCCACCAAGATCATCTGCGGCGTACCCCAAGGCTCCTCCCTCAGCCCAACGCTGTTCAACATCTACATGGCACCCCTCGCCCACGTCGCCCGACAGCACAACCTCAACATCATCTCCTACGCCGACGACACCCAGCTGATCCTCTCCCTCACCAAAGACCCTCACACCGCCAAAGCCCACCACCACAAAGGAATGAAGGCCGTCGCCGAATGGATGAGGACCAGCCGCCTGAAGCTGAACTCGGACAAGACGGAGGTCCTCATCCTTGGTTCCAACCCTTCAGCCTGGGACGACTCCTGGTGGCCAACATCACTGGGAACAGCCCCGCCACCCACCGACCACGTACGCAACCTAGGGGTCATCCTCGACCCCACCCTCTCCATGACTAAGCAGGTCAACGCCGTTTCCTCATCCTGCTTCAACATCCTCCGAATGCTCCGCAGGATCTTCAAGTGGATCCCCACCGAAACAAGAAAAACAGTCACCCAGGCCCTCGTCACCAGCAGGCTGGACTACGGAAACGCCCTCTACGCAGGAACGACGGCTAAGCTCCTGAGACGGCTGCAACGCATCCAGAACGCCTCTGCACGTCTTATCCTCGACATCCCCCGACGCAGCCACATCACACCCCACCTGAGAGACCTGCACTGGCTCCCTGTCAACAAGAGGATAACCTTCAAGCTCCTCACCCACGCACACAAAGCACTCCACAACTCCGGACCAGCCTACCTCAACAGACGACTCAGCTTCTACACCCCCACCCGCCAGCTCCGCTCGACCAGCCTCGCCCTCGCCACAGTCCCCCGCATCCGGAAAACGACCGCCGGCGGCAGATCCTTCTCCCACCTCGCCGCCAAGACCTGGAACACCCTCCCCACCAACCTCCGACAGACCCAAGACCTACTGGCCTTCAGAAGACTCCTCAAGACCTGGCTCTTCGATCAGTAGCAGCACCACCCCCTCTTCCCCCAGCGCCTTGAGACCCTCGCGGGTATGTAGTGCGCTTTTTAAGTGACATGATTGATTGATTGATTGAGGGATCGAACCGTGAACCCTGTGCTCCGAAGTCAGCTGCCCTGGCCGCTGCACCACACCTCTCCACTTGGAACCCAATGCACTTGTCGCAGGATTGCCTACAAGCACATGCACTTGCAAAAGTACGCGGTGCACAGGGGTTCGGGTATTACAGCCCCCACAAGGGATTCTGACGTCAAACTTGGTGAGAGGGCAGCTCGGACCTCGAGGGACGTAGAAACCCACCTCCTGTGTTGCTGAGCCTTTCGGAGTCCGTAGGAGCTCGGGATCAACAGACTGGTCAGCAGTGTTGCGGTGCATGCGAATGCAGGGGAGTGACTCCTTCACTCCAAGGGAGATTATCTTCATGTGTCTTGGATGCTTCACAGATCCTGCACGGATCCTGTACGGTGCACAGGCACAGATGATGCAGCAGACTGAGAGGGAGACGAAGTCAGACCCAAACGAAGTCCAGCGAAGTCAAGAGTGCCCAGACGGTCGAAGTGCAGTGGTTTCAGGTGTGAATCTTGTCCACGACGAATCTAAGGTCCTACAGCCAGGTAAGCCCTTAAGTACCCACGGGAGAAGGTTGGAAAGATTCAGGGGTCTGGACAGGGGGGAAGTTACTCCCATGTCCTTTGTCCAGTTTCGTGCCAGAGTGGGAGCTAACGGCTCCCCGGACTGGTTTGAACTGGACTATGCACAGGGACACCAAATGTGCCCCTCATGCAGGTTTTCAGGAGCTGGCAAGCGCACCCACCCAGCCCTAAAACACTAAATCCTATCTGGGAGGTGTTCACACCTCCCTGCACCTCCTGTGACAGGATGCCTATTGTTCTGCCTTCCCCTGCTCGAGCTTGGCTCAGCAGCAGGAGGGCAGAAATGTGTCTCTGGTCGGCAGCAACCATTTAGTGCTGTACGGAACTAGAAGGCTGGTACCGGGAACACTGAGAGCCCCACAAAGGGCCTTCCTGGTGGGTGGAATCATACCTCCCACACCGATTACCGGTGTGGGGGTATGATTCCAACATGTTTGACACCAAACACGATGGGGTTAGTTGCAGCCGTTTTCAAGATGGTCATCACGCGGTCACGTAATGCCCCTCTATATATAGTATATGGCTGCCTCACTGACAACCCGGGAGAATGAACCCCGTAGGCTTCAGGGGTGTCCTGCTCATGCAGGGGCACCCTCTCACTTAGAACCAAGCACCCTGCCTTCAGGATTGTAAAGGCCTGCTCTAGGGGTGACTTATAGGTTTTAAGTGCAGTGACCCTTAGATATAGTAAACCTATATCTTAAGTAAGTGGTGCTTGCACCAACTTACACAGGCTGCAATGGTAGGCCTGTGGTTCCATTTTGAATGGTCTCTCATGGGTGGCATAATACATGCCTCAGCCCATGGGGGACCTCTGGGGTACCTATGCCCTGGCTACATGGGTACCATATACTAGGGACTGACCAGGGTACCCCAGTATCCAATCTGGGGTGTACCTAAGTACTTAACATTACAGTTTAAGGAGAAAGCAGATAGACTGGGGTCCTGAATAGCAGGATCCCAGTCAGACTAGTCAAAAACAGTTTTACATCAAGCAAATAGTGGGGGGAACCATAAGAAGCAGATCCTACTTTTCTACATTATGTAATAAAAAAATAGTCAATAGTCATTACTATTACTTAATACAGTAAACACAAATATTGTGTATGTGACTGCAAACGAAAATATAAAGCACAAACGTGTATATGTGTTTTTCATTAGAATAGAACTGGAGCTTTTACAGATTTCCTCTTTTAAAGTTCATACAAAAATATATTTGCTCGAAAAACTCTAAACAGTTGCTTCTTCATTTTGGTAGTTTCCCAGAGACAATACATATCTCAATAAGCTGCGAGGGCTTAAATTTTAAATACTGATCATTTTACCTGTATTCTCTCTTAATATAGAACTAAAAGGAGAACTTTCTTTTTGCTTAGCAATGTTCCATTGCCCTATTCAATTGATGAGAATGCAGGTTTGCATAAATGAGTATACTATGTCATAACTGAAAATGCCAATAAAGTTTGTTTATAAAAAAAAAAAAAGATAATGCAGGTTTGCATTCTGAGGGCAGATTGGGGTTTGGGCCTCACCAAAACTGATGCGTGGCTGTTTAGAAAGCACTGTAACGGCTTTGCAGATAGTCATTTATTCCACTTTAATGCCCCAAATCTTTGAAGACCCTCCTAGAGTAATCAAGGGAACCGCTTAAGTATGATGATTGTCAAAGATCTCACTGCAGTCCAAACCACCCACCAATGTTTCGCTTATAACAGGTGATGGAACAAAGACACAAAAGGGTTTGCATTGCTCATTTAAACAAGCATTTGCAATGCAATAGGTCTCGCTCGCATTTGCGAGAGTTTGAGCTATTGGCATTGTAAATGACAATGCGTTTTATTTATGTGTTGGTTTTCAAAACACATAAGTAAAAGAAATTGCCATTTATAATGCCACTAGCTCTAACTTAAACAAATGCGAGACCTATTGCATTTCCAATGCTTGTTGACTAAAAGTGGGCCCATGAAAGTCCGTATATCGTTGCATATGTGATTTAATGGAAAAGAAAGAACAAGTAATAGAAACCATTAAGTACACACACATCCTCCCCCACACACATTTATACCATGAAAATAAAAATAAATGTCCAATAATATGTTATATAGTGCAACTTCACTAATACACGTTCACACATTTATTAGTAGTACAAAGGTCAAATTTATTGCCACAGTAGAGCAAAACTGGTAAGAGAAAAACACTGTTACTGACTCACAGACTGCATACTGCAGTTACTTCACACATGGAAACAATTCTTCTATAAGGCCTCTTCAGTGTAATTTTTCTGAACAATTACAATCCCTTGCATCCTGGTTTTAAAACAAACATGAAAAATGCCATGGCATAAACAATATATGCAGATGGATGCAATATAATGTGGTATTTAGTGCCACTGTTGAGGAGTGGAGGGGCATTGAAACCCACTGAGGCTTCGTCTCTCAAAAAGCATTTTCCTGTGTCCGAATTTTAAAAGCTTGTTACAGGCGAAGACCGGTTCTCTGAAGGTCAGGTGTTTGTGTCTGTCCAACATCAGAGATTGAACACCAGAGGTAAACCGTTGTATTGGGAGCCAAACATGGATGGATTCATTAACATATCTATGTGGAATTGGAAAAGTATGCAGCAAATATGGCTCAAATTCATTAACATTGTTGTACACTTCCCATCTTCATCCTAGCATTGTCAAATGGCAGAAGACATATTTATAGAGCGGTAAGTACACAAGAAGTATGAGATGGTTTGGTTTAAACCAGATTAATGCCAAGCAGCAGCCTTATATTCGCTCACATCTGTCCCCTCAATTAACCCTTATTACATGAATGCCCCTCACTTCAGACTACATTTCCGCTGCCTTCCTTTCTTAGAATTACTCTAAATTATTGTCATTAAGAACAGCAAGGCGTAGCAGTTTTTACTTCTACTACGGTTAAGAAGCTGACGACCATGATGTTCACTTCCACCTCCTCCAGTTTTTTTTTAATCCTGATAACATTTTTGAAGGCCTTTATCTAAGCTGTATAGAGGAACAAGTGTCAACTGAAAGTGTACTTTGGGGAAGAGAGAGAGAGAGAGGCGAGAGAGGGGGAGAGAAGGAGAGAGAGGGGGAGAGGAGAGAGGGAGAGAGAAGGAGTGCGACAGGGAGCGAGCGCAGAGAGAAAGAGCGGACAGTGTGGAGGGAGAAATAGCAGAGAGCAAGTGAGTGCAGAGGGAGCGAGTGTGAGACAGTAAAGAGAGCAACAGCGCAGAGAGAGTGAGCAAGAGAGCAGAGAGAGAAAGATCACGGGGTAAAGAGAGAAGGAGCAGGGGGAAAGAGAAAGAAAGAGCGGAAAGAGAGAAGCCGGGTGGGGAGAGCCCCTTCGAGATATAAGCACACTTGGCCAAGTCTGACAGCATTCTGTGGAAGTGTGTAGGTGTGACCTCGTACTGTGGTGTGGAGCAGTGTGTGTGTGTCGGGGGAGGGAGGGGGGGTCACTGGGAAGGTGGGGCCACACGCAACTACCGGTTTAGGGGTGGCATGTGTCGATCTGAGAGCCGGAGGGTGGTTTCAGCACACACAGCCTGCAGTCTGCCCGCGGCTCGGCAATGCTGGCTGTTTGTGCCCGAGGCGCATCTCAAGATACCCACTCACTCCGCACTGCCCGGTGTTTTACCCCCGCGAAGGTGTTTTACCCCTCCACAAATCCCACGAAGCAATACTTTGTCAAACTATTCCAAGTTTCGCTGCCCTACTAGGGGTAGGGAGGGAGCACCGTGCGATATTCCCGTATCACCGCCCCACATGCGGATATGTAGAACTTGTAACGGAAAGGCGATACCCCTGCAGTGAATCCTGCACCCGCGGTACCGGTATGTACCGGGAGTGACGTCACACCCCTGGATAACGGGGAGCCCCGGGTGTGAAGTAATCCTGGCTCGGCTCGAGATGCTCTTGGAACCACCACCCCAACACGAGCCGAGCTTTCACGGGAGGCGCTATGGCCTTGTGGGTACCGCTGCCAACCGTTTAACACAGGCAACCAGGTTCACATACTGGCCCCGGCTCAGCATCCTGTGAGTGCCAGAAAACAGCCCAGTGCTGCAAAAACAAGAAATAGCTATAAAGTATTCTGTGCCTCTTGTTGTGTGCTTTTATCCCCCGTGCAAGGTTTCCACTGTGTGAATCTGCCAAAAATAAACCGTGGTTTCTGCCAGTCACCAGCGCTCTAATCTCAACCTGCAGGAATTAAAGACACCAAACTTTGTTGTTATAAAGATACACCCATCTAGAGGTTGAATTGCACCGTTAGAAACTGGATAAATCTGGGCTCAATCCCAGCCTCACGGCTCAGCTGTTCTTCCTGGGAGGGTGGCCAGAGACTGATGAACCCCCCCTACTGTGCCCCGCAGAGCTTGTGACACAAGACTTGGCCCTTAAACCCAAGCGTGTAGCGCTTCAGGTTACCTCTATCCCTGGGTCGACTGACCCGGTATAACTTCCAACACCATACAGAATTACGGAAGCCTGGAAGGGCCATGCCACGCCGGAGTAACAGAGCCGGTCCGTGAACAGGAAAGCAGTTCCCAAGCGCGTACACAGCCGCGAGTGTTACCTGGGGTTGAAGAGGCGAGGCTGGCACCGGCCTGGGGCTCCTCCGGTCTTCGGGACACTAGGCTCCTGGTGAAGCTGCACGGAGAAGGAGCGGGGCAGCCCTTTCGGTTTCGAGCGCACCTCTCGGCTCGACGCTGACGTCCTGCTGGGCGGCCCTTCTCTCCAGCGTTGACGCGGCTGAATGGAATCCCGGTTCCTGGCCAACACCTGGCTTGACAAACAAGGAGCAAGGGGCGGGTGGTGGTGGGCGTGCAACACCGCGAAAAGTGGCGCGTGCGTATTAAAAGTATGCACAAACCAGGCGCCATTTAAAAAAAAAAAAAAAAAAAAAGTAGTCTCTACATTAAAAGATACCGCCCTGCAGCATAGGTTAACTGTAGTTGGTCGATGCTGCTTCCTCCAGAAACGGAAGAAAACGGAAGTGACGTATCGGCCATCCAGCCAATAATAAGCAAGATAACAACAGCAATGGCAAATTTCACCAATGGCAAGCAACAAAACAAAGAGAAACTCCATGGGTGGAGTTTGACTAGTAATACTGATTACTTAATGCCTCGTAGAGGCAGCCCATGCGCTGCCTATGCGAGACCTAAAAAATACGGAGGTTACCTTGCTGATAATGGTCTTCCCAAGGTCAGGATCTAAGCAAGTTAACAGATCTGTACTGTTAAATATTTTGATATTAATACTCCATAATCCAAAGCCGCTTCAGACTCCATGGCCATCACATAAACCTGGGTACAGGTGTTGATGAATGCAATCCTGCACAACTTTCTTGCTAGTTTGAATAGGTTGAACTGCTTGAATATCGAGATCACATCCTATGCGTATCCCCTTTCTGCTCCACTAGCGGTATCTCATACGGCGTCTGGCATTCTGGCAGTGCAGATTCTCCCATAATATACCAATAGCTGATTATTGCTTACAAGCTATGGTGTAAGCCATTAAACCTTTGTCCCTCTATCACAGGTCCTACACAACTGGAAACAGACATTCATTTTCTGGTGATTTGTTTCCAAATTCTGGGCAGAAGAACCAGGCCAGGTACCCTTTTGATTATTATCCTCCAGATGGTATTTCAATTATTCGATTCTTGGAACAGTCTTCAAGGAACAGGTACACACATTTCCTTTAAATTGTCCATTTGATTGAGCAGAAGTAATGCATCACTAATGTCTACTTTCAAGAGAGTCTGTATTTGTGTTTTCATGCAAAATGAAGCATTGTACCACAATCTTCATGAAAGTTAATACCGTATCGCCAACCTTTTGTTTCCTCCAAGTTGATAAGGCAATTGTTTAAATAATCCAGTTATCCCACCTAAACTGGAACATACCCACAGAGGGTCAACTTTGTCACCTTAAACAAAAAATTTATTTTCGGCTGAAAGTAAAATGGTGTTGTACATTCACCAAGAGGATTAAGGACCAAATCTCCAAACAGATGTGAAAAGTGCATAAACAAGTAATTACTCCTTAAGGTGCAACTATTTTGTGCTGTCTAATCTCATATTATGTGGATTGGAGGCCTGGGGGAAGAGATTGGGTGAACCTGGAAGAACCAGAAGCCACCTGTCACTGGTGGACAGGGTTTTACACCTGAATGTGGTTCTTCTTCATTGCTTTGCACAGTGTGCGATGAACTGAAAGCACTCTCAATATAACCCCACTCTCTATATAACCCACAATAGCTAACAATGGAAGGAGGAAGATAATCAGCTTGATTCTCTGATGAGGCCTTTTACTTGCTTCATTATTATGAACCACATATCCCTAATGTCATAACATTGGACAACGTAAATTCCATCAAAATAAGGAAAAAGCTGTAAAATCAAAACATAAAAAAAAAAAAAAATGTTGTTACTTAAAAAACTGAAAGAAGAAAATGCACCTTGCAATAAACAAAGCACACAAGCCATTGGGATCTTTTTAGCTCGGCACCCCTGAGCACATTAGTTACGGTTTCTTCAAAAAGTCAGGAAAATCAGTGCTGTGTATCTTAGTTACATTTATGAAAGCTATTAAAGATCACATCTGATTGGCCCATCCTATCTTGTGCCATCGACTTTAACAAGAGCCTTCCTATTACACTCCCCTATTTCGGGTCAATGGGTGGCCATCCTCTTTTCTTGGGGCATATCTCACATACTTTTCACATTATTAATCACTAAGAAGATATGTTTTTGATGTTGCGAAGCTCCGAAGGACCGTTCAAGATTTAAAATAGTGAGCAGACTCTTTAGAACCTCCAGCCCTCACTGATGCTGGTTCCACAGTCTCGCAGGAGGCTGTGGACTCCATTCACCAGAAAAAAAAGTTTAGTTCATTATCAACTGCCCCATAAAAACTGAGTTCGGTTCCAGGGCGTAGCATTTTATGTGGGTAAAAGTGGGGTTTTTAATTGTATGCGGCCTCCAGACAAGTTGCTAGTCTGCAGACTATTTCATGAGGCCGTGGGCTCAACACACCTAAATTGGAGCCCATAGTCTATGACCTCTACAACTAGACAGTAGACTCTGTATTTTCAAGATGATGCCTTTTAGCTCATAGCTTCAACAACTAGATCACAGACTATGTACTTTTACAATGACACACGCAGTCTGTGATATCTACGGCCTCAACAACTAGACCACTTACTCAGTAACAAGCCTGCGGACTTTGAGGAGCCTGGGGTTAGGCTGATGGTTAGGTTGTTCGCATCCTGCCTCTTTTATTGCATTCTCAATTGGGTCATCCCAAAATGAGACCCACAAAACCTCCTTTTGTTAAGCTAATTTCTTGGAACTACTGAACGAATTTACACTAAACCAAGCATAGGCACTTCCCTGTGTAAAGTAATACTTTCATGCCAAGTTTAGCATAATTTGCTTTTGCTGTTTTTTTCTGTGATGCTGTTAAAAGCTTCCAATGGGTGTTAAAATGACAAATTTCGCGCTTTAACATTTTATCCATCCCCTCCTGTTTTTTGCCATCCAACCCCTTCCCATTGCATGAGGGATCTGCATGAAACTTGCCGAACCGCATCGGATGACCTTTTGACCCTTTTAATATTTGTAAGTTATTTTTCTTGTAAAGTTTACTGCAGATTGATAAACCATTACTATCAACCCCTTGTGTAATACAAATATATCAATGGTAAAAAAAACACAGCGCCATTTGCAAATCTGTGTTGGGCAAGTGATCAAAGTTATGGCGTGCCTTGTGTACATTGCATATTATCAATGGCAATCAGTGGTTTTGTGTGTTTGACATCTAGTAATAACTTATTTTAACTGTGTTTGGTTAAAATTAAAACAAAAATTATAATACACTTTCTTCACAGTTCCTGCTGGAAACGGCATGTGGCTAGGTCCTGCACATAACACGCAGTGGTTTTTCAACACTCCTGTGCAGGTCTTGTGACTGTGCCCAGAGGGAGTTGGCCTGTAGCCAGGCTCTACGCCAATCTACTGCTGCGCATGGCCTTGAGCTGTTAAGAGCTAGGATTGGTTGCAGAGCCTGCCCTGCAGCAAGGACCTGGACCCAACCCACTGTGGCCAACTCAACCCCTGCTCAGCACAGACTTTAGCTCTTCTCTTTCCGTTACTTTTATTCTCTCCCTATGTCTCGGTCTCATACCCCCTCAGTCTTTGACACATTTTTTTTATCCCTTTGAGAAAGTAGCAAATCGTATCTTTTTCACAAAACGTTTGAAAAATCCACTATTTAAAGTGATAGATCACACAATTGCGTTTTGACTTGCGAATCATGTACTGTTTTCTCTGTTCTTCTCTGGATCTGTTACTTGAGCTTTATATGCCTATGGGTCCCCCACAATACTCACTAGAGTCAGATACCTTTCCTAGTGCTCCTCCATGGTGGCAATTGCTGTGGAATTTTTTTTTCCATGGCGCAATGTTACAATAATCAATTAGCGATTTTCAAGATGGAGAAAAAAAAATCCATAGAGGCCTTATTTAACCAGTCGTCCCCATTGCAAAAAAAATCAGATGTGATTGACAGGAGTCACGAATAAATGGCTCATTTCTTTAAATGACAGAGATGTACAAAGGTGTTAACCTTTTCAAGTCTACCTGCACATTCTTTTCCAAACTTGTTTTTGAAGAACTACTGAATGGATCTGCACCAAACCAACAAAAGGTTGCTTTCTGGGTCAAGTTCTGTTTTCGCGCCAAGTTTGGTGTAAATCAGTATGTAAGAGCAAAAAGTCTTATGAGAGGTAAAAATGAAAAAAATTATATTTTTTAACCCCTACCTTACTATTTTAGTTCTGTGCTAAGAGTTAGTTTTTTTATCATTACATTTTGGTTTAACGCTTCTGTTTGATCTCCTTTTCTAATGTTTTTGTGGTTTCCCATGTGTCTATACATCTATTTTATTTTCAATTTTTGGTGTTTGATAGAATACATTTTCTTTTTAATGCCTAGTCTTCTGCGTTAGATGTTGTTCATGTTGATGGCTGTTTTGTTTTTGTAGTCTGAATCGGCAACTCCTTTATTTGCTACTTGTTGGCTGTTGTTTTTTTTTTTTTTTTTTAAATAAAATACTTTTTTTCTCCCATATGCTTAGTTACTAATCTCCACTGTGCAAGGCCTTTTACCTGACGGGGTTGTGCTCCGAGCCTAACCAGAGACCCGGCCTTGTGGCCAACATATTGTGGATGGCAAACTCCCACAGGCTTTTGGTTTTTGGCTTAGGGCCCGGCCTCTGTCTGTGGGCAACAAACCCCGGCTGTACACGGCCATTACAGAAGCTATGTAAGATTATCTGACTGGGTGTTGGGTAGGTCTTCAAGACAATGTCGTGGGCCAAGTGCTGGGAAGGTTTGAATGCCATCTTTGCGGATTAATTGGATCTCTGTCAATGGTTTTTGTTTATATGGGGAAATAGGCTAAACTAAAATGGAAATGTTTATGAAACATCCGTCCGATTAGTCTGACAAACTAGGAAGTGAAATCTCTGGGCCGGAATAGCAAGTACCAATGACCTCTATACTTAAAATGAAAATGACCATATCATGGAGTTGCTCCAAAGTGCATCGGACATGCTTAAAATGAAAAAATCAGGATTACTAGACACAAACACTTGCTCAAAATGTAACTCGGTGGTAGAAAACTATATACTTGTGAGTCACTGTAGAATGGTGGGATCTTGCATTAATTTTACTTGGTGCCACTGACGTGTTAGTATTTCTGAGTTCACCTTGGTCTGTCGTTCCACCTTAGATAGTGACTGTTAAACATGTATTTTTATCTTTGACGGTGTAAAGGCCTTCTGTGTTCTTGTATCATCACTACTGCTTAATTTAATCAAATGTGTCCCAGCACCTATATCTTTGTCTACTTTTATCAGCTGGTGGTAATGATCCAGCGCGAAGAGGCCAGGGTTGGATATTTTACACACCAAAAATTGAACTTAAAAATGGTCCCATATACTCTTTATCCAAATACTATCATCTTTGGATTCCCTGGCCAATTTCCGCTGGAAAGGTCAAGTTTTATATTTAACTTAAGTTCTGATTAGTTATTTCCCTGTAACCACAAATCAATTACAGTATCATGTCTAACTAATCTTCTCGTATCAACACTCTTCCTCTGGTCGATGGACCATTAGTTGAGTTAGTTGATGGTGATATTAACAATTTCTTACCTAAAATTCAAAATGAAATAATCACAGACTCTGAATAATAATAATAAGTTTATCTAAAATTTCAGTCATTAGATTGAACGCTTCATCAATTACAAGTACACAGTGCAAACTCCAATTTTCTCTAAGTGGGAGAGAGAACAATCATATAGCACAATACATTCAATTACCCAAACTCATTCAACAAATCAAACGCATAAGAGTGGATAGATGTAGAGACAAATGAACATTTATAATGCATTTGCAAAGAAATATGCAAATTCTGGATAGAATGACATTTACCTAATGAAGAAGACTGGAAAACCACCCCTCTGGCCAAAGGACTGGTGAGGGTCCCCTGACTTAGGATCAGGAGACAAAGATTAAAGGATAGGATCAGGACCGGTCTGATACTTACTAGACTTTTCCACAACCCGACGCACCAGGGCGATTCCCTCTCTCCCTCCTCGATATTCTTCCGCAATCTTCAAATCTAATCAGGCAGTGGTCTGGATCTTCTGAGTCTACTCTCGTCTTCTCTCTCTGCTCTCTCGTGCTCAGCTCCCAGCGGCAGTAGTTCTCTCACAGCTCCATCGAATCATCTCATCATTAGCAGCGTGCTATTCTACTTAATTCAAGTCACTCTAGTTATTGTCTTTATTTCTTCGTGTCCCACCCTCAAATGTTGCAGATTTACTAAACTACAGAATATGATTGGACGGGGTTAGGGGTGTCTTCATCATACCAGACTGACGTATTCAATTTTATTAGTAAAACCTATTCTTTTGCTAACCCTGCCCCTTCTACTTATTCTAATAATTTGTTTTCACATGCATATTTTGTTGCAAATGCCATAATGTATTTAATACAGGCTTCATGGATGACCGATACATCTTCTTCTTTTCCCATCCCTTCTGTCCTTGGATCTTGGCAGTCATTCAGCTCTCTCTGTGTCACCGGGTCATTTCATGGACTCATTGAGCATGCGCAGCTTTCGCCATTTTCTTTTTCAGTCATGGACTAACAGGCCCAAATGCACACTATTAATAAAAGAATCATAAACAGATGTTATTTCTTAATCATGTAATTCTCACTGTTCACCACCCACTTCTACTCTATCCCTTGTAATTATTATTTCTCTTGGGCATAAGCGTTAATAGCAGCAGCTTTCTTTTAATTCAAGCAAGCATATGCCTGGCATGCAGTACCTCAAGACCGCGTTTCAGTCTTTCTTGCGCATGCGTGAGGTTTTTCCTCTCAAAGCGAGTTAGTCATGTTACTTATGCGTCATTCGGGTTTGCACATGTGCAAAGCGTTTTTGCAAGTTAAAGCGGGTTTTATTCGTGCTGCATTTTATTTCTCATTAATTCAAGCATGCGTAAGCTTTTCTCCTGTGTATCTGTCTCTGGTGCATGTTAGTTTCCTCTCATTTACTAAATTTAATGATTAGTGAAGGTTAATGGAGGATTCATTCGAGCAAGTTTCATTTTCTCGAATCCTTGCTCCATCAGTAACATTGCCAGTGCTCCGATCTCTGCTTGTACCCATCAACACAATTCAGCATGCCAGTTTATCAGGCAGGCTGGTGTCTCTTTTTCCAACCCCTTGCTATCGCTTCTGCCGAAAAATATGGCCCGATCAGCAAACCTACTTGGTGTTTTGCACCGCTTTGATCTTGGTAACAGACCTAGTAATCATACCTTAATGCATTTGTCTAATTCAAACTCTCTGACCTGTATAGCATTAAAGATCTGCGTCTACTATGTTACAAGCTTAAGCTGAACATATGCACCAGGTGTGCACCAGCTGATTACACCTTAAACACCTGTCAGGCGTCCCTGCGAACATTCTATGGAGATTAGTCGGTGTGAGGTATCTGCGGTGTAGGACTTAAAATTGTAATAATTTTAATTGAGCATTGCACACTACTACTTTGGGGTGTGCCACTATCCTATCCCACCATCTTCTGCACTTTACTTCTCCCATAGGGTTTTAAATGTCAACAGGTTTAGTTTTGGGGACAGCAGAGTATCCAGTACCTCATGCACTAGTGGGGGTTCCGTTCTTGAACCCCATTTCAACTGTACCACCTCCATTAAAGGATAGGAATTGTCCAATTCCTAGCTGGATGTTGTCCCTAAGTGTTTGGAACCTACCCTCTGTGGTCAGATCAGCAAATTGCCGTACACCCTCTGTGTCCCATGATTTAATGTCAGTGTCTCTCGTTATTTTCGTAAAAGCCATTAATACCCAGAGCGATAATTCCTCTGCACACGGTTCCTTGGTCTTGGCGCGAGAACATTCTTGTTATACAGTACCATGCCACTATCATCAGTTTTGTGTGGTTTACATGTTAAACATTTTTCTCTAATGGACATCACATTAGTTCCTTTTCCTGGGAGCCACACATTCTGTACCTCGAGTCCTCATTTGTGCCTGCTGACACGCATCTAGCCACCTATTGAAGGTGTGCTGCTATTTAATAAAGTTCAATATCTGGGGCTCCCAAACTACCATATATACTGGGTAGCTGTAATTTCCGGAGGGAGTATCGATGACGTTGACCCTTCCTCCTCCCATATTAAAATGACTAATAATCCATTAATTCTGCCTAACAAGTTTTTGGTAATCTAAGTGGCAATATTGCAAAGAAATATAGCAGTCACAGCAACACTATAATTTTGGATATCGTTATCCTAACATATGTAGAGAGGGGTAATTTCTTCCCAAACTTTGTATATTTCTCTCAATTAAGTCGTCTCTGCGTTCTAGATGTATAAAAACTAAAAAAAATTAAAGTATGCCTTTCATGTATAATTTGCAAAATCTCTACCAGGGCCGGTATTCTTGCAGTGAGCTAAAACAAGTTCTATTCAGATTCACCTGCAGACCAGATGCCTTTTCAAAATTTTGGAATACCTGTAGTACGTCAACCACATTGTTCTTTACCGGTCTCATGTATATTAATATATCATCTGTGTATAGCGAGATATTAAACTCTCTCTCAATCAGCATTCCTCCACGTTTCTGCTCTCCATCTGAACCTCGCCACCAGGGGCTCCATAGCCAAGGTAAATAGAAGGCGGACGAGTGGGCAGCCCTGTTGCATCTCCTGTTCCATTGGCCATCCTTCGGATATGATCTTGCACGTTTTGACCCACGTTCTAGGCGTAGCATGCAAAAGGCATATCCAGCTTATTATTTGTCATACAAATCCCATCTATTCCAGCACTCTGAATAGGTTCTCCTATCTAAGGGAGTCAGACACTTCCTCCATATCTATAGAGATCACTATTGGATGCACGTCTTTAGAATCTTTCTTCCATTACTTGAATGAGACGCCTAATATTCATGGCTATACATCTGTTGCATATGAACCCTGTCTGATCAGCGTAGACATGTATGGGCAATAAAGGGGCCATTCCATTGACTATAGGTTTAGCCAGGGCCTCATAGTCCAAGTTAAGCATTTATCGGGGTGATAAGCATAAGGCCGTAAAATATTCTTTCATGCCTAGGGGACTCCTGCTGTTATCGCTTCCTTGGGGTTGGTGGTAGGTTTCTCCTTTCTTTAGCTGCTAGGTACATTTTAAACTTGGGTGCCAGAGTTCCCGCACAAGTCCTGTAGAACTCCGCTGGAAGCCCCCAGGCATCCTCCCTTTAGCTAGTGTTTTATGGCATCCTTAATTTATTCTGAGGTTACTAAGGAGTGCAGTTCTTCAAGTTGTATCTCATTCAGTATAGTGAGTGGTATGTCTACTAAGTAATACTCGCTGAGGGGCTCTGTTGGAGACCTCACTTTTTAATATAAGAATAAAAGTTTGCCATAACCATATTTATGTTCATCTGGGTGGACACCACTGTCCCTCTATCTTTCTATATCGCTGTGATAGGAGCTCTCTTTTTCTTGATTACGCAATAGCCAAGCTAAAATATGCCCTGCTTTATCTCCTTCAAAGGTGTGTGGTTGTGGCCTCTGTGTAATCTATTTGACATAAAAAGTTTTAACAACTCTTGACAGCTGGATTTTAAATCCAGTAACGGTTTTGCTTCCATCTTCTCCCTAGCCACTTAATTTTCCATTTAAGTGCTCTTGCATTCTAATGTGGTGGCTTCGTTTTTCAAAGTTTTGGTGCACCATGTGCAGTCATAATACAGATACCCCTTATATACACCTTAAAAGTTCCACATTTGACACAGGTGCCATTCACTGTGTCCTCATTATGTTCGAAATACCCTATCCTTCAATGCCAAAAAATTGTCTCCAGGTGGGTACACAGGCCCTGCTATGCCCCCATCGAATTCAGCCAACAAAAGGAGTGATCTGATAACACTCTCGCCATATGGAAGATCTGCCGGAGAGTTCCTGCCATGTGGTCGGAGTGTAGTAGCTCGTATTCTAGATTAGAAATCATGTACCTGTGAATAGTTTCTTGAAGATACACCAAATGCCATGTGTCCTGTAAGTGCCAATTAGCTAATGATGCACTTGGCGGTGCCCTGGGCATTCCTGGGAGTGGTGGAAATGATCCGTCTATATGCTTGCCAGTGATACTATTAAAATCTCCACACCAGAACAATGGTAAGTGTGTTTTGTCGCAATTCGGCCTTAGTATACGTTAGGGTGTGTAAATACTAAACAGCATAAGTACCCTCCCATTTACAAAGATAAATTCTCGCATTAGGAACTATTTCCTCTTTTGATGGGGCATATGGGATGTGTTTGAAATGGGATCTCTAGTTGGGAGAGGCTTGCACCCTGTCCAAGTAGGGACCACCACCCTAGTCAAGGTAAGTCAGATACACACCCTAAATTAAACTGTGCTCACCCTCTGGTAGCTTGGCACAGAGCAGGCCGGCTTAACTTAAGAGGTAATGTGTAAAGTATTAGTGTTACACTTGAATTACAGTAATTCGATGAAAACACCACAAAAAGACTCCACACAGGTTTACAAAAATAGAGAATATATATCTGAGTAAAACAAAACAAAATCCAATTAGTAGAGGTGAAGCTATGAATTTTTAATGATTAGATGAGAAAACAGTGCTTAGAAGTCAATAGTGCTAAAGGTTACTTGAAGTCACGCTGGACTGGGGTAAATCTGAAAAGTCAAGCCGACCGCGATGGGAGTGCGGGTTGAATACAGTTCCAAACAGTCCCACTAAAGTTTTACCTTCTCCCGTTCGCGTGGATCAGGTTCGTAGGAGCACAGTGATCGTCGCTGGCCATTGTGCGCAAAGAGCCGTTGGGCGTCACGGACAGTATAGTGGGGCCCTCTTGGTTGCGGGTGGCGATGCTGCTGTGCGAAGAGAAAAAGTTGCACCCGCTTGTGCTAATCCTTCATGCGAGCGACACAGTTCCGGGCCTGTTCACGGTCATGGAGTGCTCAAAAGCTTGATTTAAAGGGCCCAGAAGCTATAGACGATGAAAGCAGCGGCAGAACCCACTTCTGAGGCAGAGAGACTGGAGGGGACACCTCAGTCAAGGGTAGCACCTACAGAAGGCAGAGTCTGGGAGCTCCAGCAGAATTGTAGGAAGCCTTTTGTGTCTCTGAGACTTCAGAAAACAGGAGGCAAGTCAGCAAGCCCTTGGGGTAACTCTGGGTTCAGTCATTGGCCTTAGCAGGGCAAGATCAGCAGGCTGCAGGGCAGCTCAGCAAAGCAGAGAAGCAATTCCTCAGAACAGTCAGTCACAGCAGAGTGGCAATCCTGCAGCACAGCAGCCTTTGCTCCAGAAGAGTACTTCCTTAGTCCAGTAGTGTACTTATTTGGTAGGGCTAGAGCCCTAGTACCTATACCCAAAAGTGCCTTTGATGTAGGGGGTGGCTTCAACGGAACTCTCTGAAGTGCACAATGATCCCTTTCAGCCCAGCCCTGGCTCCAGACTACTAGTAGGGGGTGAATCCGCCCTTTGTGTGAGGGCAGGACACAACCTATGTAAGTGTGTGTCACCTCTCCCCCTTCCTGCCTAGGAAGGCTATCCGTATGCAGACGAATGCAGATAGATCCCCGTCACATCCAGCCCTTCATGTGTTGTGGCTGTCTAGAGGGAATGCACAAAGTGTGGCTGTCACCCAACTGAGACGTGTAATGGAGACAGGCTGCAGGCAGACAGAGCAGAGAAATGTCTACTTTCTAAAAGTAGCAAACAAACCAAGATAATGGACGGAATGCTGAAACTTTTCAACCACTCTCACCCAGTAAAGAGATCTGGGTTTAAGCCATCGTTTAGTCTTGACCCTGCTCCTCATTGGAGCACTCCAGCCCGAACTGTCAGGCCAGGAGGTAAGCAGACAAAAAGTTGGGGGAAGACCACCCTAAGGATGACCAGTTCAAAAGTATACCTTTTGTTGTTTCCAAATCGAGGCGCCTCTGGCATAGGACAAATGCACAGTGTAGAACAAGTCCCCCTTCCACTGCTTATGTAGTCTTTCCCCATCAGCCATCATCAAGAGAGTCTCTTGCAGTTACACTCCATCAATTCCATGCCCATGCAGAGTGGAATATACTTTTGTGCCTCTTAGTTATACTCCCCATCCCTCTAATATTCCATGTCTCCACTTTGTACCCAGCAGGTCCAGTAACTTGAATAATCTAGTTGACCTAACTGTGATGTACTTGACCCGTAAACTGGTCTCAGATTGTGTGGTCGTTGGCAAATATTTTGTTTAACAGTCGTCTTTTTCTTCATTATCACAAGAGCACCTTCAAATATGTGAGTTCAGCATTTATACTGTACAAAAAACTCTTTTGTTTGATTTAATAGATTAAACGTTTGCTCCATATAAAGTAAAAATCTAGCTCACATATAGGGAACACATGACCCCTGACTTGCTTCTTAGTTCACTAATAGCATTGTCATCAGGGCAGGGGCAAGAATGTTTCTAAGTTCATGTGTATAAAAACTCACTTTCAATAAATATATTAGCATGATATAGTTTTGTACTGTCTTTACAGACAGCATTTTTTTTATTGAAATGGCCACAAACTTTTGCACTAAAATGCAGATTTACTGATAAAACTATATAGCGTATAAACATTCTGTGCAAATTGGGTTTCAGCAAAAATGTTTATCACATCACCAAGTAAAGTGTTCTGATTTGTTTTCATCCTATTAAAATATTGTTTTTCATCACAGAGAATTAAAAAAATTGCTTTCATCCCTAATGAAATATAACTTGAAATGTTTGTACAGCTGACCTGTTAGCTATTTAATTATTGTGCTAGGAAAAAATAATCTGACAGTCTTTCATTTCACAGTCTTTGTCTGACAATCGCGCTGTACAGTTCACTGTACAAAATCCTCTACTTTTCTTTCTCTGACTCCAAAGTTAATTGTACAAACAAACTGACTTTTGACCTGTCTCTGAACTCAGAGCAAAAATGATATGATAAAAACAAGATTTACAGGCATCTTTACAGCTCATTCACTTTGTGAGTGAACAGAACACCTGTTCTTTGTCAGCTCTCCAGAAAGGGCCAGTAGGCCCTAAAAATAGCTTTCCCTGATGAAATCGGACTCGCCATAGCGAATGGGTGAGTAGATTTCTCAAGGCATGATACCTATGTGCTGGCATGTCTTGAGTTATACATTTCTATTTTTTGAAAGCCAACAAGGCAGCGAGCTCAGCACGGAGTGTAGTTAAGAGTCTCATCATCTATACGAGTTCCACCTTCAATAACTAGCCATAAGACCGTTATCCAGAAGTGACAGCCAAACAATATTTAATTTTGTACAAATGGCCTGACTACCCACTTAAAAGGAATATACAAGATAACAATAAAACTAATAAGAAAAATTCACAACAGCAACTTAGCTCAGATGCCCTCGAGCCTCTCTTGGGTCATCAGACGCAAAACTAGTGAGAGAGAGAAGAAAAGAACAAAAGCAAAGAACAGAAGGGGTAGTCTTTCCACCTCAAACCTGGAGCTCCAACAGCCAGCACATTATTTGAGCCCACAAAAGCATTTTTTGTTAAAAGTCTGTATACTCAGCATCTCCCACCCCCCCAAGTAAGCTGCTATAAATCTCCAAAACTGGGCGTGGCCAAACTGCTGATGGAGTAGGATGCACCTTTCCATGTCTCCTCTCTCCTGCGGCCGGCACTGACGAATCCATCGCCAACGGGACCTGGGAGGCAGATGCAGACTCCCGACTGAGGTCCAGCTTGCCATCTGCCCCGACATCAGGGCACAAGAAGCCTCCAAGAGTGGAGATTGGGGCTGTGATGTAGCGGCATAGCGGGGAAGAGTGATTGGACCCGCCATTTTGGACCCGGGCAGGGAGAGGGGCGGCCTGTGCATCGGAGGCCCAGACCGGAGGGCCTTGAAAAGGGGGGGGGGTAATTTCGGGGTCCAACATGCAACCCTGGAGCCTGGGGACCTAGGGTGGTCCCCCGACACCCCCTGGTCAATATCGACGAGCGGCCTGGCTAGCCGGAGCCGGGGGGTACCATCTTGTAGGCCCGGAGGCCGGAGTGGGCTCCACCCGCTGATCGACCGATCGAGACAGACCTCTCAGCAAAGGCTGTGGCGGACTCTTTTGGGGCCTGAAACGCAGGCCCTGACCCTGGGAACTAGATGAGGCCCGCTACGCAGCACCATCTTGCAGGCCCAGAAAAGGGGGCCTGATCTTCTCCAGCGCCCAATGATCTGAGCTCCGTAGGCGGATGTCAGATGGCGGAGACCTGAGTTGACTTCGCTGCTGGCCAGCACGACGGCCCCAGAGGGCCCAGCACACACCTCCTTCACTAACGTGGGACCTGGCCCGCTCTCCTTTTGCGGGTGGCACAGGCGGACTTGAGGACGGTGCAGCCTCCAAGGAACAGTAGGTCCCCGCAGTCGGAAGGACCCATTGCCAACAGTACAAGAAGAGGAGCAACTTGAGAAGCATCGAACCACCGCATCGAACCACCGTGGGACTCCTCGCGGGACAAAATAAGACTGAGGTGAGCGCAGGGGCAAGTGTGGGTGCTGTGCAAGGACTGCTATCTGAGCCGACGGAGGGCGGGAGGGAGCGATCGGCTGCACGGTTGGGCAGTGGGCTTGCCCCTGCTTCCTCTCCTCCTCCTCTCCTCTCCTATTGCACAAGCTAATCCACCACTGGGCCCCTGCGCCGGGGGGGGAAGCGATCGGCTGCATCATCGAGCAGCAGAAAGTTCCCCCCACCCCCCCAAGTGTAATGTGAATCGCCACAGGGCCCTGGGAACCCCCGTGGATGGGAGCAGAAGCATGGAACAAGCATAAGACCATGGCGCCTCTGAGCTGGGCTCCATGCCCCCCCGCCGCCCAGTGCCCTGAGACTGCGAGTGCTACAGGGAGGAAAATCTTGGCCTAGGCACTGGGGTGCCCACCCCGCCGGAATCTGGTGGGGAGATAGTCTGCATCTTCGGGCAGCGGGTGTGCATCCCCCACCAACCCCACCTGCAGAAGGCACGGGACCGGCCCGCCTGGGCTCCCCCCGGGGCCCTGGCTCAGGAAGAACCAGGCTATACTAAATTAGGGGCCTACTAGAGCCACACACTTACCAGACGACCTTGGGCAGCCTCTGCCAGGCTCCTTGACCCAAGGGCCCACTGCGTGCTGATGGGAGCAGAACCTGCGGTACTCCTACCATTGTTTCGGGGTCAGCAACCCGGGACTCGGTCTCCCGTTGGACACACTGAAGGGGGGGGGGGCGAGAAGAACATGCCCCATACCAAAGCAGGAAAGGATACCTCCTTAGCCCCCACTAAAGAAACTACAGTCCAATCAATGTGTCTAAAATGTCTTCTGCCACTGTGACCCTGCCGGACCCCCCGATGGCAGCAACCCCCGAGGGACCCGAAACAAGCCCCCTCACGCAGGCCTTCATGACAAACTTCCTGCAAGAAATCAAGGCAGAAATAAGCTCACTCAAAATGGGCTTTAAAACATGTTTGCAAGATCTCGGGTGAGATGTGACGGAAATCAGGGGCAGAGTAGATGACCTTGAGCTAACACTTGACACTCGAACAGAGGACCAAGAAGACCTGTGGCGCCGAATGACGGCTCTTGAAGAACAGCACATAGAGCTTCAAATAAAACAGGAGGACCTGGAAAACAGGAGCCGGAGGAACAACCTCTGCATTAGGGGGATCCCCAGGGGCGCGAAGGGGCAGGACATCATGTCCTACATGGTGGATCTCCTTCAGGCTATCGGAGACGACGATGAAGCCTCCCCTCCGGCTCTAGACGGGGCCCATCGGATTGCAGCCCCACGTGGGAACTCAAACCTGGTACCAGACATCCTTACCAGGGTGCACTTCACTGAAAAGGAGTCAATCCTGCGCGCTGCCAGAGCGAAAACTGATCTGAGCTATGACGGGCATTGCATCCAAAACTTTCAAGACCTCGCTCCTGTCACGCTGCAACAGTGCAGGGAATTCAAACCGGTCACAGATAAACTGAGAGAATTGAATGTGAAACATCAGTGGGGACATCCATTTTCCTTGATCTTCACATGGAAGGGCAAGCGCAAGTCAATCCGATCCCTATGGGAGGCTCTGCAACTACTCCAACTTTCAACAGAATCCCATCCCTCCAGTTCAACTTCGAATTCTGCCCAACCCAGGGTCCCCCTTTGCCCAGAATAGTCAACTGTGCGTCAACCGAGAAATAAAGTCCGGAAAGCAAGCGATTTGTCTCAGCAGGCCAAGCAGGACATTATACAACATCTCAGATCGCTGGATAACACAGTCACTGGTCCACTCTCCGCCAGCTTCAAACGCACCTTCCACTCGCGCATCTTAGCTAAGGAAGCTCAACACCACAGAAGCCCTAAGAACTCTGATGCAATGCATTGACAGTTTTCAAGCCTGCAAACTAGTTTGCCTCATGGTTTTAACACGCATAGCGGGCTATAATGAGACACCAAGAATGTGGCCCAGTTGGACCTTGCTACTTCTTCCGAGGCCCCAGCGTCATTCCTGTCATCGGTCTACATGCTTTGATCCAGCTTGGAGTCCCGGGTCCCAAGGGGTACTTTACCCCCCCACTTTGATGTTATGGGCTGGCTGCCGTGTAGGGAGACCGCGGTTTGCAGCAAGATCATCTTGGCCCCCACTCCATTCAACTGGTCCCCAGGAGGAGTGACTTCCTCAGAGTGACCCTGGTCTCACCCAAGGGGACGCTCCAAGACTTGAATGGACTACTACGGCCCGGTTGGCCTTACTTTCTTTATTTTTGTTTGCTTGCCTCTTTTCCCTTCCCTTCTACATCCCCATCCCTGAAAACCCTGGGGGTTGCGAACGGCTCATCTTACCACTATTGCTCTGCTCCAATGTTGGAGACACACTACCTTGCACTGGGTGAGGTAAGTGGGACTGTTCTTACCATCGCCCCTCTTTTATTCTGTACATCCATGCTCTGCGAGTCCCCCGGCGATACAAGCGCTTCACACCTTGCAGGCGGTTGAGGCATACATATGGCTTCCTACCTTCTCTTAAACAAATAGTTATGATTCAGGTTAAATGTCTCTCACTTAGCGTGAAAGGCCTGAATGCCCCCAACAAACTACGGCAGGTATGGCGCTTTCTACTGCTCCAAGACCCGGACATTATTCTCCTCCAAGAAACTCGCCTACTACGCATAGATACATGCTGTATGACACATCCCAAATACCCGACTCAATACTGGGCGTCTTCTCTATCCAAGACAGCAGGGGTGGCCATCCTTCTTAAAGCGGACCTTCACTTACAAGAGACACAAATAACACGGGGCAAACAGGGATGCTACTTAAAACTCAAATTTCTACTTAATGGCAGACCCCTTATACTGATCAATGTTTACGCCCTTAATCACTCCCAAGACACATATCTCAGGATCTTCAAGGAACTCGCCTCACAGGAAGCGGGCCCGATGCTTATTGGGGGAGACTTTAACCTGGTGTGGGACGCTCAACTGGATTGCAGTGCTACCACCTTCCAGGGCACAGGGGCGATGTCCGCAGCGCTAAAGAATGATATCACTGCCTTGGGCCTGGTAGACGCTTGGCAGTATACGGCGCTAGACGCAAGAGACTTCACCTTCTTCTCCCATGTCCACTGTTCGTACTCGCGTATAGACTATTTCTTCCCATCGCAGACACCCATTCGATCCCTGGAGTCGGCGAGTATCTCGGACATCTCTATCTCAGACCACGCACATCTTGAGATCTCCCTGGGAGACATAGGTGCGACCCCCTCCACGCTTTGCCTCGTTGGAGGCTCCCCCCATTCATACTACAAGACCAGGTCAGTGTGGCAGAAATACGGCAATCAATTCAAACCTACTTTGAAACGAATAATCTTCCTGATACTAATAGTCACACCATATGGGATGCCTTTAAGGCGACCTTTCGTGGCACTATCACCTCCATAGCAATCGCACGAACGCGAGAAGCCCGAATGGTAGAGACTGGACTAACCAGAGATATCAAGGCTCTGGAAAGACAAGACCACCCGACACCGTCGCGGCAACACCAAAAAAGGCTGGCCTCCCTCCACGCCCAATTGAAGGCGCTCCGAGTGAAAAAGGCCGAGCAATCACTCCTCACCTTAAACCAAAAATACTACGGGTGGGGAACAAGGTTGGCTCCCTACTGGCCCGCCGACTTCATACGCCCAACTCCTGAGCCCTAATTTCTAAAGTTAAAACCGAAGAGGGCACATGGGCTGTTTCGGAAACCGACAAACAGCGGGCTTTTCATACTTTCTTTTCAGCCCTATATGGACAAGGTGAAACCGCCCAGGAGGAGGTAGACCCATTTCTCGCCTCCTGTTCCTGGCTGCCACTTGACCCTTCCCATGCACAACAACTGAAAGCCCTGTTCACATAGGAGGAGCCCCAAAGGGCACTGAAAAGCTTGCCGATTGGTAAGACGCCAGGCCCTGATGGACTCACGGTCCCCTTCTACCTCTTGTTTCTACCACAACTCCAGGACCCCTTGCTTCAGTTTTTTAACTCGCTCACTGACAGCACCAGTTTGACCCCTAAGATGTCCAGGGCAGAGATAGTTCTTATTCCCAAGCCAGGGAAAGACCCGACGACCTGCACATCCTATCGCCCTATTTCTCTCCTTAATACTGATGCTAAATTATACATCAAACTACTGGCAAACGGGTTGGAACCCTATCTTCCCAGCTTGATCGACCCAGGCCAGGTGCGATTCATACGCCACCACCAAGGAGCAGACCATATCCGGCGAGTAGCCCACCTGGTAGAAAAGGTCCAGCGGCGTAATATCCCAACGTGTCTCCTTTCGCTCGACCCTACAAATGCGTTCGATAGGGTAGACTGGACCTTCCTTAGAGCGGTACTACAGGGGATTGGACTGGGTCCAGTCATGGTGTCTCGTATCATGGCATCCTATGTAGCCCCGTCGGCACCAATTAAAATCAATGGACTCCTTGGCCATTCCTGTATGTACCTGCAGGGGCACCCGCCAGGGATGCCCATTATCCCCTCTACTCTTTGACCTGGCAGTGGAACCCCTGGCGATAGCCATCCGCCATTCTGCTACAATCAAAGGCATACCATTCGGAGGCGGCGAGCACAGAATATCACTATTTGCAGACAACCTCCTGCTCACCCTGACGAACCCTAGGAGCAACCTTCCTGCGGTACTCTGCGGTACTCTCGTTACCATCTCAGTCTGAACGTGTCTCGGGACTTAAAATTAATGTAACGAAATGGCAGGCGTTGAACCTAACACTTCCCCCCCCCTCATGAGGTTCTCGAACTACGCTCTCTCACCCCATTCCAATGGGCTCCTCACTCGATTCAGTACCTGGGCCTCAATGTGACTGCCACGCTGGACTCGTGGTCTCAGGCTAACTGGCTGGACTGTAGACAATCAGTCAGGGAAGACCTAAGGTGCTGAAAATCACTCCCCATATCATGGCTAGGTAGCTGTAATGCAGTAAAAATGTCCATACTGCCAAAGGTACTTTACCTCTTCCAAACACTTCCGACACCTATCTCCCAAGCGGATATTGTAAGCCTTAAGAAGGACGTGAATGCATTCATCTGGGGCAAGGGTAGACCGCAATTCTTCAACAGGATACTAATGCTGCCGAGGGATCGTGGGGGACTTGCCTGTCCCAATTTCTTTGTCGTTACATCTCAGAGCGGGTGGTCTGAGAAAGTGAGAAACATTGGTTTCATATGGATAGGGTGGTAACATGTTGCCCCCTGTGGGACCTGGCCTGGCTACCGAGGAGATCGCGGCCACGCAGTGCCTACATTGCTACCCCCACGAGAACGGTCCTGGACATATGGGATAGGCTTGCGGTCAGTCGGGGACTTACTTCCTTTCCCTCTCCCAACACGCCACTGGCCCGCAATCCCGGCTTCCCCCCGGCTCTACAGCCCAATTCCTTTCTGGCCTGGGTAGAAGGGGAATGTCGCATGATTGGGGACCTCTTTGAGAGTGAACCCCTTAAGTCCTTCGACCAATGCCAACAAGATTTCCACCTCCCAGCTATGGCACGCTTGCAATATTATCAACTCCGACACTGGCTATATACACCCATCAATACCCAAGGAGCTACGCGCCAGCTCACTTCCTTCAAGGCGCTAGTGCGCTCCTTTGATGGCTCGCGAGGCCTGATCTCACCCACATACCAGGTCCTACAGCACTCCAACCCTCTACCCCCTTACCAGCAAAATTGGCACTTCGACATATCGGACGAAATCCCTCCAGAGCAAAGGGAGCAGTTGTGGAGGGATATTCCCAGGACATATAGAAGCATTACTCAACATGAGTCGGCTTATAAAGTCATGACCCGCTGGTATTACACCCCGGTCCGCCTCCAGAAAATGTTCCCCACCTCCACGTCCCTGTGTTGGCATTGCAACTCTGACACTGGCTCCTATATACATATTTGGTGGTCTTGCCCAGTACTAACTCTCTTCTGGAAGGAGGTGCTGAGCCACATCAAAGTCACAGTGGGGTTCCCCATCCCGAGCACGCCGCAGGTAACGATCCTTGGGATCCGACCCCAAACTCTTAAAGCCATGACCCACTTTGACTGGTGTGCGGTTCTCCACAGGCTAGGGGCAGCCAAGCAGGTTATCGCCCAACATTGAAAGAAACGCTTGACTCCGCCAGCCTCAGTGTGGCTCACTCGCCTCTAGTACACCATGGCGATGGAACTCTTAACCAGTCGCATCACACACTCTGATACTAAATTTACACACGTATGGCAACCACTAATACAACACTTGTCTAAATTGGAACACTGCCGCTCTCTCCCTCCTCGCCTGCGTGCCTTGCAGCTCTTTGAAGACGCTTTGCTAACGCGAGGGGCTGAACTCCCAGAATGAAGCAGACCACATCACTGTAGATGATACCCTGCGACTTAGTCACACCACCTCTTTATTTCATTATTCTTGCCTCTCTTGGTGCCACTGGAAGCGCCCACGATAAATAGTGGCTATGGTGTAACCTCAAGCTATGACCTCCTCGGATCTTTTCCTCCCTCCCCCGCCCCCCCCCTCAGTCCCCATGTTCTCCCAAGTTTTGCGTTGGTGTTGAACACTGGTGGAAATATGCCTCTGTGGCGAAACTCTTTCTTTTACCTGAGCCACCTAACTACTCCATGTGCGCTCCACTACGAACCATAGTCTCTCGAGTAAAGCCAGAAGCGTACTTGCTGATCCACCAGGATGCTGTTTGTTTGTATGATGATCAATAACATTGTATGTGGAAAATAATAAAACAGATTTCAACAGAAAAATTACCAAAACGTCTGAATCGAAAAAAAGCACGGTAGGCCTCCTGCTCTTCAAGCCACTTTTCCAGAAACCGCTCCATACTAGGGACTTCAATACCTTCCGGCAGGCCCACAATTCTAATGTTAATTCTTCTTGACCGGCCCCGTGCATTTTCAGCCCTCAGCTCAAAGCTCACTGTTCGTTTCTTGAGGTCCATGAATTGATGTTGCAGTTCCCATCACTCTGTCTGCTAGTTTGCTTTGGTCCGCACGTCTTAGGCTGCACTGCCTATTTTGTTTAAAGTGCAGTTTGCAAAGCTACAATGGTCTCAAGTATTGCATCAAATTCATCAACCAGTTCTGGTAATTTTCTGTACTGCATCAGCGCCTCCTCCATTGTTAGGCGGTCCTTACTGCTATCATTTGCCTGTTCAGTTGGTGGACCCTAAAACCTCCCAGAGGCCTACTGGCTACCCTATGGATTGCCCGTCTCTCAGCATGTCTTCACCCCTCACAGTCACATCCCAATAGTTGTTCTGTTATTACCTCTTGCCCCTAGCAGTCACAAAAAAAGAGAGGGGGGATAGAGAACGTGTTCCAAACCCAGAGGGTGCGAAGTTTGATAATCTAGCACTCACAGAGGCACTACATGTCGAATTCTAATTTTGCATGTGCGGCTTGGATAGGACAAGAACTCATTTGATGTTTCCCCTCCATTCAGTTTTCTCTATAATCTAGTATGTCCTAGCAGTAGATGAGTACACCTAGTTCCAAGTTATCTATCTTCAGTTTTGTTTTGTGCTCAACTCTGCAGCGGGGACGGCCACTCCAGAGTTGTATAATTCCCATCTGTCCGACTCCTTACCCAGTGCGCACTTGTGCTAAAGTTAGATGGTCCTCCTTAATTGTGGTTCCTGGTTAACATAAAAAGGATTCATGTTTCTTCACCCCTTGCTCATGTACTTCTTACTGTACCATCCCTTGTGTGGGTTCTTTGTTTCCAACTGTTAGAGAGAGGGTTGGCTTGTGAAGTGAGGTAGGGTGCACCCAGAGACCCCGTTTCAAGTGGTAAGCAAATGGAGTCTCATCGTTTGCTTTGCACTTTTTCAATTGTCCCATCATTAGTTGCGGTCCAACTGTGGGTTTGACAACTGTGCTATCTAACTTCTTCCAGCCTTCTAAGGCAAGTTTATTCGGAGAAGCCACTATTGCTTATCCAACCAAGTACTTTTTGAAGCAGGGCTCTGTCAAGTGTTTGTCCTTCTGAGCTCTCCGGAAACTAGTCTACCAGAGTCCTCTGATCTTCTCATCAGTGTTGAGTCATTGATGACACCTGACGTAGGTATTGGTGGTGGACCACCTTTGTAAGGTTTTACCACTAGACTTCACATTGTAAGATTATTTTTTTTATATTTCCCCTCTGTCCCATATATTTGTTTAATTTTTATTGTTTTTCATCTCTAGTTATATTAATTTGTTATGCCTGACATAATTTTAGCCCACAGGCACTGCAAGGAGTAAATGCTCTTGTTTGTTTTTTCTATATATAAAAGTATTGTGTTACATAATTTCATTTTTGACATCCGTCATTTACTTGTTCCAATTTTTATTTTTTTTTTTTTTTTTTAAAGAAGTGTGTATATTTGACCATGGTGCAATCTGTATTGAACTGCTTTAAAACTCAATTCTTATTAGAGGAAACTTCTCATTCTCTAGTGCTTACTTGGGAAAGTTGGCTTGAGCATGAAAGGCATAAGGGTATATAAACTGCCATCTCTATACTGACAACACCTTGGGTCTTTTTCATCTTCTCATTCTTCGCCGCGCTCCTCAATTCCCGATTTTCCAGCTGCTTCGCTGTATTGAATAGCCCACAGCTGTCTTCAAGATGATAGTATCTAAGACTGAAATAATTAACTTTCCTGCATCCTCTTCCCTATGAAAATTCCCTTTTCCTTTCCCAGATAGTCTGACAATCTTCATCCTCCAAGAACTATAGATTAATTTTGACTCCATTGTAAGTCTGTTTTCCTACCACAACGACAGTCAGTATAAACGAAAGAATCTTTGATGAACCCACCCACACCACCACTTCCATACTACCAAGGCATGATAATCTGTGGCTGTGCGTAAAAAGAGCTATTGCAGCAGTCACCTAGATGGACTCCCACTGTATTCCTTATTGTCCATCGAAAGAATAATCAAAATTGGAACACAACTCCACCTGCTCAGATGCACACCCACACAGCTTACCGTCTGGGAAACAGAGCCACTATTTAAACTATTTACCTTGATCTTCAATGTACGACTGCTTCCAACCTTTGCCTTACCTCTTCAGTTTTAGTCCACAAAACACACTGAAATCTGCTCAGCTACCTTTCTTTCACTACTGCAATCTGTATCTCATCCCTTTCAGTCTTTTGATGATTCAAACTTCTAGGTTAATTCTACTTTCCACATTTAGGTGTTCCCTTTAAAACCCACTTCCTCAGGTTTTGGTACACGCATATATACATTTCCATTGTTTTATTCCCTGTTCCTTACCTCATACGGCTTCATGTAAATGCTTAATGTGAACCATTATATATGCTCCTTAATGTCTGTCTGTCTGCCTCATTTTCAGCACATTTCTATTTTAACACATTTCTATTTTAACACTTTGATGTCCTTGTCCTTCTGTCCTGCCATGCAGTAAATGTTTTTGCAAGAATTTAAATTTATATGGACTATTTTACATGATTTTGCGTGGGATACTGACTGTTTAAAAGGTGTCTAAACTGTAATAATTCACTAAGAGCCTTTTTGTTAGCATTTGGAACTGCTGCAAAATCGCTTGTGTCCAGACTTTTCTTGATATAGTCAGTGAAAAATATCTTAAACCCATAGTTTCTGCACAAAGAGAGGAACAGGGCCTTTTCTTCTATTTATTTTTTTCTGGGCAATCACAGAGCAGGTATTTGCAATGGAGTTTATTTGGAGCAATGGAGACAAATACCTTAATGTTATGTTTATTAAAACTTGTTTTCCCAAAATATCCTAATGAAACAGATTTTGAAAAGACCCATGATGATGGCCATTTATCTGTGCCAGTTGTGTGTAAAAGCAAGTTAAAATAGTGACCAATAATTATTGTGATAACTGTGCATGATAGTAGTGATGCAAGCATTGGCAGAGTCATTATGTCATACCTTTAAAAGGGCAGCGTTGCGCTATAGGTTTTGTCAATGCTTGTTTGCATTGGCATTGGAAAAGAATAAATCCACAATGGCTGCTGGTAGACATTTCTTCTGATTCTAAGATGGCTGCCTATGCATGTCGTCGTGACTCACCCTGGGTATTTTGCAAATGTTTTTTCTTTGAGGAAAATCGTTTCAAGATGGCCACTGGTGCTCAATGATGCGTACACAAACATCGATCTCCATCTTCTAATGTTGTTTCTAATTGATAGACAACATTGCAAGATGGCTGCTGATGTGTCTGCATGTATTGTGACGCACTGGCAGTCATTTTGGCATTTCTTTTAAAGTTTAATGTAATATTCCAAGTTGCTTGGCTATTTTAGAATGACAAAGTGGGGGGTGGGAAGCAACGGACGAGTGGAAAAGCGAGGCACCCAGTAGCCAAAAAGATTTGAAAGAATTATGAGAACAATACAATTAAGGCATGCTTTGAGGGACAGACAAGCTAGTGGGTGATGAGCGGACGGATAGGGAGAAAGGAAAGCTATGTGCTACTGTAGTAAGGAGAACTGGAGCCAGGTAATGTGTTGAAACTTTATTTCCAAATAACTTCACCCACGACGGGCAACGACTGGCCGACTCAGATCCTAGATCAAACGGAGACTGTCAGTTGGAATCTTTGCCAACCGATCCCTGCTGGCACCGGCCATGCGAAACAAGACACATTTGAAATATGAATATATACATGTTGTGGTGTATTTTGGTAGGAGCCCACGAGCAACATGCGCGGGGCGATTCACGAGACACACCACTATACCACATCATCTTCTCCTTCAACAAAACAGAAAAAAATATTTTAGTACATTACGTAGTCTTTGAATTCATCAGGTCTCCTAACTTCATGAGACCTGGTGCAAGCTACTGTGGATGCAGTGCCTGTGGCCGTGTGAGCATTTTCAGTGGCTCTAATGACTATTTGGCGAATTGATGTGGTGATCTCTGTGCCTCTGACGGGTTGTACCCATTCGGTCCAATCCAATTGTAACCCTGAGCTTTTCCTTTGAGCAATTACCTGGGCTTGCTGATGTGAGAATCTCACGATATTCCATACGTTCAACCAGCCTTTGTCTTCTAATAACACAGAGCCTTTACTAACCCTGATCACTTCAATTGGAGAAGAAAAAACGTACTCCCCTTTTTTTCACCTTAAAAGGTTTTTTTAATCAGAACATAATCTCCCACTTTGGGAAAAGTGTCACTGTTGGGAAGTTTGTTACTAACCTGTATCATTTTGGCTTTTCTCTTCAACCCTGGGTAAAACCCTCTCTTTAATTGTTAGTTTGATATCAGGATCCTTGATGGCCAGCTGATTCTTCAACCAATTTGGGAACAAGGCTGAATGAACCTTACTTCCTCTTAACATAAAAAACGGAGTAACCTCTGTGGTGCAATGTGGTGTTGTGTTATATTTCTAGATCTTTATTTTTTTTTTAGAAACGATTTCACATCTAAACCAGCTGAAATGGCTGTTTGAATGCCCTCTTTAATTACCTTGTTTCCTCTCTCAACTAAACCATTGGAAGATAGTGAGTAGAGGGCGACTCGTAAATGTTTAATGTCCCGTTTGGACAAAAATTGAAGCATGCTGTCAGAGACAAAATGTGACCAATTGCCAGTGTAGGAGAGTAGGATCTGCCTCTTATGTTGCCCCCACTTTTTTTCTGATGTTTACACTGGTTTCTGGCTATAGTCAGGCTGTGACCCTGCCAATCAGGGCCCCAGCCTCTCTGTTCTCTCTAAACGACTTGGAGTGCACTCTAGGTGCACTAGTGATTGGATACTGTGGTACCTTATGAGTCCCTAGTATATGGTACCGTAGGTGCCAAGGGCATAGGTACTTCACAGGCCTACCAGGGGCTGAAGCATGTATTATGCCACCCCTGGGAAGCAGACTAAATCTGACACCACAGGCCTGCTACTGCAGCCTGGGTAAGGTGGTGCATGCACCCCTTACTGTGATATAGGCTACCTATATCACTACCTAGATACACACATATAAACCTATAAGTCACTCCTATGGCAGGCCTTATCAATCCTGAAGGCACAGTGCTTGGTTCCTATGTGAGGGGGTGCCCCTGCATGAGCAGAGCCCCTCTGCAGCATTCGGAGACCCTTCTCTGATGCCGTTTGTAGTGCAGCCCGACCATATACTCTTAAGCGCATTATAATCTCGCGTTAAATGCTAACTTTGGAATGGCTGCACCTAAACATGTCGTGTTTGGTGTCAAACATCTTGGAATACTACCCCCCCGCCAGTTCTGGCGGCGGGGGTAGCATTCCACCCTTCTAGAGGGATAGACATGTACCTACTGTGGAAACGCGGTAGAATCCTGAAGAGCCCTGGCATCACAAAATGGATGCCACCAGTCACAGACACTGGGCTGCCCTTCTGCTGATGACCGAAACTCGCAGTGGAGGAAGCCCAACAATAGGTATCCTGTCACAGGAGGGTGTGACCACCTTCCAGACAGGGTTTAGTGTATTGGGGCTGGGTGGGTGCACTCCTACAGTGCTTTGAAGTCCTGCACTGGGGGAGCAGAAGGCTCCTCTGTGCATATGCCAGTTCAAACCAGCTCAGGGGCTACCTGCCCCTGCTCTGGCGCGAAACTGGACAAAGGGAAGTGGGTGTAGCCACCCACTCCCCTGACCCTCCCATAGGTGGGGTCATAGAGCTAGTCCCTCCCTTTCTTTTAGTATAAGAGGGGGAACCTGTGCATTGCAAACTAGATACCCCTGGACGATGCTCTGAAGAAGAATCCGGGACCTTCGACGTTCCACTACCTCTGGAAGACTGAAGAATCTCCCTTGGAGTCAAGGAGGGACTCCCCTGCTTGGCAGGCACCAAAAACTACAACGACGGTCGCAAACTACGCCGCTCCCGCCGGAGCCCGAGGTCCCTGCAGCCCAAGACGAGGATTTCCTGACTTCTCAAAGGCCATCGTGAGTCCCCAGCGAAGCTGAGGCCAGTGGACCCCACGAGTGACGAGGAACCGCAGTCCCTGGGTACCGTGCACTATTGTCGAGTGCAACCCCTTCACGACGTTCTACGAACCTGTGCTTTGGACCACGTGTGGTCCCAGCCTCTAGCAGGAATCCCTCCGAAGATCAGAGGCCTACCCCGTCCCGAGTGACCGTGGGCCCCTGTTGAAGGAATCCTCCCGAGGCGTCTTCGCGATCCCTTGCCAGCCGGCTTGTGGGTCCCCAGAAGACTTTTCTAAAGAACCAAAGGGCTCCCCTGGTTGCTCCAGGCCTGCCCTGACTTACCCTCGCTGGGTGAGTTCTCCAGACCTTGCTGGTCTGCACCATTGACTTTTTACGCTTTCCACGAGACTTGCTGCTGCCAAGGCTTGTTGGCTCCAATCGGGTTGCCGACACCGCAGTCAGCTGCAGACTTTGTGGGACACGCCGGAACCAGCTCCTGGTCGTCGTCGACGCCTCCTGGACCTCGTGGCTGAAGAGTCAAGACACCCGTGAACGACCTGAATCTGTCGACGACGGTGGGCATTCATCTTCCTTGCCCCGGGTCACTGCCCAGTGACTTTGAACACTGTCCCCTCTGCTTTCAGGTCTTCCTTCTTCCGAATCCAGGCTTGGATTCCACCGGACACTTCTTCGGACTTCACAAGCAGCAAGTCTTCATTGGCTCCCATTGAAAACGACGCCGCGACCCGACACCAAAGGACACCTATGCACCCGGCTTCCCTGGGTGAGGTAACTCCAGCACTACGGTGCTCCTGTGGGTGTTGGCCCTAGAACTACTTACCCTGTAAGTGACTTGCTTGTAGCTACTCCTGAAGTGCCCTTAAACTCTTAATTTCCAACCGCGACTTGCCCCATTGAAGTCTACGGCGATCCGCGCCTGTGTTCACGCACTGCACGCGTCCCCGTGGGTCCTTTACTTACCTACCTTGGGTGGTTTCGTGAGGCCCCAACACTTCTGAAGGCCCTGGGCCTTGTCTCTTTGCAAGTCGTTGTTCTTAAGTCTCTTTTTAGTATATGGTCTGGTACGCCCTAGGGCCCCAGCCATATTTGTGCTTAATTTATTGTGAAACGTTGATTTGTGCATATGTTCCTGACTTCTAATCTCATAAAGAGATTAGTAGAGAGTTGTTTAGTAATAAATGCATATATATTTGATATATATACCTGTGTGGTGTCTTTTCATTTGGTGATTCAAGAGATTGTGTGGTAAAACAAGCTGCTTTACATTCCTCCAAGACTTAGCCTGAAGGCTGCTCTCCACAGCTACCACTAGGATAGCTTTCTATAAAGGTTGTCTTAAACCTACCTACCATAAGAGTCGAATTGTACTGGTGCAAGGTGTCCACTTTAACTAGTGAACCGCATATACCAGGCCAACTTCTCACAGCCAGTAACTAAGGACCCTGGAGATCCTTCTATTGAGAATACTCGTTCTAAAAAAATTGATAGCTTCGTCAGTAGAGGAAGAGAAAAAGTATAGCCACTTAGAAAAATAATCAACTACAAGAATGACATACCTCATTTTACCTGGTCAGTTAATATAAGGTCCAGAAAAGTTGTGACTCAATTTGTCCGAAGGAGAATCTGAAAAAGGAACGGGATGCAGAGGTGATTTGCTTAACTTCCAATGCTTATCTGAGAGGAGACACTCAGGACACTTGTCTACTGGCAACCTTATTTGACTATCTAAAGAAGGCCACCAGTAGTGTTCCTTGATGTGCATGCATGTCTTAGTATTGCCCAAATGCCCTTGATGGGCTTTAGAAATTATGATAGGGCACATTTAGATGGGGAAACATGCAAATCACCTCTCAGAATCATACCATCAACCAGTGAAAGTTCACTGGCCACTTGCGCATACGTTTTAAAATCACTCTGTAAACACCGAACAAGAGGCCAACCTTTAATAATGTAAATGCCAACTTGCTTCAGCACTTCATCCTCCTGGCATGCCTTCAACCACTCCTCAGCAGTAATAATAATAATAATAGTCTTTACTCGGCACATAAAAATATGACCATAAAAGAAACAATTTAAAATACACATACATCAAATGTAAACATTTTCATAAAACAACCAAGTATACTAATTAAAAAAGCGCGAGATCCATGATCTATTGTTATCCCCATTGGTCTCTTAAATTCATAATACTTCCAATAACCCTTATTTCAGTTAGAAGTATGATCAATAAAATCCTAATTTGACATTAATTGAACATATAAAAACTGCACCTGGTCCTAAAAAGTGACCCACATTTCAAGACGTTTAGAGCAACCTCGCACAGTGCAAAAATGGCAAATACCCTTGTGACCTTTAGACACCTCTAGTGGTTCTGATCTTTAAAGCAGATCTTAAAAAGTTAGAAACACAAAAAAGTGTAAAAACATCTGATGAAAGTTGTAAAAACAATAGGGCGACACGTGCTTGCCTAAATCTAAGCTTTCTTAAAAGCCCCTTAAGGAACACTCGTCTCGGGTATGAGTAATAAGGACAAAGGAGGACAAAATGTAAGGTATCCTGTGGAGACCTATTGTCGCAGCCACAGTGTCCTCTATGTTCTGCGTGTACCGTAAAGCCGGGGGGGTAAGGCCAGTAAGTGGTGAAATAAGTTCAATCTAAAATGCGTAATTAAAAATCTATCATATGCACTTGTTATAAGGGATAAATAGGGTTCCATGCCCTGCACTGACTTTACTAAAATGTGTTTCTCTGACCGTGGATTTCCTGAGCTCCCTATCCTCACGGTGTGCTGTGACATGTTTAAAAAACAAATCTTTGATAATCGCTTTTTCCTGAGATCCCACCTTGTCATGATTAGTAAACAGATTTTCACGTCCTAGTGCGGTGAGGGTGTCCTTTACATATTTTAGCCACAGGAGTTTTGATGCATAATCAAGGGAGAGACAGCCCTGGATTACCAGCCTGTTAAAGCCTGCCTCCTCGTTGGACCAGATCTTCACCCAACATAGGAGGGGTTTCACGGCTACCATATCAGAGATATACTTAGACCCCAATTCCTCATGTGCAGGGGTACGATGAGGGAATTTCAACATCCGCCTAAAATATCTGTTTTCTTCAGTTTGCAATTTCTTAACCTCAGCAGTAAATGTGATGTCATTGTCTTGTAAAGCGTGAGTGGAATCAATGGTAGCCACACATTTAATGCCATCAGTGTCAATTTTCTTAATCAAAATCAGGTAAAGGCATGCAAGAGAGACAGTCTGCTCTGAAATTCTTCCAACCAGACACATGACTAATGGTGAACGTGTACTCATGTAATTTAGATAAAAGTCTGATTAATCTAGATGATACATTATGAATACCTCCTGTGAAGATAAAAACTAAAGGTTTATGATCTGTATGAAGTTCAAACCACCTACCCCAAACATACATTTAAAATTTTTGTACTGCCCAGATACATGCCAGCGCCACATGTTCTATGGTACTGTATTGTTTCTCAAAACGTCTGAGTGATCTGGAGGCAAACGTAATGGTTTGCTCTTTACCTCCTATTTTTTTTACTTAAAACAGCACCTAGCCCTTGATAACTGGCATCCACTGTGATTACCGAAGTACAGTCTTCTCTGAATGCAGGCAGTGCTGCAGTTTGTACAGTCAAATCTTTTACTTTCACAAAAGCGGTTTGAACCTCCTCAGACAAGATACATTTCTGTCCTTTTCAAAGTAAAATCCTCAGAGGTTCAACTGCCAGAGCATAACCCGAGACAAACCTCGCATAATATTCTGCAAAACCTAAGAAAGAGCAAAGTGCATCACAGTCTGTGGATGCACTTGTTTCCTTGATAGCTCTTATTAAGGAAAGTTTGGGTTTAATATGAGACTCTGATAAAGTGTGCCCCAAATACTCCAACTCTTGAGTGGCAATTTACATTTGACCTTTCTGACCGTCATGCCTCAGTGCATGAGAATAGATAACACTTTATGAAGTATGAGATTGTTTTTCCACGGAACTAGCAAAAACTAGAATATTATCTTGGTAGGCTTGGACCCTTTTTATATCCGCAAATAAAACAACCATGAGTTATTGAAAAACTCTGGCAGCTGATGCCAACCCAAAAGATAACCCAAGATACTTGTAGGCACCAAAGAGTGTGACAAAAGCTGTCAGCTTCTGAGAACTTGTGTCCAAAGCAACCTGATGGTAAGCTGACTTCAAGTCAATGACCGAGAACTATTTCGCAGATCCTAGGTTAGCCAACATTTCTTGTATCCTAGGCGGGGGATGACAATCCACGAAAATGTTAGCTTGCAAAGTTCTCGGGTCAGCACACAGACGAATCTTGCCTGATTTTTTTTTTTTTTGTGTGACCACATTCTGGGCGACTCATTGAGAAGACTCTAGGCGCTTTATGATGACTTGGTTGCATAGATCCTTCAGCAACTGTTTAAGTTCTCTGACGGGCAAGGGAACTTGTCACACTTTATGAACAAAAGGTTTAGCATTAGGTTTGAGTCTGATATGGAGAACAAAACCCTTGACAGTGCCAACTTTGTCACTGAAGTGTTCTTTGTACCTATCTAGAATTATATCCAGTGGATCCGCCAAACTACATACTGACTTCTCAGAGACATTACTTAACATGACCTGAGTATCAGAGCCGGGAACCAGATATGGACCCATCTTGGTTAGGTCCTGCCAGCCGATAATGTTCTTACCTTTGATGGCAACATATATTTTGATAATAGTTTCGCTACCTAAACGTTGTACTATTGCAGTAAAGAAGTCTAAAATGTCAATAGGTTTTTGACCAAATGCTTTAGGACTAATATCAGGTATAGAAAGTACTTTCTTATGACCCCACTTATCATAAAAGGTTGTATCAGGTAAAATAGTAATAGGTTAGCCAGAGTCCGCCATGACCTGTAAGGTAACTTCATCAATTATGGCATCACAGGTGGGACCCTTCACAGTTCTTCACACCATATTGCAATGAATAGTCAAGATCACATTCTGATAGAATCTGTACTTGTGTCAAGTTCTGCATCAATGTTACTAACTCGTACAGGAGCTTTGCTACTCCTGTGTACCACTTGTAAGTGACCGATTTTTTTTGCAAGACATGCAACATTTGCCCACTGCAGGACAACCAGGTTAGTTGCTGACATGGTTCTTGGATCCACAACGGTAACAATATGTCTGAGCCTTCTTGATAATTCCTTTCATGAACAAAAGATTTCCCTCAATTGTGAACTGCGCATAAAGTATCACTTTCAAGTTCAGGAGCTGCGCTTGACACCAAGTTGATAGTAGATGCTGGATTTAAAACTTTTGAGGAGAGTAGAGATCTTTCTATGCTTTTGGCCAAGTCTAACATCATAAAGGGTGGGATAACAACTAAGAAGACGTTCTTGTATCTTGCTAGAAGCAAATTAAAAATAAACTGATCACGCATATATGTATCTACATTAGAACCAAATTCACAAGTGGGCGCTAGAATCCTGAGTGTAGCTACATATTCCCCAATCTGAGTTTCACAAAATTATGTCTCTCCAAAATGATACTTGTCTTCTCAGCATATTGTTTGCGTAAACTTTCTATAGCTTCTAAGTGAATGTTCCGTGGATCATCCCCAGATTGGCCACGAGGTCTCACTGCAGGTGGTAAGTTAGAAAAAACTTGCAGAGCTGTTAAGCCTCAACTACCATATAACAGTGCAAATTTTTGTTCAGGGCGGTAATTGCCTGCATCTGTAGCTATGAAGTGAGTTTCAAATAAGCTAAACCAATGTGTCCATTTTATGTTTGGTTTGCCTGGTAAAGCCAAGAAGGGAGTAGGCTGCGTGATATGATGAGGTGTGGCCATATTGTAAAATAGGGGAACGAACAAAACTGCAAACTTCAACAGCAAAATACTCCAAGGTAGAAACTTGTAAAGCAAGGCAAAAGTCATATTAATAAAATGTACCTGCAATTACCAAACGTTATGGTCAGGATGCCAAACCAGTGCCCAAACAACAAAGCTCAAACCGGTGCCCAAACGAAGTTTAAATTGCACAATCATGTAAACTGTGTGAAACGTACCCTCCACACAAGCGTGTGGGCAGCATGAATCACTTGAAAACATATAAATAAAGCTGATGCAAGATGGCCACTACGTGTGATGTGGTCTGCATGCAGAGAAGCTGTTGCTCAGTAACGGCAAGCTTTTGCTGAAAATTGGATACAGGGGCCGATGGGGCGCTCGTCTGCCGCAGAGGCTGCTGGGGCGCTCCTATGCCGAAGGGGGGCTGCTGGGGCGCTCCTTGGAGTTGCCCACTAGGTTGACGGGGCACTCGGCAAAACTGAAAAGCAGACTGGCGAGGCACTAGTCCCGGAGTGCTGCAGTGTCTGGGGCACAACGAAGCTGCAAAGAAGGTAAAAATCCTCCAATGGGGAATCTAGGTGTGTTTGTGGGTGAAGTACGTCAATGAGTCGGCAAATGTAGTAAGGAGATCTTAAGCCAGGAAACGTGTTGAAACTTTATTTCCAAATAATTTAACCCACGACTGGCAGTGAACAGCTGGCTCAGATCCCAGAACAGCCACTCAGTCAGAGGGGGCCCCTGAAGCAGATAGGGCAGAGAAAAATCAGGGGAAGGAGACAAGCTACTCAAAAAAAATATTTCTCTACCATAATACTTAACATGCGCTAAAAGTCGCTAATATGCAAACACCCAGGGAGCTGGCCAAGAGGACAAAGGCATGTCACAAAACACAAATTAGAAATGTATCAAGATTTATTAATAATTCATTAACATCTTATTTATAAAAATGGACGTATATAACATCCCACGCCGTCACTCTCAATCAATCAATCAATCACGGCATTTATAGAGCGCGCTACTCACCCGGGAGGGTCTCAAGGCGCTGGGGGAGGGGGTAAGTTACTGCTCGAACAGCCAGGTCTTGAGCTGCTTCCTGAAGGAGAGATGGTCCTGGGTTCGCCGAAGGTGAGTGGGGAGGGAGTTCCAGGTCTTGGCTGCCAGGTAGGAGAAGGATCTTCCTCCGGCGGTGGCTCTGCGGATGCGTGGTACGGTGGCGAGGGCGTGGCTGGTTGATCGTAGCTGGCGGGTGGGCGTGTAGAAGGTCATGCGGTCGTTGAGGTACTTGGGGCCCAGGTCGTGGAGGGCCTTGTGTGCGTGGGTGAGGAGTCTGAACGTGATTCTCTTGCTGACGGGGAGCCAGTGCAGGTCTTTCAGGTGTCCGGTGATGTGGCTGTGTCGGGGGATGTCCAGGATGAGTCGTGCGGAGGCGTTCTGGATGCGCTGGAGTCTTTTTGAAGTTTGGCTGTGGTTCCGGCGTAGAGGGTGTTCCCATAGTCCAGTCGGCTGGTGACGAGTGCCTGGGTGACGGTCTTCCTGGTTTCAGTGGGGATCCATCTGAAGATCTTGCGGAGCATGCGCAGGGTGTTGAAGCACGAAGATGAGACGGCGTTGACTTGTCTGGTCATCGACAGGGAGGAGTCCAGGATGAAGCCCAGGTTGCGTGCGTGGTCCGTTGGCTTGGGCGCGGTGCCCAGGGCCGGGGGCCACCAAGAGTCGTCCCAGGCGGAGGGTGATGAGCCCAGGATGAGGACTTCCGTCTTGTCTGGAGTTCAGTTTAAGGTGGCTGTTCCTCATCCAGTCGGCGACGTCTCTCATCCCGTCGTGTAGGTTGGCTCTGGCGGTGGTGGGGTCGTTGGTGAGGGAGAGGATCAGCTGGGTGTCGTCGGCGTAGGAGATGATGTTGAGGTTGTGTTGGCGTGCGATGGCTGCGAGGGGGCTCATGTAGACGTTGAAGAGGGTTGGACTGAGTGAAGATCCTTGTGGAACGCCGCAGATGACTTCGGTGGCCTCGGATCTGAACGGGGGAGGCGGACTCTCTGGGTTCTTCCGGCGAGGAACGAGATGATCCATTCCAGTGCTTTCTCTCGGATTCCGATGTTGCTGAGGCGCTTCACTAGGGTGCGGTGGCAGACGGTGTCGAACGCCGCGGAGAGGTCCAAGAGGATGAGGGCTGCTGTTTCCCCGTTGTCGGTTAGGGTTCTGATGTCGTCGGTGGCTGCGATAAGGGCGGTCTCGGTGCTGTGGTTGGCCCGAAACCCGGACTGCGAGGGGTCGAGGGATCCATTCGTCTCGAGGAAGGCGGCAAGCTGTCTGTTGACGGTCTTCTCGATGACTTTGGCCGGAAACGGAAGGAGCGAGATGGGACGGTAGTTCTTGAGGTCGGTGGGGTCCGCCGTTGGTTTCTTCAGGAGGGCGGTAAGCTCGGCGTGCTTCCAGCTCTCCGGGAAGGTGGCGGTGTGGAAGGAGGAGTTGATGATGTCCCGGAGATGGGGTGCGATGGTGGCGTCGGCTTTGTTGAAGACGTGGTGTGGGCAGGGGTCGGTTGGTGATCCGGCTCACTCATACCTGCTGATTCATACTCTCACATACCAACACATCCTGCGACTCAGGAATTCACTCATACCAACAATACACGAGATAAGAACAGATGGACCAATTTTAACAAATAAAAATAACAGTAGTCATAATCTAAAGACAGATGAACACTCCAGAATTTATGTAGCACCAAATAGATTCAAGGGCATCAAGATACATTAAAGTTTGGATGATAACAAGGAGTATGGATCATGAATTAGATGAGGTCCATTCAGTAGAAACAACGCCGACGCGCGTTTCGGTGATCGACCCAGTGAGGGTCTCACCTTCCTCAGGGCGGAAAGATCCAGAGGCGTGGCTGTGGGACGAGCCAAACTCGGGAAACCAGAGTATAGGGATCAGAGTAGAAGGATCTCACATTCGCAGAACAGATGACTAGCATCAAAGTAGTAATCTATGAACGAGGCCTAGATAGTAATACAGGAATCTAAACAGAAGAAAGAGAAGACTCCATTCCGGGTAATTATAACGTACATAGAGATCGAGGAAAAGGATATGTCCTCCACGTATGTTAGTGAAAACAGCGTTCCGTCTTAAATATGCCAAATAGGATCCAATCGTGCATACGGGTTAATTCAAAGGCCTGGGGGCGAGAGCACGCTCAAAAAATAGTCGCAGTAAGTATCCAGGGCATCGAGACGGGAATGACGATAAGCTTCTGGTAAAGCGTCTCTCAGCATAGCATGTCCGCATTGGATCACGAGACGAAACTGACACGGTCAGCTGGAATCTTTGCCAACCGATCCCTGCCGGCACAGGCTATGCGAAACAAGACACATTTGAAATATAACAAGTATGAATATATACATGTTGTGATGTGTCTCGGTAGAAGCCCACTAACAACATGCGCAGGGCGTATCACGAGACACACCGCTATACCACATATCCCATGGAGTGCTAAAAGACAAATTGAAACCAGTTCCCTAATGTCAGCAGTAGAAGGCTACAACTTGTCCAATTAAATTGATGGTAAAGGAGCTATGCTCTAGGGGTGGGACAGAAACAAAAAACGGAGGAAAGCAAACAAATGAGTAGCAAACTGAGGTAGACAAGAAAGCTTGCCAATAATGAGAAGAAAGTGACCCAAAGCCCATTTTCTGTATTGTGTTGTTTACACTATGTCTTTGACAGCAGACAGCTAAAGCTGTCTAGAGGTGAGAGTTAAAAATGACAGCACTTTATGTTCTTGTTTGTTTAGGGGCTGCAGGTTCACATCTAAGAGACAATCACAAACTGAATGAAGTCCAACACTGTGTAAGGAGACACATTTTAATTTCTTCTAAGGAAGAGAGAGAAGAATAAAAAGGTCATTTTTTTAAAATAAATAACATTTGTTTAGCATGACATACAGAAAGGGTACTTGCATATTTATGAATACATATGAATGGATTCATACAACATAATCAACAAAAAAGTACACATTAATTGAGACTTGCACTGTCAAACTGAAGTGTAGCACCCAGGGTCCCCAGATCATCTTAAGTTTATGGGGGCAGCCCAGGCTGTGAAATATTGGGCCTCCAAATGCATACACTTGAGCATATGACCGAATGAGGCTTTCACATTAGGTGCTTTCTACACGCAATATAGCATATGGTCTTGCATTTCGTCTCTTTTTAGAAACCATAATCCTAGATTTGTAAACAATTTGGCAGTACATAGAGATAATAAAAATGCACAATACATCAATTTTCGGAGTGTAGGAGAGGCCTCAGCCAAGCACTTAAGAAATAACTTCAGCTACTCTGACCTACAACTCCTGCCTCACAGATCAACTCTACCCTGTGTTCAGGAAGTCCCCATGTATGGTATTGCATTGCAGGCATTGGGGTGAGGAGTCTTTTACACTGTTAAACTCTATTATAATGTTCCCTGTGTAGGTATGTGTAGGATCGGGGTGACGATAAAAGAGAAATGAGGCAGCAGCGTGGAGTAAACTCAATAAGGCTTTCTATGGCCCTTCGCATTCCACATTCCATGTCTCTAACATAGCAACAGTGAGGACACTCTAGAAACAGGACACTACATCACCTCCCCCTCTCAATGGAAAACAAGAAAACAAAATGAGCCTTAGACAAACTAAGAAAAATCCAAAGCAAACTCACAGAATACGCAAGAAAAGTTCTGCACAATATCAAGATGTCTAAACATAATCTTGAAGCTTGGCTGGCCATTGAAGCACTCTGCGAGGCCTGAGAGACATTCGTTGTGGAACAACTCTAGAACTTGCAGACACTTCTGTTGGTTGACACTTAGCCACTCTGTTTAAGTTCCATACTCTATGGTCGCTGGTCTTAATGGCGTTCTTGAAAACCTTTATTACTTTAAAAGGTACACCAAATTTCGAGCTACTTTTGCCCAAGCGAGGAGATTTTATTTTCACCCAATCGCCCACAGAAACAAGTGTGTGCTTCACCGTCCTCCTTTCATCATGCCATCTTTCTTTTCTCCTTAACTGCACACTCCCTTTCTCTCCAGCCTTCCACACCATCATACTTTTCATCAACCAATAGTCTCTTAGAGGAAACCCAAGAGGGGCAAACTTCCGTGTTCGCCACCCTCTTTTTGAACAAGCGAAAAGGGGACACACCCGTAGAAGAGTGTGGGGTAAATCTGTACTCTCTCACTTTCTTTGTTATGGCTTCCTCCCAATCAATTCCATTTGCTACAGCCTGTTGTATGGTTTCTTTCAACACCTTCACAAACCTCTCAACAACCCCATTACTTTCAGGATGATAGAGAGCTGCTTTCTTGTGTTTAATGCCCCTAGAGGACAGAAACTCCTCCACCACGGTTGAGGTGAATTGCACACCATTGTCGGAAAGCAAAGAAAGAGGAAAACCTTCCCTTTCGAAAAGACCATCCAAAAACTCCATCACAACAGAAGATTCAACCGAGCTCACCACCTTAACTTCTGGCCAGCGTGAGTACATGTCCACACACACCAAGACATACTGATCACGAGACCTTATTTTAACAGGCCCCAAAATATCAATTGCAATGTCCAACCAAGGCCCATCAGATCTCTCTCTCAATACCATGGGCTGGGTTCTACACTTCAAAACTTTATCGCTGCACGCACATTCTGTACACTTCCTAACCTCCCTTTCAATCCAGACATCCATTGCTGGCCACCAATAAGCCTCTCTTAGCCTCTCCTTGGTCTTAACTATACCCATGTGGCTGGCATGGGCGTTCTTCAATAATTTATCCCATAAGGTATGTGAGGGAATCAATCTGCTACCTCTCATAAGCAGACCATCCACAACCGACAATTCATCCTTAACCTGCCAAAAACCCATCAACTCCTCATCACAAACTTTCTTTTCACACCAACCCTTTGCAACCATGGTCAACACCTTTTGCAAAAGGACATCCTTCGCTAATGCCTCTCTCCAATCGCTTTCAGAAACAATACCATCACTAATCAAATAAACATCAACTTCTTCTTCGAATTCTTCACCACCAAAACTACCACACTCTACCACATCTTCTTGATCATTTCCCAACCTTGACAAACAATCAGCAAGAATGTTGCAAACACCAGGAAGATATGAGACAACAAAATTAAACTCCTGCAACGCAACAACCCACTTCCGAATTCGATGAGAAACAAAATCAATTCCTTTCTTTGCAAAAACTTCTTTCAATGGTTTATGATCCATGAGAACTTCAAATTTGCTTCCCCAAAGAAATTTACGCAATTTGCCGATAGCCCAATAAATAGCTAGGGCCTCCCTTTCCACAACGGAGTAGTTGAACTCTGCCCCTCTCAAAGGTCTGGACATGAATAACACAACTTTCTCTACTCCCTCGGCCTTCTGAAACAAGACGACACCCAAACCTTTAGAGCTGGCATCCAGCATCAAATAAGACTCCTTTCTTGGATCAAAACTCCCTAGATCTTGCGCCTTACTAAGACGTTTCTTAAGATGTAAGAACTCCTCATCACAAACATTCGACCATGCAAACTCACATCCTTTTTTTTTAGAAGATCTTAAATTTCTTGTGACCCCTGCGACATTAGGCACGAACTTGTGATAAAATTCCGCCATTCCCAGGAATTTCACAAGTTCGTCTTTATTTTGGGGAGATCTGAGATTGCAAATGGTGTCAACCAAAGCAGCCTTGGGCTTAATTCCACTCGCAGAGACTTGGTGACCCAAATATTCGATTTCAGCTTGATCAAATTTGCGCTTATTGGCCCGTAAAGTTAATCCAGCATCACTCAACTTCTTCAGTACTAATCTCAACCTAACATCATGCTCTTGAGAGTCCACACCAAACACCAGGACATCGTCCTGATATATTTTGACCCCTTCAACACCCTTGTGGATGCGTTCCATGACCCTCTGGAAGACTAAGGCTGCTGAGATGAGGCCAAACGGCATTCTCAAAAACTCGAACGTACCAAAGGGAGTAATAAAGGCCGTAAGATTCTGAGGAGGGATGTAGTTTGACCTGATGGTAGGCCGAAGTTAAATCGAGCGATAAAGTGTTTAGCTCCTCCAAGAGAGCACAACATCTCACAAATGTTGGGTAGTGGATAGTGATCTACTACCACTGCCTTATTGAGCTCCCTTAGGTCCACACAGAGTCTGGCCTTCCCATTGGCCTTTCGGGCCATAACTATGGGAGAAAGCCATTCAGTTGCCTCAACCTCTTCTATAATCCCATTGGCCATTAATTTGTCAAGCTCTACCTTCATATTCTCTTTCACCATAAGGGGAACACTCCGAACTTTTGCCACCTTTGAAAGGGAACCAGGTTTAATCCTGATCTGATGCATGTAGTTCTTAAGACACCCTAATTTATCATCGAACACCTCCGGGAACTCAGTAACCCAGGACTTGCATTCTCTACCCACTTGACTAACAGATGGGATGTCCCTCAAACAGACGGAGGGACTCATTAGGGTCTAAAAAGACATGCAAATCGCGTTGGTGCAACCAGCTCACTAAAGCATCTCCCTTCATGGACACATACACTTTCCCGGGAATGATTCTGCTTTTGTAATCAATTGTTCCCCAAAACCATCCTAGGAGATCAATAATTTCTCCACCGTATCCCCTCGGTTTTATATCTGGTTTCATAAGATTGACCTTTTTGAACAGATACTGGTCAAAGAACTTCTTGGGAATCAACGTTATCTTTGCACCAGAATCAAATAGCATTTTAACAGGTGCATCATTGATTAACACAACATCAATGGGACCTCCAGACCCCTTGATTTGACAAATGTCAACTTCATCAACATCTTCCTCAAATAAATTCACTTCTCTGACTTTCTTTAGATCTCTTCCAGATCTACAACACCTTGTAAAATGGCCTTTACGACCACAGGTGGTGCAGGAAGCCTTCCAACCAGGACAGTCCTTGAAGTTTGCCATGTGGCCTGAGTTTCCACACCTAAAACACTTAGCCTGGAAGTTCTTGAAATTGCTTTGATGAGAGACAGCCTTATTTAACATTTTATTCTTTGCTCCATCATGCTTATTCTTGTCTTTATCTTTATCTATAGTAAGCACAGAACTCTGACTTTTATCAAGTGAATCATTCTTTTGTATAGTCTCTAAACATGCTTTGGAATGTTCACACGTTTTAGCAATCGTAACTACTTCATGTAAAGAAGGGTTATCTTTCTGCCACAAAGTGTCTCTAGCTTTATCAATGTTACAACCTAACATCATTTGATCCCCGAGACGCTCCTCTAAAGATGAGCCAAAATTGCAAGTTGAGGCCAACTTACGCAATTCAGTGATGTACTGCTCCACAGGTTAATCACCTTTTTGCATTCGCTTACCAAAGTGATATCTTTCTAGAACGGTGCTCACCTTTGGTAAGTAGTGTAGATCTAGTTTTTTTATAGAAATTTCAAACTCATTGAGAGTGGACGATTCACTGTGCGAGAGGTCAGGCAGATGCTCAAATACTTCTTGGCCCTCTGCCCCCAAACAGTGCATTAATAAAGAGGTTTTTCTTTCAGCGCTGAGAGATGTCCCACAAACACGAGCATAGTTGTTGAAAACCTTTTTCCACTTCAACCAGGGTATACTAGGTTCACCAGGTGAAGATAAAAAGAAAGCTGGAGCAGGAACGTTTTGCATAGTTGTTAGCTTGAGACAACAAATAATGTAACTGACAGCAATAGCAAACTTAAACTTTGACGTAGATACAACAGCTGTGTGTATCAGCGATGATGAACGATGAGCAGTTGCAAAGATAGTACTAGAAACAGACAGCAATGCGCGTAGTAATATTGGAAGCTGTGCGCATCAGCGGTACTGAAATAAAAATAATACACCAAAGATGCAAACCCAAACAGCTGTACACATCAGTATTGAAGGACGCCCAAACTGTCACAATAAAATAGTTGTAATAAGAGCTGTGTGTATCAGCGAAGATGCACACAATGATGGCAGCAAATTAAAATAAATATGCTCAGTAGGCTGTGCGCATCAGCGATGTTGCGCTATGATAGTTGTGCATAAAGGTGATTTTGTGCACAAAGGTAATAAAGGGAGCTGTACCACAAGCTACATAGACATTCTAGGCATTGGAGCGCATTAAATGTAGAAAGCTGTGCACATCAGCGAAGATGCACATTGAACGCTGTGCGCATGGGAGATAAAGAACGCTTGTAGGTACTTCAGGTGTTGGAGTGTATTAAATGTAGAAAGCTATGCGCACCAGCGAGGTTGCGCTTTAATCCAGTAATTCCCAATATTGACGCGCAGAATGTAGAAAGCTGTGCACATCAGCGAAGATCCGCATTGAACGCTGCGTGCATAGAGGTAAAGAACGCTGCAGCGCAAGTCAATAACAAGCCACAGGATCACCATGGAAACCACAGTAGATACGTGTGAGCTTCCATGTGACGTGGAGACAGCGTTTCCCAGACTCACAAACTGACGCCAACGTTGCGTTTCAGTGACGTGAGTAGCATGCGAAAATGCACGCGCACGCTGTCCTTCCCTTCAATGACATCCGTGAATAAAAAAAATCACAGTACTTACATCGCCTCACTCGTTAAAGCAGACGCAGCTCTCCTCTTACATTTATAAACCGGGAGCCGTATGCGGGAGGCACAATGGATTTTCAAAAGAGTCGTTGGGAAGGTAAAGATGTAGACAAAGATCTTCTTTTCTTGTTGAGGCTTTTTCCGATGTGTTGAGGTCCAGAAGGAACACGTGGGTAGTCCGGTCGTCATCAAATGTAGGATCGGGGTGACGATAAAAGAGAAATGAGGCAGCAGCGTGGAGTAAACTCAGTAAGGCTTTATTGAGTACAGCTGTAAAGACCCCATCCAACATCAAGCCCTGCAACCATCAACTGAACAGTTGCTCACATTCTATGGCCCTTCGTATTCCACATTCCATGTCTCTAACATAGCAACAGTGAGGACACTCTAGAAACAGGACACTACAGTTTGTTTATTGAATCAATCAGAATCCCCATATCAGATTCACTTAATTTTTAAGATGCTAACAGGAGTTTAAAGTGTTAAAAACATGTTTTGTAAACTTGAGATGCCCTGTGGCCATCTTAACTGCCTGTGGTAAGTTTTGCGTCTGAGGGTGAAGTCTGGTAAAGTGTATACAACACCAAGATGCAACGAAGTGCATGCCTCATCTGCTTATATCTGTAAAATCAACTATTGGGTAGTTGGACTTCTACTGTATATTGTCAAATGACATTATGGTGCCCTGGTGCACCACAGCGTTCAGTTTTGAAATAACAGTGTGGTCCTAGCCAGTAAATCCCTCCAGAGCTTCAGCTGGTTGAAGCTGGATGCCCACCAACAGGAAAACATTTCCTTGGTCAACTTGCCCAATCAAGTAGCCCTGTTAAGGCATTTGCATCAAATACAGAAAACACACATATGGACTGTAGGAGGCTTTCTAGGATTTACTTATGATGCAACATGTGGAGGGAGTGATCTACCTCGTATCCACACCCTAACTTAACCCAGGTTGCTTGGCTAGACAGTTCAGTTGCAGCACTTGGTCATGGACACTGTTGGAACCGATTCCCCATTGGCAAAGAAAGAATGATCATAAACCAGTGAGGCTGCATAAAACTGATTTTGGAATTCTTTAGAGTTAATCTTGGAGTGCATAAAGCACTCTGGGGAGCGAGGGGCGTGGCCTGGCGCCGATGGAGTGAGCAGCGGTGCTCCAGAGCTCTGACCGGCCGGCCGCCATCAAGCTCCATCCTGACCCCCCTCATGCGAAAAATCGGACTCTGGGGGTCCCCAAACACGCCCAGAGCAGAGGAGTTTGGCAGAGGCTGCAGCGCACTGGAGTCGACGGTGCTGAGAAGTAATCTACGGAGCACAGCAGTGCGGCTCTCCCAAAATAGCGGCGCCCAGCGCAGCCGAGTGAGGGACAAGCTGTGGAACAGACCCCAGGGACTGACGAGATAACCGGAAGACCGAGAGAGTGAGGCGACCCTGTGTCTCTCCCAAGCTGCGAGCGGTGGCCAGGTCGGCCAACGGACAGTGGCGTTTGTGCACAGTGGTCGGTGACGAGCTGAGGTGAGAGCGCCAGCAGCGAGAACTCCGGCCTGGTTCCTGCAGGAGAGTGGCGCAGAGGGTGGTGCAGAAAACCCAATGCTCAGAAGCGAGAAATCAGACTCTGGGGGTCCCCCAAACACGCCCAGAGGATAGGAGTCTGGCGGAGGCTGCAGCGCATCGGAGTCGACAGTGCTGAGAAGTAATCTACGGAGCACAGCCGCGCGGCTCTCCCAAAATGGCGGCGCCCAGCGCAGCCGAGTGAGGGACGAGCTGTGGAACAGACCCCAGGGACTGATGAGATAACCGGAAGACCGAGAGAGTGAGGCGACCCTGTGTCTCTCCCAAGCTGCGAGCGGTGGCCAGGTCATCCAACGGACAGTGGCGCTCGTGCACAGTGGTCGGTGACGAGCTGAGGTGAGAGCGCCAGCAGCGAGAACGCCGGCCTGGTTCCCGCAGGACGAGTGGCGCAGAGGGTGGTGTGGAAAACCCAGGGCTCAGAAGCGAGAAATCAGACTCTGGGGGTGCCCCAAACACGCCCAGAGTATAGGAGTCTGGCGGAGGCTGCAGCGCATCGGAGTCGACGGTGCGGAGAAGTAATCAGCGGAGCACAGCTGCGACCGCGCCTCGGGAGATGAGGAGGCCTCGGGAGATGAGGAGGCAACGGAAGTGCAATGACAGACCACGCAGCAGAATGATTAACAGAGACGTGCTCATGCCCACGCAGGAAGAGGTGCAAATGGAGAGACAGAATGCGGTGAAAGTGGTGGCATTAATAAGCGGAAAGGAGATGGAACTGCTTCCCCCGGAGAGTAGCGAGACACTGATAGTCGGACTCTGAGCAAGGCTCAAGTATATCCGAGACGTTGAGCACTGGACTTCCGCAGGTGACCCCACAAACAGCCGATGACATCATCAGAGAATCCATCGGGAACGGTGAAAGAAAGGGTGGATTGGAAGACGCTCAGAGTTGGTGGCCCTGGAGTAGAGATGCCGTGATCACTGAGGGGACCGACCTGATGACTCTCTGCTCCTCCAGCTCTAGAGGCAGCAATGAGCCACCATCCCCTCCTGACTGACTGAGCGGCGGTGGAGCTGCTGATAGACTTGAACTAATAGTTTGGATGGGAGGAATGGGAGTTGGGGATCTTGTTTGCTGTTACAAATGTTTGGGGACACTGAGTTGCACCGCTTCTTATATTTGATACAGGATAACGGGGAATCTCCTACACACCGAACAGATGGGCCTGGGGAGGAGAAACGCACAATGGCAGGCACACTGACATATAGATGCATGACATGGAACATACGGGGAATGCATACCATGGCGAAGAGATAAAAAGTACAATCCTACCTTAGAAGAAGAGTAGTACAAATAGCCCTCCTGCAAAAACGCACCTCACGCAGAAAGAGGGGATAGCGCTACAGAGACAATGGAGAGGTCAGGCCTTCTATACCACGTACTCCGCCTACGCCTGAGGGACCCTGATATGGATACAAGTAGGGGTCCCATTTCAGGTGATAGACTCCCTAGTGGACCCAGAGGGCTGATATGTGGTAGTAAGAGGCCGATTAGAAGGACGCAAATTAAATATAATAAGTGTATGCGCCCCTAACACTGAACAACCTGCATTCTTCACACGCTTGTCCCACCACTTGGCCCCATACGTGACTAGCCCTGCACTGTTGGGGGGAGACTTTAATAGTGTAACTGATGTGCGCCTCGACAGATCCCACCCCCCCTGCAAGATTCATTGACAAGGCGCACTGTGCGAGCGTTCGGCGACTGGCAACGCCACAGGGGATTACTAGACTCCTGGAGAATGTTGCATCCCCACGACCGAGACTATTCTTACTTTTCAGCCATGCATGACTATCACGTGCGATTAGACACTTTTTTATGCACTACAGATGCTCAGTGCGCACGACCGAGTATCTATCCCGAAAAATATCGGACCCCAACCCGGTCATGCTCGGCCTACAATGGGCGCACCCTAGACCCGCAATTCCTACGTGGAAGCTCCGCCCTTATGCGCTAGAAGATCAGGTATTTAGAGAAGGGATCCGGGAGAAGATCGCTCAATACTTTCGTGAAAATGCAAGGACTGCTTCCTCTCCAATGGCAGAGAGGGATGCCTTTAAGGTGGTCCTGCGGGGCCATTGCATTGCAGAGAATACCGGAATCAGGCGCACTCGCCTCCTAGAAGTTGAGGGCGTGGAAGAGGCCCTTAGAGAGCTAGAAAAGAGGCGCCCAGGAAACTCAGAGTTACAACAAGAGGTACAAGAAGCTAAGGAGGAGGTAGCGTGACAGACAGAAAGACTCAGTCGCTTCGACTACAAGCAATACCTAGACCGGACGCATGCGGAGAGGGACAAATCTGGGTCCCTCTTAGCGTGGTTAGCTAACCCTACCAATAAAGGTTCCCCTGTTGTAGAGTTGGACGATAGCGATGGCACTAGACATTTTGCCCAAGAGAAGATCAATGATATCTTCGCACAATATTATGCTGGACTGTATCGAAGCCCAGCCGATTGTGATAGGACTGCAGGCCGGGAATACTTGGAGGGGCTGCAGTTGCCTCGCCTGGAGCCCGATGAGACGGAAGCACTGGGGTCGGATATTACCCTGCAGGAAATACGGGCAGCCATTAAACCCATAAAAACCATATGACGCGCAACAAGACCCCTGGCACCGACGGACTGCCGGCGGAGTTTTACGCTACATATGCAGGAGAACTGGGCCCCTAGGCTGGTCTCATTGTACAGTGCAGCTCGTGAGGCAGGGACTCTGCTGGAGAGCTCCAGAGAGGCCCTCATTGTTCCGGTTTTGAAGCCCAAAAAGCCGGCATATGACCGCACAGCCTACAGGCCACTTTCCATGTTGAACATGGATTACAAAATATTAAGGAAGATCTTGGCGATCTGACTGTTGCCTCATATGGCAAAGCTGGCCCATCCGGATCAGGCCGGGTTTATTCCAGGGCGAAATACAACAATTAACATACAGCGGCTCCTGGCCATTATGGATGCAGAGGACTATGATAGAACCACAGCGGCGGTGTTCGCAGTGGATATTGAGAAAGCCTTTGACAGCCTGGAGTGGCCCTTCCTCTATGTGGTGCTGGATGCGATGGGATTGGGAGGTGGCTTCTCAGTGTGGGTACAATTGTGATACTCCAACCCGATGGCAAGAGTGCGCACGGGTAGGGTAGTCTCCCGGAGTCAGGCTGTGGGATGGGGAACACGACAAGGGTGCCCCCTACCCCCTCTACTGTTCCCCCTGGCTATGGAGCCACTGGCTTGTCGGGCAAAAAGAGGACAAGACTACAGGGGTCTGCTGACGAGAGGGACATCGCACCATATAGCCTTGTATGCAGATGATCTCCTGATATTCCTCCGGGACACGGCGGGGGACTTGAAAGGAGCTCAGACCATGCTGGAGACCTTTGGCAGCCTCTCTGGGCGGAAGGTCAATTGGCAGAAATCGAGATTGTTTCCTGTGATGCCTAATAGACCCCCGCCAATGGCGTTGGGCAACCTACAGTGGGAACCCAGCTGTCTGGCCTACCTAGGAGTGAAGATCTTTCACTGAGCTCCGGAGCTGTTGGAGGGCAATGTGGGCAGAGCAATAAGCTCTCTCCGTTCTTCTGTGGACTTTTGGAAATCCCTGCCGCTGTCGTTAGCTGGTAGAGTAGCCCTTCTGAAGATGGTGGCCCTGCCTCGATTACTGTATTTCTTTGGAGCCTTCCCAGTCTGGATCCCACGCGCGGTGTTTAGAGATCTGGAATCGCTGATCATATCGTTCCTATAGGGAACGAGCCGCAGGCGGGTGGCATTAGCCACGATGCAGCGTTCTATGGCGACTGGTGGGCTGGCGGTCCCAGACCTTGAAACTTATTACCTGGCTATAAACACAGAACAAGGGAACCCTTATAGTCAGAAGGGACCAAGGGTAGTAGTGAGTTATTAGAGACAGCGGTTCCTTTCAAGTGAGATACATAATCAAAGCTGCAAAACTTCAATCAGGATTGGGTCTATTTCTATCCAAATGGACAGTATTAGGATTTATTTAACTAACGAAATGAAACATGGAAACAGTACATAAACATAAAGTGAGCAGGAAGTGACGGGGTTTCTGGAAATCAAAAGATTTCCTTACCTCGGGCATGTAACTTTAAAGTGACTTTTTAGTGAAATAAGAAATAACAATAGTCACAATAAAAAGAACATCTTGTACTCCGCATAAATCATAAATAACGGTTAGAGTTAAGATGTGGTTGTCGACGACGTTTCGATCCCCAACAACGGTTATGGGATCATCATCAGGACTAGTGAATCAAAAATGCCTGAGAAGTTGCTCATGATCCAGGGGTTGGAACAATAATCTAATGGAGAGGAACGGAGTCCCATCCAAGGCTGATAGTTCGTGCGCGGACTGCAGGGTTCCGGGTAGATTGTTCGGGATAGGGTCGAGGGGGAGACCAAGGTCTTGACCCCTATTAGTTCCGTGAAAAAGAACTGTAAGGCGTAGGAATGAAATGGTGTTGGCAGGGCATGATATGCCTTATCAATGGCTGCGGGGGTCATGGTCTGGAGGAGCCAAAACGGCGTTTAGGCTCCTCCGGACCGTGACCCCCGCAGCCATTGTTAAGGCTTCTCGTTACTTGGATTAATTCCTACCCGTTAGCGTGACGGAGACAAGACCCTGATCTCTCCAAGCGCCGAGCGTGCGTGAACCCCGCTGTCTCTAATAACTCACTTATTACCTGGCAGCACAAATTAACTGGTTGATCCAATGGCTAGCAGCGGGACGGAACCCAGATAGGACACAATACCAATTCGTGCCGACCGTGTCGGTGCAAGCAAAAGTACTGTTGCGGATACAGAGGCAAACCCCGCGAGACACAATTGAGACTAAGGTGATAGCTAAATGCTGGGCTAGATATCTGCAGCGCATGGATTGTAGAACCCCCTACTCTCCTGACCTACCCATTACCTTGCTCCGACACCTCCCACATAGGGGGAACTGGGCGGGCCTAGATGCCTGGGAGGAAGCTGGAGTGAGGACAATAGGAGATCTCTTCCAGACTCTGAGTTGCTCCCCTTTGAGGACTTTCGAGCAGAGTATGATTTACCACAAGGTCACTTCTTACTGTACATAACCCTTACTATGGGAATGAGAAAGCACTGGGGGACGGGATCCGTAGAGCCTCTGGCGCTGGACTGCTGCCGATATGTCGCTCTGTCTCCGGGAAGGCTAAAAACGGTCTCCTGCCTATACAGAGCAATATGCCGCGAAATCCAGAAACCACTGGAACGGTTGCTGCTGCAGTGGGAGGAGGACTTGGGGCAACCCGATCACGGAGGCAGACAGGGAGACTAGAGTAGAAAGGACGCCAAAGGTGTCCCAAAATGCGCTGTTTAAACTAATTACTATGTTCGAAACAGAGCATACCTCACTCCGGCACGCATCAGAAGATATTTCCAAGCAGAAGAAGCAGCCTGCCTCAGATGTGGGGAAAAGGAAGCCCACATGCTGCACATGTTCTGGGACTGCCCCACACTGAGCCCATTCTGGGAGGAGGTGCTACATATAGTAGGAGCTATTACAGAAAGAGATCTCACACACCGGAGACACTGTTTATTGGGTTGGTTCCCGCATACAGCCAAGACAAAAACGACGGGGAAATTCCAGGACGTGGCGTTAGTACTGGCCAAACGGGAGATCACGAGGAACTGAAAATCGACAGGAGGTCCAAGGGCCGGAACCTGGAAGAGAGAGTTTGAAAAATGGGCAAGCGCAGAAGGGAGGATCCTTTTACTAGAGGCAAGGCAGGGCATAGGCACATTGGACAAAGCAAGGACGTGGGGGCGACTGGTGGACGAGCTAGCAGCATTTGACTGAGAAGAGGAGAGGTCAGCCCCCATGAGATCTCCATCACCTGACCAGCGGAGAGAGGAGACCCAGACCTGATAAGGCGGGGGCAAAATTAGTATCTGACCACAACCCCTGTCATTGATGATCAAACGTTATTGAACAATGACAGACCCCATGACTCATTCACCTAACCGGTAGAACATTGCAACTCAAGGGTGGGGGGGGAGAGTGGGAGAAGGCGTTGAAATTCTACCGAGTAGTTATTAAAGGGAAGCCAGGAATATCTGAATGTTACACCTGTGATATGGTGATAGTGATGTATATGATGAGCTCATTTGAAAAATCAGTAAAATCTGGTTAAAAAAAAAGCACTCTGGGGAGCAACACCATTTTATAGAGGGCAAACTAGCTAAGAGAGGGAGAGTCAGAGTCTACAATTCCTGTCTGGCAGAGTCCAACTGGACCCAAGTTAGATGGGTGGAATGACAGGTCAGTTTTTACTGCCTGTCACCGTCAGGAAAATCTTGGCTGTAAAGGACAGTTTAAACTGCAAAATGCTCCCCCATGCCGAGGGAAGCATTGCATTTTTTATTTTCAAAAAGAAAATCCAGTTTCTGGATTTTCGTTTTGAAAATAAAACCAGAAATTTGCTTGGTACAGGACTCAGTCCTGCTGACGGAGCCCTGTGCCAAACAGTGAAAATGCATTGACAGGAGCCACTGTGATGGCGGTTCCTGGCAATGCTTTATAAATGATCGCCAACTTGGAAGCCATTTATAAATCTCCGTCACCCTGTCAGAACAACGGGCTGTCTGCCCAAATATAAATCAGGCCCATAGTTTGGAACATTTTTAGTTCTCCATAACATTTCCACCCATTACTCTTCTTCAAATGCCACCCCTATCACTTCTTTCTTTCTAGGCTTTCATTTATTTAGATTTGTTTATATTTAAGGGATGCGATGAGGGTAAAATCTTTAAGGTAAGAGCAATGTGGGGGGGGGGGTGTGTTTAAGTAGATGCTCATATACAACGAGCTATCTTGTAGCTATTATTTTATCACCAACATGCCATGCCGAATGTCTGAACTATGCACATTTAAATCCTTTATTCTCTGGCACACCAAAGTCTACCTGGACCTGTTGGAACAGTTTGATCTTTCTTTTAGCAAACAGATCGCACTGTTTAATGCATCTGCCTTCCGTCCAGGTGTAAAGTCCCATCTGTGCGTGCTTATGTAGGTATTCTTGTCTCCCAATAAAGATGTAAATTGCAAATGAGAACTAGTTAATCCACACTTTTGTCCCAAACCTGTAATTTGGAACATGTTATTGGAGAAATATAAAGGAGGGGGTCTCTCTGCATGTTGGCTCCTGAAAATCAGTGGGACTACTTGGCTACTGTCCCTGATTAAAATATAAAAACAAAAACAAAAAAAAAAGCATTAATGCCTGCAATGTTTCCTCAAAATAGGGGCATTTATCTGTGTCAAACACTTTTTCAGCATCAAAAGGTAACAAGACTTTCTTTTCACCTTTGTCCTGCTCGGTCCACTATGTGAAGAACTGTTCTAGTTTTGTACCCTACTAGTCTGCTTCTGAGGGAATCTGCTTCATCTGGCATTATTTATTTCAGTCTTGTGATCAGCATTTTCGTGAATGCTTCCACATCTAGATTGAGAAACAATACAGGTTTATATGGCCCTAGATGGTTCCTGTCTGAGTTTTAAGATTACGGTCTTAGAGTGACTGTACTAAAGTTACTATTAGCTCTCGACCTGCTGCTATTCTCACATTATACTGTTGCCCGTGGCAGACGCTTGATTACTTAGCTGTTGGGTGTTCTCAGAAGACCACCTTGTGTTCTTGAGGCATCTCTGAAACAAATAGGAAGATTCCCTGGGGCAAGTGTTTCATGATAACGAATGGCTCAAAGCCCTGAAATACCCATAAAAGGTCTCCAAGGACTTTGTTAAATAAAAAAAAAAAGTCCAAATTATTTAAGCTTTTTAAAGTAAATGCTGTATGTTGAACTTCTGCCCAGTTGAATAACAATATATGGTGTTGTAAAAACCAAGTGACAAGAATATGGTTTTGATGGTGTTAAGGATAATTGTGAGGATGGTGTTTATAACTTAATTGATAGGTGTGGTAGGGAATGAGAAGTTGCTGGACGTCGTAGTAAGGGGACTAACCAGAAAAAAAACTGTATGATGAGCATATTGATTCAGAGATGTGTTTGAAATCTTCAGAGGATCTAATTGGGTGATTGAAAATGATGTGAACTGGGAAAGGTTGTATCATCGATCAGAGAGAGAATCTTTTTCCCAGAAATTCAATGATTTGTTAAATAATAGTTTTGATAATTTCTTGCATTGTTTTCCATTGTTCAAACCTTTATTTATGAATGACACAAGGACTTTGTTGTTTATGAGATATGTAGTGTGGTTTTACTTCATAGTCATTTAACACTTATGCATTTAATGTGCGCTTAGAGTTCTGCATAGTAACAAGGCTGTTTTCAACTACTTCATTCTTTCTATATCTATAAGTAACCATGTAACCTTCATTACATTCTATGTTCCATTTCTGTTGTCATCTGTCTCAAGTTGTGACCGTTGGTTGCTCCTGGACATCAAGGTGGAGTTGAGGTGGACTTTGTGAAATAAATCTTATTTTGCAAGAGGTACAGCCTTCACTTATGCACATTCCCAACATCTAACCATTGCCCTCAGATTACATAACACATAAGAATTGTAATAGTCATGTGGGTACCTCTGTGTGACAAGTAGAGTCCAGTCTTTATTTCTCTTGTGATAGCAAAGAAGATCTTTATTCTGTGTCTGGACAAGAGGCATGAAGTATGGCTATTCAGTGTTTATTTACCAACGATAAGGATACATGATCTATTAGTTTGAAATAGAACTTCATAAATTCACTTCTTCGGACCAGGCTGCTATCCTGACTTTGTCCTCCAAGCAGACTCTTGCCAGGAAAGTTTTAATATCTTTAGCTCCATGAGCCATAGCACCCTAAAACCATGGTGTCCAAATATGCCTGCCATCTACTTTGGGGATTTAAAGATACTGGTGGATAGAGTTCACTGATAATGATTAGAAACTGTCCCATAACAAACTGGTCACATCCATATTCTTAGGGCACCTGACCTCATAAAACAACTTGGTTTCTGTAAAACTCAAATAAAACACTAAGCTAATGTTTGACTGTTTGTACTCTATATGTTACAGACCACTTATGGGAAATAGAGTCTAGGATCCACCTCTAGTGTCCTAATTTCTCACAGCCTCTTACAGAGCACAAAGCAAAGCAGTATGACTTATTTGATGACCTATTTCCTGGAAAGATCCTCATAATCAGGTCTGCTCCTGAACAAATCAAAGACGCAGAGCACATGTCCTAAACTTGTACCATAAATTAGCATACGGAGCACTCTGGTCAACCAGGTCCTTTTAAGCAAACTACTTACCTAGCACCACCCTGCAACTACTAATCTGTCCATCCTATTATGTCCCACCCAAGTAGCCTCAGTGATAGAAATCCCTGAACAGCATGACTTCCATGCCCTGTGTTTCTGAAAATGAAGTTGAAGATGTGTACTTAACTTGCTGAAATGGGGTCCCATACGCCAGCAGTACCAAGCTTGCCAGACTGATATGTAATGGTTTTTAGTCCGTGCTCTCAGGATTCCACTAGACGCTCATGAGCCTCCACCAATAATATTGGAATAGAATGTGAAGCCCCCAAATTTCCCAGTCCATGAACTGCAGAGACCTGTTTATTACCAGAGGATGAGTCTCATTTAAGAGGATTCTGATGATGTCTTAATTCTTGTGAAAAAATGATTGGGGAATGCACTGATAACCTCTCGAGACCAGCAAATCACTCCCAGGCTGACCACAGAATTCTGCTCCAAAGGCCATGAAGCACCCACCTGTTTTCAGGAAGAATGGATTGTTGGTCGTTTTAGTGTTTAGTATTGAAGGCCATCCTTGGGATCCCCCTGGGATCCTGGAAGCTGCAAGTAGCCAGACAAGCATCAACGTCTGCAGGTGGCATTGCAAAACTGGACACATCACTGCCTTGTGCAACAGCATGCTTGGAATCTTTTGTCCCCCATGTGCTGACAACTACACCAAGCGGTCGGCACATGCAAGAACATACATTTAGACTACTAGGTGCCCCCCATTCCATCATGAGTAGGTATTTATCTGCAGCTAAAAAAAGGAGATGCTGCGACACAGGTGGTGATAACCGTTGGTTGTGACTGCTCTCAGTTGGTCATTCTCACTGACAAAGTTTCTGGTAACATAGTTGTTCGCCGGTTGGTTGTTTATTTTAGTTTTTGATGCTGTCAGTTTGCTAATAATGCTTACCTCCATGACTTGGAGTACCAAGGAAATACCACAAAACAGACAAAAAAAGATAGTTCTCTTATTAGCTGCAATACACAACAAGCATTGGCAAAGCCCATACGTTTGGTGTTCCCTGCTGAATTTTGAATTTGCTAATGTTTGTGAATGATTTATGTAAAACTGCACAAGGGGACTAATTTGTGTGTAGGTGCGCATTGTGCAAGAGTTGAATGCTATCACTCACCGAGAAGTAAGCCAGTGGTTGAAGTATGCTGACCCTGTGCCCTGAGCTGTATGCTGTGGTGGGCAGAACAAACGTGTGAATGGCGTACAGACTATTGGATGAAGAAAGATGGCTGAAAGAAAAGACCTTATAAGTAATAAATAAATGTTTATATATAACTCAGATTGCTTGGGCTCAAGTGCGTGAAGGAGATCATACGAACATAGACATGGTGCATGGCGCAGACTAAGTGCTTTGAGAACCAGTGGCCTTTTGTCTATTGGGACAAATGGAGCTCCAACTAACAACTCCTCTTCCCCATAAGAAATTCCAAAACTTCCCAGGTAACTAAACTCACTAACTATACCAGCTTAGTTACCTAATACCAGAGTCTCTACATCCCTCCACTTTGTTGCGTAAGTCTGGCCCATTGACCCTTGTTTTACTGGGTAAGTTAGTTGCCCAATACTTGAAAATTGTTTACCCAGTTGAAGTATGAAGTTATGGTGGCCCTTGAAATCCTTTGGTAAACAACAGTACCCACACAGGTTACTGTCCAGTAACCACTGACTATTCCAGGACTCCAAAGAATGGCCTCGGTCTCCCACCATGGCCTTTGATCATGTTCTGTACCTTGTATGCTTTCCTGTATGAGCATGGTATGGCCTGCAGCCATGTCCTTTGCCAATTACAAATAAAATGTTAGGCCCTATCCTCCAGATATCCTGTGGGTACCGGACACAGGGCTGGCATTTGACCTCAATCGGTGGCTAATACCCGTGTCTCTGCTGTACCTGTAGGGGATTGTCTGTGTGAAAATCTAGGGTTGGAGTTTCGAGCATGATTACAAGTAGAGATAACTGTAATATCATCCTAAGGGGCTCATTCTGTGAAATATGCCTTTACTTGTACAAAGCTTGTTGGCCTTGTTATCACCTGCAAAATGCTCATGTTATCAGGATGAGCGTGTGTGAAAGTTTGTGTTAAAAATGTAACTGCAGGTTGTTCGTCATTGTTCTAGGAGTTGGCCTAATTCATAAGTTAAAACAAGTTGGTTTTACTGTCCTATATATTTCGTGGGTCTATGAATTAGTGGGAATGAAAACATGTTAATATTGTTTGGCATGCCTAAGTTGGGTTTGTTAAACCTATGGTTAAATGTAGCAGTTTTTCCCCATAATAGGTTATTTTTATTAGGTAAATTTTATATAACATTTTAATGGTACATGAAAAACAATTTACACGTGCGTGTTGCAGCACACCTCTAGAGAAAAAGAATAGGCATCTGCACATCCTATGCTAAACAAGTGGAACAAAAACTTAAGTGCCACCCACAACACATTCAACCCAGTTCGTAGTAGGCTTACCATTTTCCCCATATCTTGGAATGTTTCTGAGGGCACCCAGGCAAAAAATGTATAGGTTTCTCTTGTTTTGTGCTCTGGTCCATTCCCACTCTCCACTCTGCTGGTGATGGTGGGGGGCTCCAGTAGATGTCCAGTGCGTAGCAAACTCTCTTTGTGCAATCAGTGTCCCAAGTCCCACAAGCATCCGATCTCCCTTGGGGCCCCCGAGATCATCTAGAATGCCCAGCAAAGTGAATACCTGTAACCAGTATCGTGCTATGATCGGGCACCCCCAAACCATGTGGTAGAAGTCCTATAATAGGGCATTTTAATCCTTCTGGTGACCGTTCCACTATCCATGGGTGTTGGGTTTACTCAGCCTGTCCTCACATTGCCCCCCAAAAATTAAATTCACATTGAGGTTCTCGAAGCAGTTCATGGACTGCAAAGTTGCTTCTGTGCTCCTGCCAGCCGATCATCAGGCTAGCTCACATTCAATTTTTAATTTGCACCAAAAGGCCATAGACGTATACGCTTGTTGGCAAGTGTTTTTTTTTTTTATTACTATTTTTTTGTGTTAATGGCTAAACAGTTATTCAAAACTAACAAAAAATATTTTTAGTTGAACAATATGCTACCTTCACGTCCAAATTTTGTGTAAATCTGTCCAACAGTTTTTGTTGAGTTTTTGCACAATCTTTATTTTGTCCAGTTGCACAATTATATTTCTCAGATCTAATTTACGTACATATACAATTTTTTGGAAGGGTTGTCACAGGTCTGTCGAACGGGGGCTAAAGATAGTGACAAAAATCCTATGGCCTAAACAACTTGACCAATAAAGAATTGAGTTGGCCAGTGTTGAGGATTGCTTAAACGTTTGGATTTTGCTTGCTTAAAATTCACCCTCCTGGGAACTGATAATAGGTATTCATGTATCATTCTTACACTGTTTCTTTCACAGCTAACAATATGTGCTGACTACGAGAGCCTCCACTGTCTAGTTTGGAGTGAGCGGTGCCTTGATTAAGATGGGTTTTGGAAGTGACCTAAAGTGCTCACATGATGCTTTATTAAAACTTCAAGATTGGGAGCTGAGGCTTTTGGAAACCGTTAAGAAATTTATGGCAATGCGGATTAAAAGTGATAAAGAATATGCGTCCACTTTACAGAACCTTTGTAACCAAGTTGACAAGGAGAGTGCTTCACAGCTGGAGTATGTTAGCAACGTATCTAAGGTAAGATTTCTTTTTTTCCATATGACATCATTAGTCTTTCTTTTTAAATAAAGCACAATCATTTAAAAATGCAGCACTTAAAGGTAGTTTTGGACTTTATTTTGCATCATAGGTATTGGTTTGCACGCATGTGCACTAGCAATTCTCCAAGAGCCGAGGTGATGCAGGGTAGGCTTTAAACCCTGAGCTCTTGTTTCATTTGTACATGGAGGTTTCAGAAGTCGACTATTGTTGATGCTTTCTGAGAACTTCGAAGAGGCACCTTCTTGCATCAGTGAGCTGCATATGTAAGGTGCATGGTATATGCGTGGGCGTGTGTATATTTATGTGCTTGGCAAACCTTCCCTTCTGTTTTTTGGAAAACTGTTAAATGTTATTTTGAGCTGTTTAGCAGATAGCTAGTCTCAAAGCACAGCGTCTTGAAGATCTAAGGATGAATTTGTGTGTGCTTTGTGAAATGCATACTATCAAGGAGGTATACTTACAAATGTAAGGGGAAGGGATTTATTGTTTTATTAGTGTATTGATTGTATTTGGCTGTTCTACAGAATAAGAGGAGCCCTACACCATCAGTGTAATTTTGTACAGCAACACCTTGAAATTGCGATTCTCCTATTACCATGACCAGAGAATCTGGATTTCATTAAAGACACAGAGGCTAACATTATGCATTATTCCTTTAATGCAACTTGAAGCATCCATTTTAAAGTTATACTTCACAAAAGCAAAGATCTAGAATAGAATGTTCATGTGTAACAATGGAGAGAAGCCTAGATAGATCTGCCTCTTTTAAATGCAATGAAAACAAAGATCAACTATGAAGAAAAGAAATAAACTTCTTCTTTAGAAACTGGTGAATTCCAAAAGAACAACAAAGCACAATGCCGAGACTTGCTTGGTGGGAAGAGGAGGAAGTCTTAAATCTCCAGAGGTAAGATCGTGCATCTTGTGGAAGAATCATCTAAGCTGAATTATCTGAAAAAGGATAAAATATTAAAGATTTACACTAATAAGCGCTATGTAAAAGGGAGAAAATTGAGGATAATAAATAGTGCAATAATAAAGCATAATACATTGAATTAACTGAGTTGTTTCCTCAATACACATTTTTTGAATTTTTTTTTTATTCTAATCTTCAAACAAAGGCAATAAAGTAAATTATCAACATGCTAGCTTAAGCGTCCACAACCGGGAGGGAAGGGCTAGGATAATGTTAGCCTCTGTGTCTTTAATGAAATCCAGATTCTCTGGTCATGGTAATAGGAGAATCGCAATTTCATTACAAGACCGGAGGCTACCATTATGCATGTTGGTAGTCTAGTAAAACTACATCAGACATGTGTTCAACAGGTTTACAGTAATGTTTCGCAAAGGTATAGGAACTGGACCAGTCGGCCGCTTTAAGAATATCGTCTAACTTACCTCCTTTCCAAAAGGATTGGCTGGCCATAGCTCCTCTTAAAGAATGTGCTTGAAATCTTTGGAGGTCTATGTCTGCCAGTTGCATAGCTAGTTTAACCCATCTAGCAATAGAGGAAGAGGAGACGGGTTTGAAGGGTTTAACAAAGGAAATAAGAAGCTGGTTTACACCAGCGGTGCGATGTTTGTATGAAGGAGTATGATGCAAGGATGAACAATCTACCACATACAACTTTTTGCAAGCATCGAATCTTGGGTAAAAAATCATTTGGTTCTTTTGATAATTTCAAATCTGACATCGAAGGCATCCTTGGAGTGCAGTGGGGTTGTTAGCTTCAGGTAGGGGTCTTTTACCCGCAACAATTTGGCTGATGGTTTCTCTCATGCATGAGCGCATCTCTTTTCGTGTTCCTTTTTTAATAAGGTCCTCATTAGGGTTCGGAGTGGGGGCCGGAGCTTGGGAATCATCTGATTCGACGTCCGACATTATAAATGGATGATCCCAAAGGGTTAAATCCTTAATAAGGTGTTAATACCAAATTAACTCCCAGGTAAGGGACTTTATTGTATCCTCTTAATGTGTATTTGCATGTTGTCCAGCCTAGCTGCTCCTAGCTGCTCAGCCAGAGTGTGAGTTGGATATGGAATGTTGGTGTGACTGTGATGCGTGGAATGCCTGGGTGCCTGAGTGGATGAGTGGTGTCAGTTGGAGATGGGCTGAGCAGTGTAGTATATTACTTCCCGGTAAGTCTTGTTCTTATTTATTTACACATGTGGAATGTAGAGTTCTCTGGACAATCTGTATTCCATGTCTTGGGTGAATACGACTGTTTAGAATGTTTTAGGGCATTCTGATGGGAGACAACCTCTTCAATGGTTGTACTTATAATGCTGCCAATAAAAGGTTTACTTTACTAAACTTAATGTCTATGTCGATGTTACTACATCGTTTTGGCGACGAGCTGGGTTCTATCGACCCACGGAACTAAACTACTTCACTGCTTACAAAGGATTCGTGATTCCTGGACGAAGCTGATTTCTTCAGGTGGACCTTTTGTGATTTAAGCGTGAACGCTCTACCTGGTACATATTCAGTTCCACGATTTGGGCGAAAATTATCCTGGAAGGCTATCCTGGACCGCTGTGAGGGGACAAGATCTACTTTTCCTACATGTGCTTCTACCCTGATTGCTGCTAGGGTGTGTGCATTGCGCTGGTTTGAGTCACGCTTATTTGCCGCTACGACTCATCCGCTACGACTCATCGGCACCTACAGCTTGGAGATTTGGCCATCCCGTGAGTCCATACTGCTTAATTTTGAAGTTGTTTTTTTTTTTTTTTTGCGTTGGCACTCGTGTTTTCACCACGACAAGCCAACCGTCATTTCTTCATTTTTGAATATCCACTGTGCGCGTGTACCCCACGCGATCTTACCTGTTTCCTCCAGCCTCCGGCGTTCTTCTTTGTCTACGCCATCACATTCGAGCAGTATTGACTGCTTTGAGACGTTTTGCTGCCTTAACGCGCCGTAAGCCTTCCGGCGCAGCGTCAAGAAACGTCCCGCCATTTTGGATTTGGTGTTTATTTATTTTTTCGCTTCGTCAGTCTTTTGGATTCTCCTCATTTCCGAAAGGATCCTGTACGCATATTTCTGAATGCCACTGATTGAATTCATTCATTACAAGTAAGCTTTTGAGAGTTTTGTTAATAATTCTCTTTTTTTTCTTTTTATTCTACTTTATTCCTGTTACCATGGATTTGACTGAAAGAGCAGCAGTTCCTGGCTCTTCTTCAAACACTCATTTTTCAGTAAACCTTAGTAATCCGAAAGAATTTTTATCTACACCAGGAGAACCAATTGTTAGGTGGCTTGAGTGGAAAGATTATTTCCTTCATTTTATAGCCACTCAAGAGGACAATGTGGGTATTTTATCTCCTGAAAGGAAGAAAAGAATTTGACTTCATTGTTTAGGATCTGAAGGATTGAGGGTTTACAACCAGATGCAAAAGCCGGAAAGAGCTGGGGATATTGATGTTTTCAAGGCGGCAATCCTTGATTTGACTGAACATTACTCTCCCACAGTATGTATTGGAGTCACCAGACGCGTTTTCTTTAAAAGAAAGCAATTTCAGCATGAATCAGTTGAAGAATATGTCTCTGCTTTAAAAAGTTTGGCTGCGCCTTGTAAATTTGGCACTTTACACGATGAGCTCATTAGAGATCAAGTTGTGGTCTGTACAAAAAATAAAGGTATACAGGATAGATTGTGGATTGAAGGTGATTCATGTCTCAAAGACGTCATTACTTTAATCAAGAAAGCTGAACTTTCTGAAAGGAGTTCTAAGGCGTTATTTGATCAGAACGAACCACCCAATTCTGTCAACAATATTATAGAATCCAAGAAAGGGAAAGAAGGTTATAAAAAGTCGAACTTTACCCATAATAAAGCTTTCAATCCCAGTCATAATAAAACCTTTAATTCTAGGAATTCCTTCAAACCTAGATTCAACCAATTTGATTCTGCACCCAGATTCAACCAATCTGATTCTGCTTCATTTGCGTGTTATCGTTGTGGTAGTAAGTCCCACAATGCTAGTTTTGAAAAATGTCCTGCTAAATCAACCAAGTGTTCTAACTGTGGAATTTTTGGACATTTTACGAAATCTTGCAGAAGGAAAGTTTCACAGAAGCCCAAAGTCACATGTCTCAATGAAACTGACTCTGACTCATCTGCTTATGATTCTGATAACCATCGTGATCAATCTGTTTCTGAACATAGAAAATGTAATATTGTTCTTAATGTTAATTGCAAAGATAGAAGTAAACCGTTATGTATTGTTAAATTTGGTGGTATTCCTTTACAGGTTGCTGCGGATTCCGGCTCACCTTTTACTATTATTGCTAAAAGTGTGTGGGATACCAATTTAGTCAGTGCTCTTGGTCCACACCTAGAACCCGCTGATGTACTTCCCGAAAGTTTTACGGGTGATAAGATTGATTTATTAGGATTTCGATCGTTGGTTTTTTACTTTAAGACTCGCTCTGCTGTTTGCAAATTGTACATAGCTGCTGATGGGCCTTCTGTCCTGGGTTGGAAGGATCAGAAAGCATTACATATAATTCTTGATCCTAACAGCCCAGAACAAGTCCTTGTTGCATGTGAAGGCGAGAGCACCAAGAATTGGGCTCTTAAAGAATTCCCTAATGTTTTTTCAGGGAAAATTGGTAAACTTGAGGGTTTTTCTCATCGAATCAGACTTAAAACTGATGCTGTACCTAGAATACATAAGGTGAGGAATATTCCAATGATTGTGAGGGATGGAGTAAAATTGGAACTACTTAAGCTACAAAATAATGGTATTATTGAAACCGTGGAAGCATCAGAATGGATTTCTCCATTAGTAGTGGCAAGACGTGCTAATGGAAAAATTCGTCTTTGTGTTGATTTAAGAAGCCTTAATGAAACATAATTGTGGACCAATTTCCTTTACCAAGGATTGATGAAATGTTGTCTCTCACCCGTGGTTATAAGTATTTTTCCACCATTGACCTGTCATCAGCATATCACCAAATTGTTTTACATCACTCTAGCCGCAGTTTAACAACTTTTTGCACACCTTTTGGGTGTTTTCGTTTCAAGCGCATGCCTTTTGGATTAGCCTCTGCGGCTGCAGTTTTTCAGAGATTGATGTCTCAACTTTTTGGTGATATGTCTGGCATTACTTTCTTTCAGGACGATATTCTCGTTATGGGTCGTGATCCCCAACAACATGATTCTAGACTTAGAAAAGTGCTACATGTTCTTGATACGCATGGTTTAACTGCTGAAGTATCTAAATGTAAATTTTCAGAGAACAAAGTGATCTATTTGGGTCATGAAATTAGTGAATTTGGTATTAGACCCAAAACCAAACTTATTAGAGCAATATTAGATGCTCCTGCTCCTACATCTAAAGATGCATTAAGATCATTTTTGGGTTTGGCTGAGTTTTACTCAAAATTTGTTAACAATTTTTCGGAGAAAACTCATGCTATGAGGAATCTACTCAAAAATAAAGTTTCCTTTTCATGGTCTGATGATTGCCAAGAAGCCTTTCTCTCAATTAAGAAGGCTATCTGTGGTGCTCCCAATCTCCAAGGTTTTGATCCTCTTGCTCCCATATTTGTAACTACGGATGCAAGTTCTAATGGTCTTGGCGCCGTTTTGACGCAAATTTCTTCATCAAAAAAAGAAGTCGTTATTGCATTTGCTTCTAGGTCTCTTACACCGAGAGAAGAGAAATATTCTGTTATTGAAAGAGAGACACTAGCAGTTGTGTGGAGTTTAGAACATTTTAGAAAATTTTTATGGGGCAAGAGATTCAGTGTAAGAAGTGACCATAAGCCACTTACTAAATTACTCACCACTGATGGTCTTTACAGAGCTACTGCGAGAATTTCTAGATTGTCTATGCGCCTTCAAGATTATTTATTTGACATTCAATATGTTCCTGGAGCCAAAAATGTTATTGCAGACTGTTTAAGCAGACTTTCATTACCTGTTACTGAAATCGATTCCAATCCTTGGAATGATTTTTCAGTTGCTAATATTATTTTTAATGGAAATCATGGAAACTGTATTTCCCAAGAGCAATGGTTAGAAGCGGATATTCAAGATTCTCTTTTAAATGATGTCAAATCTAAAGTTGTTAATGGCTGGAATATTTCTAACAAAAAGGATCTTGTTGACAGTCTGAGGCCTTTTTGGGAAGTCAGGGATGAACTTGCTGTTGCCGATCATTTTGTCTTAAGAGGTGATAAGGTAATTCCTCCTGTATCTTTAAGGGAGCGTTTAATCCATTTGTCTCATGAAGGTCATCCAGGAATTTCTCGCACGAAATCGAGAGTCAGAGATTTTTACTGGTGGCCTAGTGTTGATGGTTGTGTTGAGAAAATTGTCAGATCCTGTATTAGTTGTGAAACTTCAGATAAATCAAAAAAACTTTTAATCCACCTTTAGGTGTTGTTCATTCCCCAAATTTACCATGGGAAGAACTTGCTTTGGATATTATGGGTCCTCTCACCTGGTTTGATGGTACAATCAAATTTGTTCTTGTGTTGGTTGACCTATTTTCTAGGTGGTTTGAGCTCGTTATTGTTGATAAAATTGACACGAAAACTGTTATCAATTTTTTAGAATCTATTTTCTTGCAAGAAGGTTTCCCTGCTTCTGTACTTACTGACAATGGGGTACAATTCAAGTCTAAAGAAATGTTGAATTTTCTCTCTGTCAATGGTATTAAGCAAATTCTCACTCCTTTGTATCATCCGTCCAGCAATGGTGTTGTGGCGAGATTAAATAGGATTATCAAAGATACATTACAGTTATGTAGAAATTCCAAATTATCTTGGGAGGATGAATTAAAAAAGATGTTATGGTCTTATAGAGTTACGCCTCATCCATCTGTAGGTAAAAGTCCTTTTTCTCTTATGAGATGCAGAGTTCCCTTTTCAAAAACGAATCCTGGGTGGATGAAGCGAAATGGTATGTCGTTTTGTAATTTTGATGATGTCAAAAGCACCTTGGTCAATTCTCAGACAAAGAACAGAATGTATTATGATGCAAAACATGGTACTCGACCTGCAGATTTACAAGTTGGTCAATGGGTTTGTATTAAAAATGCGAGGAAAGTACCTAAAGGTTTCAGCAAATTTTCACAACCAAATTTTTTTTCAAAAATTCATCATAACACTGTCGTTTTGGACAATGGTGAGACTTGGCACATGAGTCGTTTAGCTTTAGCTCATTCTGCTCCTGATGACATAACATCCTCATCCTATTCTCACCATTGTTCATCTTCTCCATTCTGGTGTTATGACAATTCTTGTGAGTCATCTTCTTGTGTTCCTTCTGATACTGTCAATGATTCTAGTGAGGTTTGTCATGAAGTACCTTTATCTGTTAGACCTTTATCCAATGTTCAAACGTTGTTTGGTAGAATTGTTAAAAGACCTGAAAGGTACAATGAATTTATTTGTTATTAAGCGTTATTTTTTTTTGTTTTCTTTCAAAGGGGAGGATGTGTGGTATATTACTTCCCGGTAAGTCTTGTTCTTATTTATTTACACATGTGGAATGTAGAGTTCTCTGGACAATCTGTATTCCATGTCTTGGGTGAATACGACTGTTTAGAATGTTTTAGGGCATTCTGATGGGAGACAACCTCTTCAATGGTTGTACTTATAATGCTGCCAATAAAGGGTTTACTTTACTAAACTTAATGTCTATGTCGATGTTACTACAAGCAGCTAGGCAGGCTGCTCGTGGTGGGGCTGGTATTGACCAGAGCTGGCCTGGAGTTAAGATTGTTGTCACTTGGACCAGGAACTAATAAAGAAGATTTGGAAACTCAACATGGCTACCTGTGTCTACTGGTGTAGGGCACAACATTATTTTGGCGACGAGCGGACTTACACAAGCGTCTTTAAGGATGGTACAGAAACCAAGAGGAACATAAAGACACTACAGAAACCAAGAGACTACAAGAAACAAGTGAACCAAGACAGAAGAGATCAAGTGCAAAAATTAAAGAGCGTCTTGTTTGGAGCATCAGGCAAGCCAGCGCCAGCCCCACCAGTGTCCTTTTCATCGGACGGCCCCTTCCACGCCTGAACTTGCTCCATGGATTTGACTACAGGTATGGTCTGTTATGGTTGTGGATGTCTGGATTAGTTTCACCCCTTCCACATCCTATGGTGTATGCCGCCTGGATGCTTCTATTATGTAACGGATTTGTGGCTGCACAGATGTGAGTTATGTACTAACTCAGTGAATGTAATTCACAGACACCACACAGGAACGGTGTGGCTTAACACGTTCTTCAAACAAGTGTCGTAGTGTTTTCACATATGTGTGATTCTTTGGAGGAGTAACCACAGCTCGAGTTTCACTAAAGCACTCCTTAAGATTTCTACAGTTGTGCACATTCAGTTGTTTGGCACGTGCAGCAAGAAGTTTTGTGCACTGAGATGAGTGACTGCACAGAAGAATCAAGTATTGGTGTTTTACTTTACGTTGTGGCAGTTAGACTCTCTGCAAGTCTTGCGTGTCTTGGCTGTGCACTGTATCTAGATGTTTCATACTCTGTCATGAGTGAGTGCACATGACGTTTGACAGTATGTACTTTGGGCCACATTGGATCTACTTGGTTTTGGCAACGTCATCGCGTAATGAGTTACCAGTCAAGAAAGTCATCGTCTCTGAGACATTGATACTGCGGGCGTGAGTCAACCGCCATGTTGCAGTTCAAAACGTCTGAGGCGCGTGTTACAATTAGCGCGCGCAACCTTACCTGCAGTGTCTCCGTGGGTTCTTTCATGACGCACAGTACATCGAGGTATGGTGAACGGTGATGTTTGTGGAGCACCTACGTGCCTTGAGCCATCCGGCTCAGCGTCAACAGTGCGTGCCGCCATCTTGGGTTTGGCGGCAGCACACCATTTGTTTGCATTTGTTTGCATTTTCCGCGCTACGGAGGCTGCGACTTGTCATGCACAGGAAGTGTCAGCTGGTGGAGCTGCAGGACTCGCAGACAGTGCCCCTGGCAGCAGATAGGGCTCGGAGCTGCATTGGCCGGGAAGCACAAGGAGATGTTGGGCGAGAGCTCATTTCCAAAGAACAGCACTGAAGAGGATCACAAAGAACATCGGGCAGGCACAGATATCCATTACCCCAGGGAGGGGTTCCACACGATATGCGCAGAATGAAGATGGATGCTGTTGTGGGTTTTGGATGAAGTCCAGGTGATTAACTGCACCCCAGTCACACGGTGACAGGCACACCATGTACTTTAACTGCCTGTGCAATTGGAGATTTAACAAGTCTGAGGTCGGAAGCTCCTATTGCTTATGTTACTCTGTCTGGAGCTGTCTTAATGTCCATTGCTTATTGGTCATCAATGTGTACCTGTGCTTATATTTCATCATTTTTGTTTTCCAAGAATGTTTTTGTTCGGGGTAACATGTTACAGTTAAGTTAATATGTGAGCTAGTCATAATTAGTGTTTTTACTGATTAGGCATGGTTACGTTTTGGTTCCCTTATGCAAGGGTGTTTCCTGCCTAGTAGACTCGGGTGAGAGGTCGCTCACCGGCGGGGGGCACAGTTCAGTAGTGTTCTACAGTTATTGGAATAGTACTTGTATTAACCATGAAACGTTATTGTATTTCGTGATGCCACTGTTTTACGCTGTTCAATGGAAGGGTCGTCCATGTGCTTGGTGGGTGGTCATCACAGTTTTATCCCTTACATGAGGGATGGGTTTGGGGCAAAGGCAATAGTCCCATCACAGTTTTATCCCTTACGTGAGGGATGGGGTTGGGTTTGAGTCCCAGTTAGTGACCTCTATATGGGGGTAGGCATATGGGTGTGTTCCCATACACACAGTTTTTGTTTTTAACCTTACACAAGGTTGGGTTATGGGATTTGTCCCATGTACATGTACAAAGATATACTCCTTCATGGAGTATGTGACCTCCACATGGGGGTAGGTTATGGGTGTGTTTCCATATACACATGTGTTGGCGTAAACCCTTACATTGGGTTGGTTTGTGGCTCTTGGCCCTATTTACATGTGCTGCAGCACTAAGGTATTTCCCTACACGGGTGGGTTTCCATGGGTGGCGATCCATATACATTTTAGTTTTAGTGAGTTGGAGGTGTAATTACACTACAGCCACATGAAGGTGTTTCAGCCACTAAATCTCTTTACGATACATGATGTTACGATTTGATTAAGCTACTAGATTTTACAACTAGCTTACGCTACAAAATTCCTTAATTAATTTGGTGGGGGAGGATGGGGGATATTGATACTCATGTTTTTATGATGTCGTATTTTACTCGTCCTTTCTTGTTTTTTTGTATTGTTCACTCTTGTGAGAAGTTGGCCTGGCATATGCTGTCCACTAATTATAGTGGGCACCTTGCACCAGTCCAAACAACCCCTTATTGGAGATAGGTTAAAGACAACCTTTATTGAAAGCTATCCTAGTGGTAGCTATGGAGAGCAGCCTTCATGCTAAGTCTTGAAGGAATGTAAAGCAGCTTGTTTTACCAAATGAAAGAGGACCACACCAGGTATATATTAAAAATATATGTATTTATTGTTAAACACACCCCTCTAGTCTCTTTATGAGGCTAGAGTTCGAAGTACATAAATTATAAGTTAGTTATCTACAGTAATAGCACAAATACACGTTTGAGCCCTAGGGGCGTACCAAACCATATACCAATAAAGTGGTATAAGAACCACGACTGAGCTAGACACAAGGCCTAGAGCCTGTAGAAGTGCTTGGACCACAAGGAACCACCCAAGGTAGTGACACAGGGGACCCACGGGGGACGCGTGCAGTGTATGAACACAGCCGCGAATCGCCGTTAACTTCTATGGGGAAAGTCGCGATTTGAATTTAAAAGAAAAGGGACACTTAGAGGAGGACTTGGAGCAAACCCTTTGAGAACTAGGCTGTTCTAGTGTCAATACCCACGGGAGCACCGGAGTACTCGAGTTACCTCACCCAGGGGAGCCGGGTGCATAGGTGTCTTTCGGGGTCGGGTTTCGTCGTCGCTTTCAATGGCGATCTGCTGCAAAGTGCTGCTGGCGGCCAAGTCGAAAGTGTTCGGGTGGATCCAAAGGTGGATCGAAGATCTGAAGAACCTGAAAGCAGAGGGGACAGAGTCTGGGTCACTAGCCAGTGACCAGGAAGGCGATGAGCAGATGCCCACCGATGTCGAGTGCTTCAGGTAGGTTGACGGTCGTCTTGACTCTTCAGCCACGAGGTCCAGGAGGCGTCGACGACGACCAGGAGCTGGATTCGAGCTGTCCCACGACGTCTGTCGATTGCATGGGTGTCGGCGACTGGATTGGACCCAACAAGCCTTGGCAACGGCAAGTCTCGTGGAAATGGAAGAAGGAAGATGTTGCAGACCAGCAAGGTCTGTGGGACTCACCCAGCGAGGGTAAGTCAGGGCACGCCTGGAGCAACCAGGGAGCCCAAGCAGAAGAAGATTGGCCTTCGGGAGGGCCTACTAGCCAACGGACTAGCGACCGCGAAGGAGCCTCGAGTCGACGCACGTGGAGCTGGCTCACAGGACACTCGTGGAGTGGAGGCCAGTGATCTTCGGTGCAGTTGGTGCTGGAGGCTGGGGCTACTCGGAGCCCAAAGCACGACTTCGTGGGAGACCCAGAAGAGGATGCACTTGCAAATGCGATCGGTGTCCAGGGGTCACGGTTCCACGTTACCCACGACAGCTACGGCCCTCAGCTTTGCTGGGGACTCAGGGCAGCCTCGGGGAAGTCTGGAAATCCACCTCTGGTGATGCAAAGACTTCGGCGTCCGGGGGGAGCTTCAGCGATGCTGACCGGACAATTGCTTCTTTGGTGCCTGCCAAGCAGGGGAGTCACTCCTTGACCCCAAGGGAGATTCTTCAGTCCTCTAATCTTAAAGTAGAGCGTCGAAGGTCCAGGATTCTGTGTCAGAGTTTCGTCCAGGTAAATCTAAAGTCCTAAGGACTGGGGTCCCATACTTATACTAAGGTAGGGGGTTGGACATACTCTGTGGCCCCACCTATGGGAGGGTCAGGGCAGAGGGGTGGTTACACCCCTTTCCCTTTGTCCAGTTTCGCGCCAGAGCAGGGGCTGGAAGCCCCTGAGCCGGTTTGAACTGGGGTATGCACAGGGACACCAAATGTGCCCCCAGTGCAGGACTTCAAAGCACCAGAGTGTGCTCCCGCCCAGCCCCAACACTATCCTGTCTGGGGAGGTGGTTACACCTCCCTGGGACAGGAAACCTATTGTCCAGGCCTCCCCTGCCGGAGTTTCGGTCAGCAGCAGGAGTCCAGACTCGTGTCTGTGGCAGCGGCATCCATTTTGTGATGCCAGGGCTCTGGAAAGTCAGTACCGGGTATACCGGTGTGTACATGTCTCTCCCTCTAGAAGGGTGGAATGCTACCCCCGCCGCCAGAACTGGCGGGGGGTAGTATTCCAAGATGTTTGACACCAAACACGACATGTTTCCGTGCAGCCATCCCAAAGTTAGCATTTAACGCGAGGTTATAATGCGCTTAAGAGTATATGGTCGGGCTGCACTACAAACAGCATCAGAGAAGGGTCTCCGAATGCTGCAGAGGGGCCCAGCTCATGCAGGGGCACCCTCTCACATAGGAACCACGCACTCTGCCTTCAGGATTGATAAGGCCTGCCATAGGAGTGACTTATAGGTTTATATGTGTGTATGTATGTAGTGATATAGGTAGCCTATATCACAGTAAGGGGTGCATGCACCACCTTACCCAGGCTGCAGTAGCAGACCTGTGGTGTCATTTTGGATGGCCTTCCAGGGGTGGCACAATACATGCTGCAGCCCCTGGTAGGCCTCTGAGGTACCTATGCCCTGGGTACATAGTATACCATATACTAGGGACTTATAAGGGCACTCCAGATTCCAATCAGAGATGTGCCTAAGGCACATGGAAATCATTTTAAAGAGGAAGCAGCTAGGCTGGGGTTCTGATTAGCAGGGCCCCAGCCAGACTAAGGTCGAAAAACAGTGAAGCATCAGCAAAAAGTGGGGGTACTCATGTGAAGCAGATCCTACTCTCCTACACAACCCCACCCCCCAAACGTAGGGACATTAAACTAACCTTGCCCAGTTAAGTCTTCATGTTCTAAGTGGAAGTACCTAGAGAGTCCATCTGCATTGGCATGGTTACTCCCAGGTCTATGTTCCACTGTGAAGTCCATCCCCTGTAGGGAAATGGACCACGTAAGCAGTTTGGGGTTTTCACCCTTCATTTGTTTTAGCCAAAAGAGGGGCTTATGGTCTGTCTGAACCAGGAAGTGGGTACCAAACAAGTATGGCCTCAACTTCTTCCAGAGCCCAGACCACAGCAAAGGCCTCCCTCTCAATGGCTGACCAACGTTTCTCTCTAGGGGTCAGCCTTCTGCTAATAAAAGCTACTGGCTGATCCTGACCTTCATCATTCAATTGTGATAGTACAGCCCCTACCCCCAATTCAGATGCATCTGTTTGAACAATGAACTTCTTGGAGTAATCAGGACTCTGTAGAATGGGAGCAGTGCACATGGCCTGCTTTAGGTCATCAAATGCCTTTTGACAGCTAACTGTCCACTGAACCTTTTGGGCATTTTCTTGGAAGTTAAGTCATTCAGGGGTGTCACTATTGATCCATACCCCTTGACAAATCTCCTATAGTTCCCAGTCAGGCCTAAGAAGGCTCTCACCTGAGTCTGGGTAGTTGGAGCAGTCCAGTCCATGATGGTCTGGATCTTGCTCTGTAGTGGTTGAACCTGGCCTCCACCCACAAGGTGGCCCAGGTACACAACCTGACTCTGCCCTATCTGGCACTTGGTGGCCTTGATAGTCAGGCCTGCTTTCTGCAGGGCCTGCAAAACATTTCTGAGGTGGACCAGGTGATCCTCCCAGGTGGAGCTAAAGACAGCAATATCATCTAGATATGCTGCACTATAGGCTTCCAGACCTGTAAGGACTGTATTCACCAACCTCTGAAAAGTGGCAGGTGCATTCTTCAGACCAAAGGGCATCACCACAAATTGATAATGCCCACTAGGGGGTTGAGAATGCTGTCTTTGGCTTTGCATCATCAGCTAGTCTGATCTGCCAGTAGCCAGCTGTCAGGTCAACTGTGCTTAGATACTTGGCTGAGGCCAAAGTGTCTATTAGCTCATCTGCCCTGGGTATTGGATGGGCATCAGTCCTAGTGACTGCATTGAGACCCCTGTAGTCCACACAAAACCTCATCTCTCTTTTCCCACCATTGGTGTGAGGTTTTGGCACAAGGACCACTGGACTAGCCCAAGGGCTATCTGAGGGTTCAATAACTCCCAAATCCAACATCTTCAGGACTGCTGTCCTGATACAGTCCCTGACATGGTCAGGTTGCCTATAAATCTTATTTTTAATAGGCAGACTGTCCCCAGTGTCCACTTCATGAGTGCACCAGGTAGTCTGACTGGGTGACAGTGAGAATATGTGTCTGAACTGATTGAGCACCTGTCTGCAATCAGTCTGCTGCTGGGTAGTGAGGCTGCCTGCCAAGGCTACACCATCCACTGACCCATCATCAGGGTTCTGTGAGAGCAGGTCAGGGAGTGGGTCACTCTCTTCCTCCTGTCCCTCATCAGTAGCCATGAGCAAGCCCATGTCTGCCCTGTCCACATATGGTTTTAACCTGTTGACATGGAGAACCCTGTGGGGACTCCTGGGTGTTCCTAGGTCCACCAAATAGGTAACCTCACCCTTCTGTTCAACAAGGGTATGGGGTCCACTCCATTTGTCTTGGAGAGCTGCTGGGGCCACTGGCTCCAACACCCACACCTTCTGTCCTGGCTGGTAAACAGTCAGTACAGCCTTTTGGTCATGCCAGGCTTTTTGAAGTTCCTGGCTAGCCTCAAGGTTTTTAGTTGCCTTTTTCATATACTCAGCCATCCGGGAGCAGAGACCAAGTACATTGTCCACTATGTCTTGCTTTGGGGGCTTGAGAGGTAACTCTCATCCTTCCTTCACCAAGCACAATGGACCCCTGACAGGGTGACCAAACAAAAGTTCAAAAGGGCTGTAGCCAACCCCTTTGAGGCACCTCCCTGTATGCAAATAAAAGGCAGGGCAAGAGTATGTCCCATCTTCGCCTAAGCTTTTCTGGGAGCCCTTTAATCATGCCCTTCAAGGTTTTGTTGAATCTCTCAACTAAACCATTGCATTGTGGGTGATAGGGTGTGGTGAACTTGTAAGTCACTCCACACTCCTTCCACATTGCTTTTAAGTATCCAGACATAAAGTTAGCACCCCTGTCTGATACAACCTCCTTAGGGAAGCCCACTCTTGAGCAAATTCCCAGGAGGGCTCTTGCCACCACAGGTGCTGTAGTGGTCCTAAGGGGAATAGCCTCTGGGTACCTGGTGGCATGATCCACTACCACCAGGATAAACCTGTGCCCAGATGCTGTTTGGGGATCCATGGGACCAACAATGTCAATCCCCACCCTTTCAAAGGGAACCCCCACCACAGGTAGTGGTATCAGGGGGGCCTTTGTAGTGCCACCTGCCTTGCCACTGGCCTGGCAGGTTACACAGGAGCGACAAAACTCCTTGGTGTCTTCAGACATGTGGGGCCAGTGAAAGTGAGGGACAATTCTGTCCCAAGTCTTGTTCTGGCCCAGGTGACCTGCTAAGGGAATGTCATGGGCCAGGGTCAATAGGAAGCCCCTGAACTTCAGAGGTATAACCAACCTCCTGGTGGCACCAGGCTTGGGGTCTCTACACTCTGAGTACAAGAGTCCATCATCCCAATACACTGTTTGGGGACCACTAGCTTTCCCAGCAGCCTCAGCAGGAGCTTGCTGTCTGAGGGGTTCAAGAGAGGGGCAGCTCTGCTGCTCCTGGCTCAGATCTGCCCTGGAAGGGCCCCCTGTCCCCAAGAACTCAACCTGGTCAGGTTCAAGCTCCTCTGGGACAGTTCCTTCCTCAGGACTGAGATCATCCCCCCTCAAGAGACTGATCCTCCTTCTGAGCCAAGGGGGAAGGCACTGCCTTTACCCTACTACTCCTCTTCTTGGAGGGCACTTGGTCCATTATTCCAGAATCCAAGGCCTGTTCAGTGCTAGACATTTTGACTTGTGACCTGGTCACAGCAAACACATCTGCAGGGATGCCCAGCATTTCTGCATGGGTCCTGAGCTCCACTTCTGCCCAAGCTGAAGTTTCGAAGTCATTGCCAAGCAAGCATTCAACGGGTAGGTCTGCACTTACCACAACCTTCTTAAGGCCAGTTACCCCTCCCCAGGAGAAGTTAACAACTGCCAGAGTATGGTCTGTTCTGACGTTGCTAGCATTGGTCACTTGGTACATTTCACCAAGTATAATCTGCCAAGGATTCACAAGGTCTTGTGTCACCATGGTGACACTTGCCCCTGTGTCCCTAAATGCCAAAGCCTCTTTTCCATTGATTAAGGGCTGTTGCCTGTACTTGCCCAGATTAATCACAGACTAGGACAGCCTGAGTGAGTTCTCTGACTAGGTCAGAGCTCATCTCCTTACCCAGGGTGAACCCTACTAAACCCTTGGCTTGTGTAGTCCCACCACCAACTGTAACTGCACTAGGGGAGCAGGTGCCTTAGGGACATTGGTGGGGGCTGGAGTAGAGTCTTTGGACTTGGTGCAATCACTGGTCCAGTGGGTCTTTTGCTTACAGACCTTGCACCATGGTTTCCTTTGGCCTTTCCCTTTGTTAGACTGTGAATCCCCACCTGAAGAAGATTTTTGGGGGCCTTGTGAAGACTTTTGATCTTTACCCTTCTCCCCACCCTTATCAGAGGTTTTCGAATCTTGCTTCTTAGGGTCACCACTTTGGTTCTGTACCTTCTGCCTCACCCTGGTTCTGACCCATTTGTCTGCCTTCTTTCCCAATTCTTGGGGAGAGGTCAGATCAGAGTCCACCAGGTGCTGATGCAACAGCTGATTTTGACAGTTATTAAGAATCTGCTCCCTCATAATCAGATTGTACAATCCTGTGAAGTCACACACCTTACTGCCCAATAACCAACCTTCCAGAGCCTTGGCAGAACAATCAACAAAGTCCACCCAGTCTTGAGTCTGTGCTTTTGGGTATCCCTGAACTTTAACCTGTATTGTTCAGTGGTTAGGCCAAACCCATCAATTAGAGCACTCTTCAAGACTTTGTAATTATCAGCATCCTCCTCTCTAACAGTGAGGAGCTTGTCTCTACCTTTGTCTGCAAAGGAGAGCCACAAGATTGCTGCCCACTGCTCCTGAGGGACCCTCTGTACTTTACAGGCCCTCTCTAGAGCAGTTATCCATTTGTGGATGTCATCCCCACTCTGGTAGGGAGGGACAATCTTGCTCAGGTTTCCATGGTCATAAGACCTTTCCCTATCTTTGGGGAAATTGCTGCCACCATGGGACTCTAGTCCCAACTTTTGTCTCTCTCTATAGAGATCTAGGGACTCCCTGTCTATAGCCAATTGCTGTTTTCTGAGTTCAAGCTGGGCTTGCTCATACTGCTTCAGTCTCTTCCTCCTCTCATGAGAGGATTCCCTCCCATGAGAGGAGACAGAGGTCCATATTGAGGTGTCAGAGTGGTTAGACTCCTGAGAAGGAGACCTAGACCTTCTGGGCACACTCAGAACTTTTCCTGGGGGGACAAAGGGGAGGTCAGTCTGATCCTCCTCCTCCTCCTCCACAGGAGGAATTGGGTTTTCCAGGACAAGGTCATTTTCACCTTCCTGGCCAGTTTCAGAGGGGGGGGGGCTGGGTTTCTTCACCCCTGGCCCCTTCCTCATCTTCTGCCCCACCCTCTTTGCCTACCCCTTCAGACCCTATGGGTCTGCTGAGATCATCAGCTAGTAACACCTCCCTGAGGTGTTGGGTGCTGGCACTTTTGCCTGCCTTCAACTTCCTAGTATTGCATAATGCTCTCAATTCCAAGAATGGGAGTTTATCATACTTGGAGGGAAGAAGCCCACTGGCTTCTGGCGAGGACTCACTGGGTCCTGGCTTTGAAGACATTACTAGTGAGGTGTGGTGTATGCACTACCTACTCTAGTGTGGCCTACTAAACTCTCTTGAGTTGTAGAAAGGGTGTGCTATCCCTTAACACACAACTCTAAGTTCAGTAGAACTTACTGTATTACTAAGCTTGATTTATATGTACCTTAGGTACCCTTAGTGGTTTTCAGTTGATCAATTCAATTGAGATTATCTGGTAAAACAATAGCAAGCTGGAATCCCACACGCTGCACACCAATGTGAGAAGTTGGCCTGGCATATGCTGTCCACTAATTATAGTGGGCACCTTGCACCAGTCCAAACAACCCCTTATTGGAGATAGGTTAAAGACAACCTTTATTGAAAGCTATCCTAGTGGTAGCTATGGAGAGCAGCCTTCAGGCTAAGTCTTGAAGGAATGTAAAGCAGCTTGTTTTACCAGTCTATAATCTCTTGAGTGACCAAATGAAAGAGGACCACACCAGGTATATATTCAAAATATATGTATTTATTGCTAAACATACCCCTCTAGTCTCTTTATGAGGCTAGAGTTCGAAGTACATAAATTATAAGTTAGTTATCTACAGTAATAGCACAAATACACGTTTGAGCCCTAGGGGCGTACCAAACCATATACCAATAAAGTGGTATAAGAACCACGACTGAGCTAGACACAAGGCCTAGAGCCTGTAGAAGTGCTTGGACCACAAGGAACCACCCAAGGTAGTGACACAGGGGACCCACGGGGACGCGTGCAGTGTATGAACACAGCCGCGAATCGCCGTTAACTTCTATGGGGAAAGTCGCGATTTGAATTTAAAAGAAAAGGGACACTTAGAGGAGGACTTGGAGCAAACCCTTTGAGAACTAGGCTGTTCTAGTGTCAATACCCACGGGAGCACCGGAGTACTCGAGTTACCTCACCCAGGGGAGCCGGGTGCATAGGTGTCTTTCGGGGTCGGGTTTCGTCGTCGCTTTCAATGGCGATCTGCTGCAAAGTGCTGCTGGCGGCCAAGTCGAAAGTGTTCGGGTGGATCCAAAGGTGGATCGAAGATCTGAAGAACCTGAAAGCAGAGGGGACAGAGTCTGGGTCACTAGCCAGTGACCAGGAAGGCGATGAGCAGATGCCCACCGATGTCGAGTGCTTCAGGTAGGTTGACGGTCGTCTTGACTCTTCAGCCACGAGGTCCAGGAGGCGTCGACGACGACCAGGAGCTGGATTCGAGCTGTCCCACGACGTCTGTCGATTGCAGGGGTGTCGGCGACCGGATTGGACCCAACAAGCCTTGGCAACGGCAAGTCTCGTGGAAATGGAAGAAGGACGATGTTGCAGACCAGCAAGGTCTGTGGGACTCACCCAGCGAGGGTAAGTCAGGGCACGCCTGGAGCAACCAGGGAGCCCAAGCAGAAGAAGATTGGCCTTCGGGAGGGCCTACTAGCCAACGGACTAGCGACCGCGAAGGAGCCTCGAGTCGACGCACGTGGAGCTGGCTCACAGGACACTTGTGGAGTGGAGGCCAGTGATCTTCGGTGCAGTTGGTGCTGGAGGCTGGGGCTACTCGGAGCCCAAAGCACGACTTCGTGGGAGACCCAGAAGAGGATGCACTTGCAAATGCGATCGGTGTCCAGGGGTCATGGTTCCACGTTACCCACGACAGCTACGGGCCTCAGCTTTGCTGGGGAGTCAGGGCAGCCTCGGGGAAGTCTGGAAATCCACCTCTGGTGATGCAAAGACTTCGGCGTCCGGGGGGAGCTTCAGCGATGCAGACCGGACAATTGCTTCTTTGGTGCCTGCCAAGCAGGGGAGTCACTCCTTGACCCCAAGGGAGATTCTTCAGTCCTCTAATCTTGAAGTAGAGCGTCGAAGGTCCAGGATTCTGTGTCAGAGTTTCATCCAGGTAAATCTAAAGTCCTAAGGACTGGGGTCCCATACTTATACTAAGGTAGGGGGTTGGACATTTTCTGTGGCCCCACCTATGGGAGGGTCAGGGCAGAGGGGTGGTTACACCCCTTTCCCTTTGTCCAGTTTCGCGCCAGAGCAGGAGCTGGAAGCCCCTGAGTCCGTTTGAACTGGGTTATGCACAGGGACACCAAATGTGCCCCCAGTGCAGGACTTCAAAGCACCAGAGTGTGCTCCCGCCCAGCCCCAATACACACTATCCTGTCTGGGGAGGTGGTTACACCTCCCTGGGACAGGAAACCTATTGTCCAGGCCTCCCTGCCGGAGTTTCGGTCAGCAGCAGGAGGCCAGACTCGTGTCTGTGGCAGCGGCATCCATTTTGTGATGCCAGGGCTCTGGAAAGTCAGTACCGGGTATACCGGTGTGTACATGTCTCTCCCTCTAGAAGGGTGGAATGCTACCCCCGCCGCCAGAACTGGCGGGGGGGTAGTATTCCAAGATGTTTGACACCAAACACGACATGTTTCCGTGCAGCCATCCCAAAGTTAGCATTTAACGCGAGGTTATAATGCGCTTAAGTGTGTATGGTCGGGCTGCACTACAAACAGCATCAGAGAAGGGTCTCCGAACGCTGCAGAGGGGCCCAGCTCATGCAGGGCACCCTCTCACATAGGAACCACGCACTCTGCCTTCAGGATTGATAAGGCCTGCCATAGGAGTGACTTATAGGTTTATATGTGTGTATGTATGTAGTGATATAGGTAGCCTATCTCACAGTAAGGGGTGCATGCACCACCTTACCCAGGCTGCAGTAGCAGACCTGTGGTGTCATTTTGGATGGCCTTCCAGGGGTGGCACAATACATGCTGCAGCCCCTGGTAGGCCTCTGAGGTACCTATGCCCTGGGTACATAGTATACCATATACGAGGGACTTATAAGGGCACTCCAGATTCCAATCAGAGATGTGCCTAAGGCACATGGAAATCATTTTAAAGAGGAAGCAGCTAGGCTGGGGTTCTGATTAGCAGGGCCCCAGCCAGACTAAGGTCGAAAAACAGTGAAGCATCAGCAAAAAGTGGGGGTACCCATGTGAAGCAGATCCTACTCTCCTACAACTCTCTTGTGATGTTTTGCTTTACGTTGCATCCCTGAGTTTCGAACATTACTGCTTTCTTGTGCATAGTTTTCCCCTTCAAGTATTGTTAACTTTTGTTTTCATTTAAAAGGAAAGGGATAATGTTGTATCCTCTTAATGTGTATTTGCATGTTGTCCAGCCTAGCTGCTCAGCCAGAGTGTGAGTTGGATACGGAATGTTGGTGTGACTGTGATGCGTGGAATGCCTGGGTGCCTGAGTGGATAAGTGGTGTCAGTTGGAGATGGGCTGAGCAGCTAGGCAGGCTGCTCCTGGTGGGGCTGGTACTTGACCAGAGCTGGCTGGAGTTAAGATTGTTGTCACTTGGACCAGGAACTAATAAAGAAGATTTGGAAAGTCAACATGGCTACCTGTGTCTACTGGTGTAGGGCACAACATTATTTTGGCGACGAGCGGACTTACACAAGCGTCTTTAAGGATGGTACAGAAACCAAGAGGAACAAAAAGACACTACAGAAACCAAGAGACTACAAGAAACAAGTGAACCAAGACAGAAGAGATCAAGTGCAAAAATTAAAGAGCGTCTTTTTTGGAGCATCAGGCAAGCCAGCGCCAGCCCCACCAGTGTCCTTTTCATCGGACGGCCCCTTCCACGCCTGAACTTGCTCCATGAATTTGACTACAGGTATGGTCTGTTATGGTTGTGGATGTCTGGATTGGTTTCACCCCTTCCACATCCTATGGTGTATGCCGCCTGGATGCTTCTATTATGTAACGGATTTGTGGCTGCACAGATGTGAGTTATGAACTAACTCAGTGAATGCAATTCACAGACACCACACAGGAACGGTGTGGCTTAACACGTTCTTCAAACAAGTCTCATTGTAGTGTTTTCACATATGTGTGATGCTTTGGAGTAGTAACCACAGCTCAAGTTTCACTAAAGCACTGCTCAAGATTTCTACAGTTGTGCACATTCAGTTGTTTGGCACGTGCAGCAAGAAGTTTTGTGCACTGAGATGAGTGACTGCACAGAAGAATCAAGTATTGGTGTTTTACTTTACGTTGTGGCAGTTAGACTCTCTGCAAGTCTTGCGTGTCTTGGCTGTGCACTGTATCTAGATGTTTCATACTCTGTCATGAGTGAGTGCACATGACGTTTGACAGTATGTACTTTGGGCCACATTGGATCTACTTGGTTTTGGCAAAGTCATCGCGTAATGAGTTACCGGTCAAGAAAGTCATCGTCTCTGAGACATTGATACTGCGGGCGTGAGTCAACCGCCGTGATGCAGTTCAAACGTCTGAGGCGCATGTTACAATTCGCGCGCGCAACCTTACCTGCAGTGTCTCCGTGGGTTCTTTCATGACGCACAGTACATCGAGGTATGGTGAACGGTGATGTTTGTGGAGCACCTACGTGCCTTGAGCCATCCGGCTCAGCGTCAACAGTGCGTGCCGCCATCTTGGGTTTGGCGGCAGCACACCATTTGTTTGCATTTTCCGCGCTACGGAGGCTGCGACTTGTCATGCACAGGAAGTGTCAGCTGGTGGATCCGCAGGACTCGCAGACGGTGCCCCTGGCAGCAGATAGGGCTCGGAGCTGCATTGGCCGGGAAGCACAAGGAGATGTTGGGCGAGAGCTCATTTCCAAAGAACAGCACTGAAGAGGATCACAAAGAACATCGGGCAGGCACAGATATCCATTACCCCAGGGAGGGGTTCCACACGATATGCGCAGAATGAAGATGGATGCTGTTGTGGGTTTTGGATGAAGTCCAGGTGATTAACTGCACCCCAGTCACATGGTGACCGGCACACCATGTACTTTAACTGCCTGTGCAATTGGAGATTTAACAAGTCTGAGGTCAGAAGCTCCTATTGCTTATGTTACTCTGTCTGGAGCTGTCTTAATGTCCATTGCTTATTGGTCATCAATGTGTACCTGTGCTTATATTTCATCATTTTTGTTTTCCAAGAATGTTTTTGTTCGGGGTAACATGTTACAGTTAAGTTAATATGTGAGCTAGTCATAATTAGTGTTTTTGCTGATTAGGCATGGTTGCGTTTTGGTTCCCTTATGCAAGGGTGTTTGGTGCCTAGTAGACTCGGGTGAGAGTTCGCTCACCGGCGGGGGGCACAGTTTAGTAGTGTTCTACAGTTATTGGAATAGTACTTGTATTAACCATGAAACGTTATTGTATTTCGTGATGCTACTGTTTTACGCTGTTCAATGGAAGGGTCGTCCATGTGCTTGGTGGGTGGTCATCACAGTTTTATCCCTTACATGAGGGATGGGTTTGGGGCAAATGCAATAGTCCCATCACAGTTTTATCCCTTACGTGAGGGATGGGGTTGGGTTTGAGTCCCAGTTAGTGAGCTCTATATGGGGTAGGCATATGGGTGTGTTCCCATACACACAGTTTTTGTTTTTAACCTTACACAAGGTTGGGTTATGGGATTTGTCCCATGTACATGTACAAAGATATACTCCTTCATGGAGTATGTGACCTCCACATGGGGGTAGGTTATGGGTGTGTTTCCATATACACATGTGTTGGCGTAAACCCTTACATTGGGTTGGTTTGTGGCTCTTGGCCCTATTTACATGTGCTGCAGCACTAAGGTATTTCCCTACACGGGTGGGTTTCCATGGGTGACGATCCATATACATTTTAGTTTTAGTGAGTTGGAGGTGTAATTACACTACAGCCACAAGAAGGTGTTCCAGCCACATCGTTTTCAACAAAAGGATTTTAGTGAGTTGGAGGTGTAGTTACACTACAGCCACATGAAGGTGTTTCAGCCACTAAATCTCTTTACGATACATGATGTTACGATTTGTTTAAGCTACTAGATTTTACAACTAGCTTACGCTACAAAATTCCTTAATTAATTTGGTGGGGGAGGATGGGGGATATTGATACTCATGTTTTTATGATGTCGTATTTTACTCGTCCTTGCTTGTTTTTTTGTATTGTTCACTCTCTTGTGATGTTTTGCTTTACGTTGCATCCCTGAGTTTCGAACATTACTGCTTTCTTGTGCATAGTTTTCCCCTTCAAGTATTGTTAACTTTTGTTTTCATTTAAAAGGAAAGGGATAATGTTGTATCCTCTTAATGTGTGTTTGCATGTTGTCCAGCCTAGCTGCTCAGCCAGAGTGTGAGTTGGATACGGAATGTTGGTGTGACTGTGATCCGTGGAATGCCTGGGTGCCTGAGTGGATAAGTGGTGTCAGTTGGAGATGGGCTGAGCAGCTAGGCAGGCTGCTCCTGGTGGGGCTGGTACTTGACCAGAGCTGGCTGGAGTTAAGATTGTTGTCACTTGGACCAGGAACTAATAAAGAAGATTTGGAAACTCAACATGGCTACCTGTGTCTACTGGTGTAGGGCACAACAGACTTGTAAATATAGGTATGCAGGAATGAATAATATAAATAGATATCAAAGCGCTATAAACGCTTAGTTAATAAATATCCCAAGGGTAAGAGGCTTGGGAGTGTTGAGACAATAGCCAGCCCTGAAATTGGTTAAGTCAATAGTCTGCCCAGAATTTATTAATTAATCCCTGAAGGAAAATTGAGGGTCTGAAATGATTCCAAAAGGAAGTCTTAATGAAGAAAGTGACTCAGCTGATCGATCGCATCCCGACCGTCAGTAATAGCTTGAAGAGGGACAGTGCGAGCGGTCAGCTGTTTCTGTATGCGTTGCTAAGCAACGCGATTGCTGCTCTCTTGTAGTATTGGAGGCGTCCCAGGGCCTCGCTGACGTGTGCGATGAGCGCGGAACGCGTCGCGCAGTGCCTGCCAAGGGTCTCTCCTCAAATACAGGAGACTACTTGGTGAAGAAAAGCCGAGGCCAAAAAGGGAAATCGGCAGGCAGAGATGAGCCCTGCCAGCGAGCCCGGAGTGAAGGGGGAGAAAAGGACGAGAGCGGAGCGAGCCAGAAGGCTCCCAAACCTATGACCGTATCGGCGCGGCCCACACTCCGTAAATTGCAGTGCCCGAGAGGGCCGTGCCACGCCTGCATGAAGGTTTAGGCCTTAGAAAGCGGCGATCATGCGCGCATTCGAGTGAAAATAATAACAGGCAAGGCGACACAATGCAGCGGTCCGGGAAGGCCGCAGAAGAACGGTCGAGGCAATGAAAGCGCCAAATAGTACAAAGGAAGTCCGTAATAAGGTAAAGAAAGCGCGGCTATAGCATAAGGAAATAAAGTAAACAGCAATACAAATGTCCAACACAAGGGTTCACAATATCAAAGTAGAAAGCATAGAGAGTAATGGTAATAGAACCTATCGCCCTGATTGGCAGCCAGAAGAGGGTGAAGAGGACTGGGAGGGGTCTGGAGACCCTTTAGCTGACCAGTTTGAGGAGCCGGACTGGCGAGAGGAACTGGGTGACGCCAGTGGTTTGGATACCTCCCCGGACCTTGGCATGCTCTCTTCCCCCGCCCCCCCCTACCGTGGCTACGGAGGAGGGAGCCTCTTACGCAGTGGTGTTGCGTAGGGAGGCTGAGGCCTTGGGCCTTGAGCTTCCTACTGTGGCGGTCAGGACTAACCTGCTGACAGAGGTACTACAACCGGCAGCGGCCTCTTCGGAGCCCCTGCTGCCTTTTAATGAAGCCCTCACGGACATCATTCTGGGCACTTGGTCCAAGCCCAGCACAGGGGCTCCTGTGGACAGTATGATTGCCCAACGCCACCGCCCGGCCCCGGGCGACCCTATTTTTACTCTCCCAACACCCTACCCCCGAGAGCTTGGTTGTCCAAGCCTTGTCTTCTAAGGGCGCATTCCCTACTGCTCCCCCAGATAGGGAATCTAAGAAGCTGGACCACCTTGGGAAGATGTTGTTTTCTTCCGCCAGCTTAGCGCTGCGGTCGGTGAACACCGCACACCTCTTGGGCCGTTATTTCCATACGGTGTGGGATACGGTTGCGCAAGTGCTGCCACAGTGCCCAGAGGAGACCCGGGCCATTCTCACCCAGGCAGTGGCAGAGGGTCGAGACGCAGCTAAGTTCGCCATTCGGTGTAGGCTGGATACCGCCGACTTTCTAGGCAGAACGGTTTCCATGTCAGTAGCCTTGAGGCGCTACGCCTGGTTGAGGACGTCTAGTTTCTCTGCGGATGTCCAATCCACCCTTTTGGACATTTCCTTTGATGGACGTCGCCTATTTGGCGACAAGGCGGACTCGTGGCTTCAAGGATTCTAGAGCAACGGCCAGATCCTTGGGCCTCGCGGCAACCTCTCGCCCCGAGCAGCCCGCCTTTTGCCCCTTTCGTAGCTATGGAAGGGACGCCCCACCACTTTCCACCCAGTCTGGCCACAAGGCTGCACAAGCTGCCCAGCCTCTGCGTAGCCGCTGTTGTGGGACCCAGTGACTCAGGTCTGGGGGCCAGTGGGCGGGCCAGTTCACCCATAACCCCCTGCAGCAGCCTCCAAACCCTCCTAGTCCGACCTTCCTGGGCCACCAGTTGCCAGTGGGCGGCAGGATCCGCCATCACCTCCCCCTCTGGCGAAACATCACGTCGGACAGGTGGGTTTTGCAGATAGTCCGAAGGGGCTACTCCCTCCCTTTCGAGACTATCCCTCCCTCCGTGCCACCATCCTTCTATCGCATGTCAGAGGATCACTTGGCCCTTCTCTGCCAGGAAGTTGCAGGTCTCTTGGCCAAGGGAGCTATCGAAAGGGTCCCTGTGCTAGAAGTCGGTCGTGGTTGCTACTCCCACTACTTTCTGGTACCCAAGAAGGACAAAGTCCTGCGTCCTATCTTAGACCTCAGGATCCTCAACCGCTTCCTCCGGAAGGAGAAGTTCAAGATGCTCACGTTGGCTCAGGTCCTCTCTGCCCTCGACCCAGGAGACTGGATAGTAGCGTTGGACTTGCAGGACGCCTACTTCCATATCCCCATCCTGCCTGCCCACAGGCATTACCTACGGTTCACGGTAGGCCACGAGCATTTTCAGTTTATCGTGCTCCCCTTTGGCCTTACCAGCGCCCCTCGGGTGTTCACGAAAGTGATGGCCGTGGTCGTAGCTCATCTGCGCAGATCAGGGGTTCCGGTCTTCCCCTATCTCGATGACTGGTTGTTGAAGGCAGGTTCGCCCCAAGCAGTCGTCTCCCACCTCCAGACTACGGCGGACCTCCTGCACTTGCTGGGGTTCACTATCAATGTGCAGAAGTCACACCTGACTCCCTCTCAGAAGCTCCTTTTCATCGGGGCAGTTCTGGATACAGCGCAGTTTTGGGCTCATCCCCCCGAGCAGCGAGTCCAGGATATTCGGGCTATGATACCGATGTTTCAGCCTCTATCCCGGATTTCAGTGAGGATGACCCTGAGGCTGCTGGGCCTCATGGCCTCCTGCATCCTGTTGGTGGATCATGCCAGGTGGCATATGCGGGCTCTGAATTGGGACCTGAAGTTCCAGTGGGCACAGCATCAGGGGAATCTTTCCGATGTCGTCCAGATCTCGGAGGGGACTGCACGTCAATTGTTGTGGTGGCTCACTAACCAGGATTGGGTCAGCGGCAGATCCCTCTCCCTTCCCCAACCAGAGTTCGTAGTAGTGACGGATGCGTCACTCCTGGGATGGGGCGTCCATCTGGGAGAGGTGGAGATCAGGGGTCTCTGGTCTCCGGCGGAGTCCGGTCTCCATATCAACCTTTTGGCGCTCCGGGCGATCCGTCTTGCACTGAAGGCATTCCTTCCTTCTGTCAAAGGAAGAGTAGTGCAGGTGTTCACAGACAACCCCACCGCCATGTGGTACTGCAACAAACAGGGCGGGGTTGGGTCGTGGACCCTATATCAAGAGGCTCTTCGCCTTTGGACATGGCTGGAACATCAGGGCATATCTCTGGTGGTTCAACACCTGGCAGGTTACCTGAACGCCAGGGCAGACGAACTGAGTCGCCGGTGCATGATGGATCACGAATGGCGTCTTCACTCGGAGGTAGTGCAAGGTCTCTTTCGGCAGTGGGGAGAACCTTGGTTAGATCTGTTCGCCACCGAAGAGAACGTGCAATGTCGGCCATTCTGCGTGTTGGAGTTTCCAAGGCGGCACTCGCTCGGCGACGCTTTTCGTTGCGAGTGGAATTGCGGCCTTCTGTACGCCTTTCCACCTGTACCACTTCTGCCCAGAGTACTTAAGAAGATCAAGTTCGACCAGGCCCAAGCCATTCTTGTGGCGCTGGACTGGGCCCGAAGAGTCTGGTACCTGGAGCTCTTTAGCATGGCCATCGATCCTCCGATCAGACTGCCTCTTTGGGAGGATCGTCTGTTGCAGCAGCAGGAGGGTACGGTCCTCCACCCGAACCTGTCCAGCCTCCACCTCCTTGCGTGGAGATTGAGCAGCGACAGTTGACGTTTTCGACCTTCCTCCCGAAGTCTGTAATGTCATCTTGGCAGCCAGGTGTCCCTCCACTAAAACGGTATATGCCTGTAGATGGAACACATTTGTGGCATGGTGCACAGCAAAGGCTGTGGCTCCCCTTTCTGCCCCTCTTTCAGAGGTTCTCCTCTTCGTTCTATTTTTGGCCCAGCAGGGCTCTGCTCTGGGCACTCACCTTTCGGCCATCTCGGCCTTTCGGCGCCTTCCTGATCAGCCTTCTCTTTTCAAATCTCCGATTGTCAATAGATTTCTAAAGGGCATTACTCAACTCTTTCCTCCTTCTCCTTTGGTATTGCCCCAGTGGGACTTGAATCTTGTTCTTACTTACCTTATGTGTGCTCCCTTCGAGCCACTACATAATTGTCCTCTTCGTTTTCTTACCTTGAAGACCGCTTTCCTGCTTGCCATCACATCTGCTTGCAAGGTGAGTGAGCTTCAGGCTCTTTCCTCTAAGCCTCCTTTTCTTGCAGTTCATCCGGACAAAGTGGTCCTTCACAATAGGCCCTCTTTTCTGCCCATAGTGGTTACCTCTTTTCACATAGGTCAGACCATCCTATTGCCCACCTTCTTCCCGCCTCCGCACCCTTCCAAAGAGGAGGAGAGACTCCATCGTCTGGACCCAAAATGTGTGCTGTCCTTCTACCTTGACCACACTAAAGATTTCCGGGTGGATGATCAACTCTTCGTGGGTTATGTGGGCGCTAAGAAAGGTCGGGCCGTGCACAAACGTACCATCTCTCGATGGGTGGTCCCATGCATCAAAATCTGTTAATCTTTGGCGAAAAAGGAACCTCTGGTAGGACTGCGCGCCCATTCTACCAGGTCGACGGCATCCCCTTATACTTTGGGATGTGGAGTTCCGCTCATTGACATCTGCCAGGCAGCCACGTGGGCATCCTTGCACACGTTCACCAAACATTATTGCCTGGATAGCCAAGTCCGGAGAGACCGCTATTTTGGCTGTTCTGTTCTCCAGAACTTTCTGGTGTGAACTTGGTTCGCAGACCCACCTCTGGGGTTGGCATTGCTGGGGTATCTATTCTAAGCTAAGCAATCTATAACTAATGGTCTCTTTCAGATGAACAAGTTACTTACCTTCGGTAACGATGTATCTGTAAGAGACATACGTTAGTTATAGATTCCTTACTGCCCCACCCATCCTCCCCGTTGTGCGAACTGACTTCTAGATATGGGGACTCCCTTCCAGGGCCCTAGTTTTGTTCACCAGTGGTCGGTGTCTTGCATGGCTCTGCGCTTCTGGCATGGAAAGTCGTGTCAGAACGGACGTCAGCGTGCAGGGGCGCTGTCTAAGTAGACACCACTACGTCATCCTGCCGACGACGGATGCAGAGTCGACCGATGCCACCTACCGACTCGCAGGGGTACTGCTACAGAAAAATTCTCCGGATCCAGTCTGACGCCTGGGGGTAATTCTAAGGTAAGGAATCTATAACTAACGTATGTCTCTTACAGATACATAGTTACCAAAAGTAAGTAATTTGTTCTTCAAGGTTCTTGGCGTGGTTGCCAGGAGGGGTGTGAGTTCAGCAAGCCACAAGGTAAAGTCCTAGAGCGAGGTTTCTGTGCCGAAGGTTACTACTTCCGTCTTATCTATGTTGAGCTTGACGCAATTGGTTTCCATCGATCTGGCGACTTCGGTCATGGAGGCTGAGAAATAGGTCCGGCTGTTTAAGGTCTTGTCGGGGATGGAGATTATGAGCTGGGTGTCATGAGCATAGGCTATGATGATTCCATCTGCGCAGTTGATGCTGGCGAGTGGGGTCATGGAGGCGTTGAACAGGGTGGGGCTGAGTGAGTATCCTTGTGGAACTCTGCAGATGAGGTTGATGGTGTCAGAGGTGTAGGGGTCCAGGCTAACTGTCAGGCTGCTGAAAGGTCCAATAGGATGAGGACCATGGTGTCCCCTCTGTCCTTGAGCATCTATCTGTCTGTCCACGGCGGTGTTGAGGGCCGTCTCTTTACTGTGATTGGGCTTGAATCCGGATTGAGTAGTGTTGAGGAGGTGGTTGTAGTTGAGGTAGGTGGCTAGGCTTTTATTTTATTTTTTGCTGGGTAGGGCAGCAGGGAGAGAGGCCGGTAGTTGACTTGCCTCTTTGGATCTTTCGAGGGTTCCTTGAGGATAGGAGTACTGTGGCCTGTTTCTATGCAGTCGGTTAGATGGTTGTGATGAGTAGTTCAGGATTGACTGATGAGTCCTGTCCTTTACTGAAGAAGTGAGGGCTGGGATGTGAAGGTGCTCCAGAGTGTATGCACTGCAAGGTAGTTGCTATTTCTTGAGTGATAATGGTGGGCCAGGGTGGGCCTCTGTGTGCTGGTTGGATGGGAAAGTGGGGCTGCAAGGGTGGAAAATTGAAGTTTTTATGGATGCTGATGATCTTGTGCTAAAGAATAGGGATATTTGGCTCCACAGGACCTGAGAGGCGGTTACGCTGGTAGAGCTTGCTGCTGGAGAGGTGAAGTCTTTCACTATGGCGAAGATTTCCTTGCCACTGTTGGTGCTGCTTTCGATTCAGTTGGTGAGCTCAGAGCATTTGGTAGCTCTGATTTGCTGAGGGCAGGGTTTGAGAGCAAATTTGTAGCTACTCTTGTCATTGTTGTCTTGACATTGTCTCCATCTGTGTTAAAGTTCCTTGTAGTGGCATTTGGTGGCCTGTGCTCTTCCGTGTATCAGCTTGCTTGCGGTCTGGTTCTCCGGCCTTTGTTGACTTGGAGAGGAGCCAGGCAGCCTTCACAGGCAGTTATTAAAGTGCTGAAGTTGGAGGTGGATTTGTGAAGGTTGTTGTTGTGTTGAGACCAGTAGTGTAAGAGTTCGGCAGACCATGTTGCTTCTGAGATCTTGTTCAAGTCCTGTCAGGATGATTTGGCAATGATTTTTCTATGGTGGTGTGGGTTCGGTATGCTGAAGTTGGCGAGAGCGTGGTGTGACCAGCTGATCGGTGTCTCCTGCGATATCACTTAAACTCAAATTTAGGTGGGATGCTTAGTGAGGCAGCTTGTGTTGAGTATGCAGGATGGGTGGTGCAGTGTAGTGGATGTAGAGTGTGTTGGGTGTAAGTTGTGAGTTGAGTGGGGGAGGGTGCATGTAAGATGGTGGGTGGCGCAGGAGAATTCACCTTTAGTGTTGGTTGGTGAGGTGCTGCAACATCCCTGGGAAACGCAACCGGGGTTCAAGGCGCGAAGGGTTGCGGTGGGCTAGCAACAGAGGAGGGTTGGTGGGGGGAGGACCCAGGGGTCTTGGTGCTGGGCAGGGTGCAGATGGGCTGTGTGCATCTGCTGTGCATCCAAGCTGCTGCTGCCATTAAGTGAAGACATGTTTTGTGAGAAACCAGTGATGTCACTTCCTGTACAGATGGATGATGAATACAACACTGAGATATTGATCAACCCTGATGAAGTCCCAAAGGGACGAAACACGTTGGCTGGGCTGAATGGATTGCTTCTGTCAAGTTTACATGTGTTGAAGACTGCTTCTGTCAAGTTTGCATTTGTTGAATGAAAGTGGATTCAAAGCAACTCGCAAGACTCCTGAATGACTGCATCATGACTTTTTGATCTATTACTGGAGAATTATATAATGTTCTGTGAACTTTGGAACAGATTATCTGTAACAAATTTAACGCTCCTTTGCATTTGTTGTTTTGACCTTGTGTTGATGTGGGTTCTTGGCAGTGGGGCCACAAAAGTAGAGCGTTGGAGGAAATTGAATTTGAATTAATCACACACCAGTGCGCCTTTTTGAGCGCACATTGCCAGTGTGCTGTTTTTTAATATATTTTATAGTGTAATCCGTGTGCAAATGTTCACTATGATTGGTAAAGTGTTCTGTCACCTTTTTTAGATCTGTGTATGAATGTGGTATTTGTATAGCACAAACCTAATCAAAGGCAGCAGAGTGCTGTACAGGGTTAAAGGCAACGTGATTTGAGAGGCAGCTGGTTTTTAGACTCTAATTGCATCATGGTGTAGAGTTCTTTGAAGAGGTGCATCTTCATCACTTTCCTGAATTAAAGAAGGGTTGGGGTGGTCCTGATGGATACTTGGATGTTGTTCTAGTTCCTGAGTGCTGACGGGAAAAGACCTGTTGCCTTGTTTTTCTTTCTTTTTTATGCTTATTTTTGACCAGTCTGATACAGTGCTTAATTTGTGCCGGTGCTTTCCGGTGCTTAGCACCGGCACTTATTTATCAGGGCCGGGTCTAGACCTGAGTGCGACTGCATAATGTGTGTCACACAATAAAATAAGTGTTCACATTCTCACTCTGTCTCCGAGTCCCCGTGAAGAGCTGAGCCGATAATAAATCCATGCCTTCAGTCAGTGTTGCCGGTGGGCAGGCCACTGATTGGGCTGGATTTGGTCATGTGGGGCTGCGGCAGCCGAGGCAGCGTTCGTAACCGTTTTAAAATTGCACGTCGCCGCCCGCCTTATGATGACACGCATGACGCACAGGCAGTTCAGCACTATTATTTGAAGCTGCGTGTCGTGCAGCAGCTGGTAACCAGTAAGTAACCAACAGTTGATTTTCTTGAGCGTGGTGGTGTGCATGAATGTTACCATTACAGGATGCGAGATTAGGGCTGAGACAGTTAGTTACGAGCCCGTTAGACTCCTCTTCGCATCTCGGAAGCAGGGACTTGTTCAAAAATAGGAAGGTGTTGGGAGATCTGACGTTGTCCCACAGTGGGAAAAAAAGTGCCCCACTCAAATACGATTTTGTTTCTTTGCTCTCGGATTAAGGCCTTGTGCGCTGAAGGATCACTTACTACCCTCACTCCCATCCTCGGTTTTGGCCCTACCGTGCATTGGCACTGGAGTTTAAAGTACGGCAGGCACTTGCCCGAGAGTGCATGTAGTCAGACTGTGGGGCGCTTCAGAATTTTAACACACATTGATACTAAACCGTCCCCGGTGCTATAAAAAAAAAAACACAAGTTTTGTCAGAAACAAGACTGCACTTGTTTTGCAGATTATATTAAAAATAATAACCCATAAGTAATAATTTAACTTTGCTATTGAAGCACGGACATGCTGTTTTGTTAACACTGTGCTTTTGAGTAAACATTGTGCTTTTGAGTAAAAAGGCGGCAGGCGGAAACTCGCCCTGTAAAGATGGGCGGACGCGGTGAATTGTAGTAGAAGTATTTATTTAGATGAACTCAGGTACGCTCTCTTCTCTATCTCTCCGTCCACATCTCCACATTCTAGAATACCGCTGACGTGGAGTAGTGGAGCGAGAGTAGGAAGAACAAGAGCGAGACACTGAACCATATTGAAGAACATAACAATGGATTAACATAACACATCTTCCTCCTTATAAAAACCACACAAAAAAAAATGAGCGAGAAGAAAAATATATTAAGATGCAAAGGAAAATGGTGGATTAAGATGCAACATCACAAACATAATCCGACATCCACTTGGGCTTAGAGCGAATACGTTTGTCACAAAGTGGTAAATCAATCTCAGTGTTGTTTTGTTCCCCCCCAGATGGTAAATCCACTTCACGACATGGTAAATCAACATTAGTGTTGCTTTGTTCCCCACCAGTGGAAACAACCAAACCATTGTTTACATTTGAAGAAACAGAATCATTAATAACAGAATCATGAGTGTTATCACAATTATCATCAGAGTTGGTATGAACGCAATCCTTAGTGATAATTTCCCACTCAGAGTGTGCATCAGAGGAGCAGGTGGTATCAGAGAAGTGTGTGTTACTAGACCAACTAGAAGCGGGTCGAAAAATGGCTACCCTTTTAAGGTTCCAAACTTTACCATCAGATAGTCGTACAGCATTTTTTAAAACCTTGTCAACTCTTAATGGTTTGAAATATTGACTATCGCCTTTACTTGTTTTCCAGGGTTTCTTGACTCTGACCCAGGAACCAACCTTAATACAGACATTACTGGTGTGATGTTTTAGGTTATACATTTCATGATCCTTGTTACTTTTGTTGACGATCCTTGACCTAATGACCTCTACAGGGGTGGTACTGGAAATGGCTTCTAATAACCACTCTGGATTACATTTAGTTCTAGCACCACGACCCCTCATGACTTCGAAAGGGGAAACTTCCAAAGAATCATGAGGAGTGGTCCTATACATCCACACAGTTTTAAAAATGTGTACTTCCCAATCACAACCGTTCTGGACAGCCATTTGAATCGAATTCTTTAAAACTCTATTAAATCTCTCTATCATGCCATTACCAGAAGGATTGTAAAGAGATGTGGTCCTGTGTTTTATGCCAGCTCTTTTAAAATATTCTTGAGTCATATTAGACATGAATTGGACTCCATTGTCTGAAATTACCTGTACAGGTAAACCTTCCTCAATGAATGTCCTGTCAAGAAACTTCAAAACTTCATCAGAAGTAATTTTGTTAACAATTTTGATGACAGGCCATCTTGAGAAAACGTCCATGATTGCAATGATGTATTTCTTTTCCAGACCGATTGGGCCCATAATGTCAATAGCAATAGTGTGCCAGGGTTTGGTTGGAACAAAAGACTCACCTAAATTAGGTCTTAAGGTGACTAGGGATTTATCAGAATTACAGCAAGGTAAACAATCACGCACGACTCTTTCTATAAGAACATCCACACCGGGCCACCAAAACCATTGCTTGACCCTTTGTTTGGTTTTAACAATGCCACTGTGCTCCTCATGACAAAGTCTGATAATTTTCATTCTCAATGAAAGAGGAGGAATAACCTTGTCTCCTCTGAAAATGAATCCATTGGTAACAGAAAGTTCATGTCTGATTTCCCAAAAGGCTCTAAAAGCCTCTGGAGGTTTACTTTTGCAAGGCCAACCATTATTAATGAACACAATCACTTGCTGTAAAATGGAATCAGATTTATAACTATTTGACCATTCATTCACATCAAAGCTGGACAAACCTTGATTGTAAACCAAAGCAACTTGTTCAATGTCTAAGTCTGAATGGTCACACTCACGCATCTCAATAGGCAATCTAGACAGGAAATCCGCAATTATGTTCTTCTTGCCAGGGACATACTCAATCTGGTAAACATAATCTTGTAACCGCAAAGACAATCTTGCGATTCTAGCCGAAGCATTCAAGATTCCTTCTGAAGTGAGTAACTTGACCAACGGCTTGTGATCAGTGCGTAAAACACAGGACTTCCCCCAAACAAAAGATCGAAAATGGTCCATAGCCCATGCACATGCTAGAGTCTCCTTTTCAATTACAGAAAATTTTTCTTCAGAAGGGGATAAAGCACGGGAGGCATAACCAACAATATTCTCTTTGCCATCAGCCCTTATTTGGGATATAACACCACCCAATCCCTTGTTGCTAGCGTCCACAGTGACAAAGTTATCTAAATCAGGATCAAAACCCTTTAGAGCAGGGGCTTCTACAATGGCAAGTTTGATGTTGTCAAACTCCGATTGACACTCATCGTTCCACAAAAACTTGACCCTATTCTTGATAAGCTGTCTAATGTGGAACATTTTAGACGAAATTTTTTCACAAATCTGGAATAAAATTCAGCAAGTCCCAAAAGGACCGTACCTCTTCCTTGTTCTTGGGGTTGGGTGCATCACGAATAGCCTCTATCAAACAAGGTTTAGGGGAAATACCTTCACTACTGAGAGTATGACCTAAGTATGTGATGGATTTGACGGCAAACTTACATTTGGAATGTTCAACCGTTAACCCCTTGGACTCCAAGATGGTAAGGACGTTATCCAAAATTTTGTCCTGTTCAGTCCTATCAGCACCAAAAATAAGGATATCGTCTTGGAAACACCTTATGTTTTTGATTTGACCAAATAAGTGGTACATTAACCTCTGAAAAATAGCAGCCGCAGAGGCTAAGCCAAAAGGAAGTCTCTTATACTGGAAACATCCAAAAGGAGTGATAAAGGCTGTCAACTGTTTACTCTCATCCGCAAGGAAATCTGATGGTAAGCAGCAGAAAGATCTATTGAAGAAAACCACTCAGCATTTTTCACCAGGGACAACATTTCAGAAATTTTAGGAAGGGAAATTTATCAACTACAATATTATTGTTTAGATGTCTGAGATCAATACACAATCTCAATTTACCATTACTGCGTCTAGCAACTACAACCGGAGAAATCCACTCCGCAGATTCAATAGGTTCTATTATGTCAGCTTTAACTAATTTTTCTAGCTCTTTTTCAACATCCTCCCTGAGAAGAACAGGAATTTGTCTGACCTTGTGAATTTTCGGGCAAGCACTAGACTTCAGTACGATGCGGTGTTCAAAATCGTTAAGGTTCCCTATACTCCCATCAAAAACCTTAGGAAATTTCTCTAACAATTCCTTAGAAAGAAAATCACCCTCATTGAGCACCATGACCGGATCCAAACTGTTAGGGTTGAGAATGATATCCAATTTACCCTGGTCCCTCCAGCCTAAAACTGCAGGTCCTTTCTTGGCAACATACAGATTGCTGGTGGTCTGTCTATTCTTAAACTTAAAAACTAAACATCTGTACCCAACCATATCTATTTTCTCACCAGAGAACCCTTCAGGATGAATATCAGATTCCAAAAGTTTGTCACCTAAACGTGCAACAAAAAGGGACTTCCACATTTCCTCATCTACAATAGTATATGGCGAGCCAGAATCTGCATACATTTGTACTGGAATGCCCCCAATAATCATGGTACACAACGGTTTTTTAATAGATCTATTATTGTAGTCATTTATATTCCAGATGAATAATTCTTTTGGATTCAAATTTTGAGAACAACTGCTAGAATCATTGATATTAAGTTTCTTAATACTATTCTCCCAATCACTGGAGTCACAGTCGGCTTCATCCAAACATTTGATTTTACCACTACTCTTTCTCTTACAAGCTTTAGTGAAGTGACCCACTAACCCACAATTGGAACATCGTTGTCTTAAAGCAGGACATGTTTTACTGGACGCTAGATGTGTGGGACTATCACAACGGTAACATTTAAATTTGGTATTGCGAAAATACTCTTTCTTTTTTGTTACTTCATTTTTGTGTTTAACCTGATTATTTATTTTGGATGTAGACATTCTGTCTTTAATTTTGCTGACTACCTCTGCAGATGTTTCTGCAATAGCGGCATCTTGTTTAAGCAACTTGGCGCTGCGACTAGACATTTCGGCTTTTCTAACAATGCTCAAAACATCTTTTAACTCAGCATCTCCATTTATCCATAACCTATCTTGTACAGCTGGGTCCTTATTGTGCATGACTACTTGATCTCTGATGAACTGATCAACTAAATGATCAAACTTACAATCAGCAGCCAGTTTTCTTAAAGCAGAAACGTATTCATCTACCGTTTCATTAGCTTCTTGTTTCCTATGGAAAAAACGAAACCTCACAATGCCAATACAAACTTTGGGAGCAAAGTAGGTGTCAAAATCATTCATAATAGCATCAAATACATTAACATCACCACCCCCTAAAGCTTTGGTCATTCCTTCGTAAGCCCTTAACCCTCCTGGACCAACAGAATGCAAAAGGAGTTTCTTTTCCTGTCATTTGTCATTTTCCCATCTTCATCGATAGTGTCTATAAAGTTGAGAAAATAGGCTTTCCATTCTGACTACTTCATGCATGGATCAGATCCAGCAGGCCAGAACGCTTGAGGAGGTTGGATTGAATAGTTTTGACTGGTCATCGTGAAGATAAGGAAACGCTAATATTAGAGGCAGAAATAAGGTGTACGCGATTGAGCAATTAATTTAGTGTGCACCACACTGCGAACATCAAATAGAAACAGCTGCGTATGAATAATCCATTAAATAGATGTACGCATTAGTAAAGTGAAAGTAGTTGCTCTAAAATGATGAGTTCCTGAAGCAAGAATCAGCTGTGAGCGTCTCGAATAAACAATAAATTGGTGATAATTCTACTGTAATCAGGAGTGCGCAAATAGACAACCGATTAGATAGGTGTGCGCATCACCGCGTACATTAGTGGAAGCAGCTGTGTAATTAATTAGGCGTGCGCTTCACCGAGAAAAATGAAGCGCGTTGGTGCCTAACAAAATGGTGGCACGTAAAGGTCATAAATTATGCTGTAATCAGGTGTGCGCAAATGGACTACCAATTAGATAGGTGTGCGCATCACTGCGTACATTAGTGGAAACAGCTGTGTAATTGATTAGGTGTGCGCTTCACCGAGAAAAATGAAGCGCGTTGGTGCCTGACAAAATGGCGGCACGTAAAGGTCACCGTGCGTGACCCGAAACGTAGCAGCGTGAGTTGAAAGCTGACGTCAAAGTGTGGAATGGAGATGCACAAAGGAAGCGAACTCTGCTGTGTCCTGAATTCGACGAAGCACGAAGGTAAGGCGCTCGTGAGTAAACAGTTGGAGGAGTTGTTTTAGTTTAAAAACAAAACGTAGAGAAGAGAGTTATGGCTTAAAAATCAATTAACAGGTGGATACGACCTGTAGTACGTTGTCCAGCACAACATCGTGGGCAGGAAAATTGGGCGCGTTCACTCCCACTTCTCAATAGTTGGAGAAGGAGGTTTTGTTTGAAGTCATCCAAGGGATAAATCCGACCCGAGATAACCAACGTCCGTCTGTTCCACTCGTCGCCAATTGTAAAGATGGGCGGACGCGGTGAATTGTAGTAGAAGTATTTATTTAGATGAACTCAGGTACAGCAGAGAAACACCTCCGCTCTCTTCTCTATCTCTCCGTCCACATCTCCACATTCTAGAATACCGCTGACGTGGCGTAGTGGAGCGAGAGTAGGAAGAACAAGAGCGAGACACTGAACCATATTGAAGAACATAACAATGGATTAACATAACACGCCCGATGCAGAAATATTTCAGGCCGCCTCGGGGTCAATGTCAAACTGTGGTTAGTTTCAGCTATAGCCGGGGCTGTTGAATAATAATAGCTGCTCGCGGTTAGACCAGTGTCCCGGCGCACTGCCTGGCGCGGGTATCATGCCTGGCAGGGTCCAGATGGACATCAGCCTTTGTTTCGGGCACATAGAGGCTGCGGTGACATTTCTGGCCTTGGAATTCACCGAAAATGGGCAGAGGTGGAGGGAGGAAACAGAAAGCATCCATTCCCAGGTGAACGCGTGTGCAGCCGGGTTTAAAGTGCAAACTCCACGGGGGAGTCACTGTCACAGTGAGGCCACGGTTTAACTACTTGCCTGACGCAAAGTAATGGGGTCCCTCTGCAGAATGTGGTGAGGGACCACCGAGACGCCAGACTCTCAGTGAGATCCATAAGCAGGGTCGGATTTGGAACACAATTGGGCCCGAGCACTCCCACAAAACTGGCCCACATTCACGGATCGTCCGTTTCATGAATCACACCATCTAGTTAGTCTCATTGGAATCTGGCCGTTTATTTTTTGTTTTTGTAGTTTTATATAGCTTGAACTCAGCCCACTGGCACTGGGGCAGTGTACATGAGCACCAGTAACATTACACCAGATCCAATTTATTTTTCTTTTAGGTGAGGTGATTTTAATTTAAGGGAGATTACATGATTTGCCCAGATTCACAGGAAGTTAAGCTGACGCCAGGACTCGAACCTCGTTCCGTCGGCAGCTCTGACTATGAGCTATATCCAATTTGTTTTTTCCCCTGGAAAAGGTCGTCTCACAGCGAGGCTTATGTAAGAGTTCCCTATCCCCCCCCCCCATCCCTCCCAAACAAGGCCCAGAAGAGGTGACAACACTCAGCTCCTAGGGAGGCTACTTCTCTTACTTACCTCCTCTCCAGCTCACTATAGCCTTAGGGCGATGACCTGGGATGGGTCATGGTCAAGAAAAGCACACAACTGCTGATTCTCAGGTGAGAATGGCCCAAAGGCACAAAATCCCCTGGCCCACCCAGCGAGGCCCCTGCATACTCCCACCCTCCCCACACCCACCATGGCCTAAACGTGATAGCCCAGCAGTGGGGTGCACGGTTTCTGGTAGGGAAGGTTACACGAGGAGGGGGGGGGGAGTGCCTGTGATTCTGGCACCACATTATAGTGGCCTGGCAGGGTAAGTCTCTTGGGCCAGTTTACAGATGCCCTAAAAATAAAACGGCCCACAGGTGACCCTGGGGCACAGTCCCATCGCTCAATTGCCCGCCTTCCCAATCTGACCCTGTTCATAACAGGTCCGGACTGGGAACCCAAAGCAGCCCTGGCATATTTCGTCAGACCAGCCCCCAAGGTTGCGTAGCGAGTGAGCCCGGCCACAAGTAGGGTTTGGGGGGTTTCTCCTCGCAAGAAAATTTTGGGAAATATGGAAAAAATGGTGCATTCTACAACATTTTTCAATATACATTCAATTGTATTAGCTTTTAAAGCATAGTAAATGAAAAGCTTACAATGCACTAGGATAGGACAATCTTTAATGAACCTCTTCAATGGTTCCTTCACTATCACCCTCCAATAGTGCTCCTCATCACTCTATAGCCCCTCTCATGTATTTCATTTGTTTTTTAGCGCTTCTCATACCAGATTATGGTGTCGGAGCACTTTACATCAAACACACGTAGAGACAATGAATAATATATGTGTAAGTCAGTGTATAGAAAATGTTACATAAGACCAAGGGCACTACGAGGTGTAGGCATTTTTTAATAGTGCTTGGGCTGGAGAAGCACAAACTTGGGATTCAAAACGTAACACAGTGGTTAGGGTTACATTTACTAATAAGAATTTACTTCTACCCAAACAAACCCTTTTTAGCAACATTAGGATAATGAAAGACTGGAAAAAACATAACTTTCTAACCTGTACCATGAAGTTTGCATGCAACTTTTTGATGGCAGTTCATAGCTCACTGAGCTAGATTACTATTGTAACATATGAACTGTACAGAAACAAAAGGATCTTTTGTGATAAAAGCAGTAAGCCACAGAGCTATGCACATAAAATACATTTATGTGATCTGCATGGTGCACATTCTTGCAGCAGGCATATTAACCCTCTGTGCTACCTTATACATGAGTTAAAACTACCACTAGACAAAACTCCAGCAGAAAGATTAATCTCCAGAGATATCTTGACAAGTTTATTATGCTCGATATACAAAGAACTCTGCGGCTACTGCTTTAAAAACGCAGGGAGGCTGGAAACGAAAGCGAGTGCTGTTAGTTATGCTGGTCTGCTGATTTTGTTCCTGGGGGCCGAAGGTGCAGCGCTGCAATACGAGCCTCCCAGTAACAAAACCGGCCTTCCATCCTCCCAAGGAAACACCGATGCCCGGTTCGGCCAGTCCGGCCTTGATTCATAGAGCTGGGTCTGGATAGGGGTGGTCTGAAAGGTGCCTGTGCGCTGCATGGCCTGCCTTACGTTCCTGGGTTCTCCGCAGAGCTCTTGGTCTTCCCCGGGCGAGCCTTATGTTGGTCAATGAGCCTCTTTTTATGCCACTATTGCACTGTCCAAAGCAAATACAGTTAACTCAGAATTGGCCTATGTTAATGCTCAAGTGGATTCACAGCTCATGAACACTGTGCGCTGATTGCTTCTCATCGTTTGAGCTGTGCTCTCAGCAGGTCATGCACTAACCCAGAGAAATTCCCAGTTAAATGTTTATGCTGTAAAGCGTGCACTCACATAAAACTAGGCTCACAGCTGAGTTCTCCGTCAATGAACACCTTCATCATGAGGCACCTGTTTTAAGTGATGACAACACAAAGCACCTTTGCACATATCCCAGTATTGTCCTTTCCCCAAATCCGCACATAGAGCATTGGAATATTTCACGTGCCCCTTTTCAATGCATTAGTCATTTTAGCTAATTTATTCCCAAATTGTGCTTTAAATGCACTTTTGATTTCATCTTTTTCAAAAATGTTGTGGGGCAGGGGACTTCCTATCAAAACTTTACTTGAGGAAGGCTCCTATGCTGAAATTCTGATCGGGTGTTACATCTGGCTTTCAGCAGTGCCAGTTGAGGATGTGGGTGGAGCCAATAGAGTGAGTGGGTGGAGCCGGGGAAAGTGGGTGTTGGCCTCCGACAAACATTTGTGCACCTGGACTTCATATTTTACAAATTAAGCACTGGTCTGACAGCGTCCTGGCTGCGAGTGTTTCAAGAACACCTAGAGATGATGCGCTTGTCTGCCAGATAAGTGGGGATGCCAGCTGTGACAATTTTATAAATTATGCAGCTTGTTTTGGAGACGGTGCGGCCTGCAAGCAGAGCCCGTTAAGCTTCATCAGGATGGGAGTAATGTGATCGTTTTCTGCAGATCCTGAGTGAGATATGCTGAGGCTTGAAGGATACTCTTAAGGGTGGGTGGGGTGGGAGGCTTTTGGATGTCTAGGTGGCCATGGAACAGGGTGTTTCCACAATCCAGATGCCTTAGTCCAAGGACTTGAACAGGAGTTCTGAAGTAACTTTCGGGGGAGCAACAGTTTCACTTTCTTCAGTAAAGAGACGTGGTACCAGGACGTCCGGTTTGTCCCTGTAAAACCACAAATAAATAAATGCCTCCTAAAGAGGCAGCATTTACACCTTGGGTGTCTAATCTGTGTAACTAGCATTGCATTACTGATAGTGTTTTTGTTTTCGTGCACAGCGCAAAAACTGATGAATGCTCATGCTTTAATTAACTAGAACTGCTGATGGTTACTTGTGTTGCATTCTTCCCATTGTTCTCAACTCCTTTGTGTCTTTCCAGAAGCATACCAACAATGGCCAAATCGGATTCTTTACCATTCTCTAGTAGGACCAGCTAAGTCACATCCACTGCCACTCTGAACTATAACACAAGCAGCCACAGACCAGTTGTGGCCTTGTTGTGCCTCATCATTGAGGTGCAGCTTGAGTTCCTGTGACATAATCAGCAAGTCAGACTCAGACAGCTCAAAAGTGGAGCTGAATGGCTGTTCCACAGTGGTGGCCAACAATATTTGTTCGGGGGTTATTTATTCTTATTATGGTTAAATGAAATGAACAGAAGCATAATCTATATTTTTTCTTTGCCCCGTCAGAGATTAATCAGTCTTTTTCCTCCCCAGTCATGGTTGCACATGGTGCAGCAGACAGAGCAGCTTAGCCGAATAATGAAATCCCATGCAGAGGACCTAAACTCGGGACCGCTTCACAGGCTTACCATGATGATCAAAGATAAGCAACAAGTGAAGAAAAGTTATGTGTCCATTCATCAGCAAATCGAGGCAGAGATGTACAAGGTACCTTTGTTAAACGCTTGAATGCATTTTGAATGTATAAACACATAGGGAATTAAAACAAAATGTTGTTAAAATAGATTTCAATTAAAATGTGATATCCGTAGTAAAAAATCTAATGCTGTCGAGAGATTCGTATTTTATGAACATATAATTTTAAGGTTTATAAGTTAACAAGAAGCCCGCTACGTCAATACAAAAGTGTTACTTTAGAGAATTTTCAGATCTCTTTCCATCTGGCAACATAAGGAAACTGCTATCATCACCAGGTGGTAGGACTGCAGTCTGCTTTCTTTAATGCTATTAAATAAAATAAACCGTATCTGGTATTGCACATGCAAACCCGTTGTTATAACTAGGCGCCTTTTTTTTGTATGTCCCAATGTATCCCCGGTAAGTGCTGTTTTGACAGTGAGTGTCCCCTGAAGCCTTTTTCATGCCGTTTTGACACTTTATTTGGCTTGGGACACAATTTTCTGTACTTTGGCATGCTGTTTTACTTTTGTTTTGTGGTGATGCACTTCTTCGCAGATTACAAGAAACATCTTTCTTTAGGTTCCAATTAAATGTCTTCTTTTATAATGCACTTTGTACCACAACCTTTTTAGTTCTATGTGTGTTTGCGTTATTCGTATTGCACAAACCTAGCCAAAGGTAGAAGAGACTTCTCTCTGCATCATGTTGTAGTGTCTTTAAAGAAGTGCATCCTCAATGCTTTCTTGAATTGGAGGAAGGTTGGGGTGGTCCTGATGCATAAAGGGATTTCTGTTGATTAGCCATGTAAGAGCCTTCTTCCCTAAGGTCAGATCAGCTGCCTGCTCCGCTTCAGACTGTTCTGTGACAGAATTCTACAGTAATCCTTCTGAATGTAGCTCAAAAGAAGGATGCGTTGTATTTGCAAGAGACCTTTAACTGTGTCTCCTGCTGTTCAAGACCCAGGCCCATGGAAGAAGGACTCAGTTACATGTGTGCTGCTAGCTGAAGATTGATGTTTTTTGCTCCTTATGAGGTCTGAATGATTCTCTATAAGGTCTAAATTACTGTTTAGACTGTCACTGAAACCTTTGGCTTTTGTTAAGGCAGCTCACAAAAATAGATCATAGTTCATCTATGTCATTCTGGTATGACTTACTGTAAGCCCGCAGTTTTGCTCTTGCAGAGATAAACTTTCTCCCAACTCTTTTCAGTATTCAGAGGCATTTGTAACAATTGCTCTCTAGCTCTCTTCTATTTATAGTTGCTTTGCAGCCTTTGGGTTGTGTTTTATGGAACAGCCAAGGATATTTAGACATGTTACTTTTATTTTGTTAGTGGTATTTAAAGATTGCAAACCCTGGCCTTGAATGACGGCAGTGCGCTATAAGGAGTGACATGGTCCATGTGTAGGATGGCTGGGGTATATGTGGTTGTTTACAAAGCAAGTCATACTAATGGTAAAATGTATTGTGCTTTACAGTCGCATGCATCATCATGCTCCATTCGTTTCAAATGTCCTTCCCATTATCACTCGTACATTAGTGGCCACTTTTATTTATTTATTTTATAAAGCGCCCGAATCACCCCAAGGGGTATCTCCGCGCTCCGGAATGCTGCAGCTAACCAAGAGGACACACAATCAAAACAGAGGTTTTAAGCAGCCTTCTAAACTTCAGATAATCTGGGCAGTGGCGCAGATGGATGGGAAGTTGGTTCCAATAATAGGGGCCAAATAGGAAAAAACTTTGCCACCCCAGCGAGATTTTTTGTAACGCGAGATGAGAAGTAAGGATTTAGAACCGGATGTGAGGGACCTAGCTGGTGCATATTTGGTACGTTTCTCTGAAAGATAGCTGGGACCGAGTCCAGTCAAAGCTTTGAAGACCATACAGTAGATTTTAAATCTGATCCGCTTCTTCACCGGGAGCCAGTGTAGATGTCGCAAGAGGGGGAAGAGACGACGTTCGGGGGGGAGCGTTGGCCACCAGGCGGGCCGCAGTATTCTGGACCACCTGCAATCTATTTAAGGAAGCTTCATTAGCTGAAATCAGCAAGGCATTGCAGTAGTCCAGGCGGCTTAACACAAGTGCTTGGATCAAAGTTTTCCGAGTAGTAGGGGGTAGAAACGGACATATTCTTTGGAGAAGGCTTAATACATGGAAGCATGCCCCACCAGTGGTTGTGACATGTTCTTTGAATGTAAGTTTGTGGTCCAGACGGACTCCCTAATTTTTTGCCACTAGTTTAGGAGGTGGCACGTAGCCCAGTTCCTCTGGCCACCATCCTGGGGACACCTCACTGCTGCTTCTCCGAAGCGCAAGACCTCAGATTTCCCCGCATTAAGCTGGAGGAAGTTGTCCTTCATCCAGCCAGCGATAGCCGACATACCCTCAGAGAAGGTGAACTGAGCATTGGGGTTGCCTTTATCGAAGGAAAGTAGGAGCTGAGTATCATCAGCATAGGAGATTGGAATGAATCCTAACTTCCTCATTAATCCCGCTAAGGGAGTAACGTAGATGTTAAATAAAGTGGGGCTAAGACAAGAGTCAGTCTTGAGGTCTCAGAGCGAAAGGAGCCCAAATTGATGGTCGGAGTTCTATCTGACAGAAAACTCATCATCCATTTTAAAGCATTCCCTTGGAGGCCAACTTCCCTAAGTCTCCTGAGCAGAATCTGATTAGAGATAGTGTCAAAGGCTGCAGATAAGTCAAGCAGCACAAGAAGTACTGCTTGACCGTTGTCCAATGAAATTCTGATGTTAACTGTAACTTCAACCAAAGCCGATTCTGTACTGTGTCTAGGTGGGAAGCCTGACTGGGATGGATCAAGGCAGTTCGAGGCTTCGACAAATTCGGACAGATGTTTGTTGATATGCTTTTCTAATAGCTTGCTCAGAAGAGGAAGCAATGAAATGGGTCCGTAGTTGGATAAGTCCTCCATGGGCGCTTTGTTTTTTTTTCGTATTGTAACTATTTGCGCCGCCTTCCATTCAAGAGGGAGATGGCCTTCTTTCAAGGAGCTATTGAGAATTGAACAAATGGGGGACGCGAGTTGATTGGAGAGCCGGGAAGCGATCTTCGCAGGAAAAATATCTAGGGGAGAGCCAGACTTAACTATTTTTAGTATTAATTCTACTTCCTCCGGCGTGAGTTCAGGAAATTTTTCCAAAGTCTGGACATTAGGTGCAGTCATATGAGGGTCAGGCACAGTGTCTTTCAAGGTACCGCCTCCTACAGTAATTTTGTCGTAAATTAATTCAATTTTCTGGGTGAAATGGTTAGCTATGTTATCGCACAAGGCTTGGGAAGGAGCTTCTTCCGTGTCTCAAGCTTTAGGGTTGGTGAAAGTTTTAACTATCTGATAAAGCTTTCTAGAGGTATTTCCTGCTTGTTCGAGTTGCGACGCAATATGCATTTTGAGAGCGATTTTTATATTTTTATGGTATTGAGCCAACGCCTCTTTATATCTTCCTTTATCCAGTATATCATGTGAGTGGCGCCATTGTCTTTCCAATTTCTTGCAACAACTTTTTTCTGACCGAAGATTAGGGGATAACCACGCTGTCTGTGAGCGTCTGAGAGGGCGCGAGCACTGTTTTAAGGGGGCTACATGGTCAATGGTGGTTTTCAATATAGAATTGAAACCGGCCAGGTGCTCCTCAACACTATCTGAGTCAGGCTTCAGTGGTGTAAGAGTTAAATCCTGAAAATGGTCCGGTGTAAGTTTATGCCACTGTCGGTGCCACCTGACTACGTTAGTAGGCGGGACATTGTGCGGTCTAGGGCCTTTGATTTGGAATTCAATCAATGAATGGTCAGTCCATGTCAGAGGGCAAATGGCTCCACAGTGAACGTTGGGGGAGTTGGTTAGAATTAAATCTAACGTATGGCCAGCAGAGTGAGTGGGGCCGTTATTAATCTTAATTAGCTCAAGTGTGGCAAGATCTGCCAGTAGTGATGCAGCATCTTGATTATCCGTGTTTTCACCGTAAACGTTAAAATCTCCTAGGAGCAGAAAATTTTAGAAATAACATGCGGGGTGATAAGTTCCATCAGTTGGAGTGAGAAATCCAAAAGGGGTCCTGGGGGCCGTTAAACAAGGGCACCTTTCCAACTGTATTGAGAATGTAAGTCAATTCTAAAAATTAAAATTTCCAAAGTACCGTTGCTTACTTGATCTAAAATGAAGATTTTAATATCATCATTATGAATGATGGCTATACCTCCCCCCATCTTGATTGGTCTATCCAATTTGTGAATATGAAAGCCTTCTGGGAGTGCCACAGCAATTGCAGGAATAGAGCTAGGCTTAATCCAGGTTTCCGTTCGGAATCCAATGTGTGGGCAGTTGGAGGAAAACAAGTCCCAAATGTTAACCGCATGTTTGGGCAGTGATCTAACATTGCACAATATGAAGTTCCAACTGCAAATGTCTGGTAAGATCTGCGGAGGAGGAGTTAATTTTTTGGAGCCACAGGTTTGTCTACAGTCCAGTGTAGAAGATTTAGTCAAACGCTCTTCCGATTTCACGCTCTGGAATCTGCAGGACCTGCACGCAAAAGGACCTTCCAAAGCTATGAAAGTGTGGAATGTGGCATTTTCCTGGTGCATGCAGTAATCAGATCGCTTGTGTCTAATTTCAAGAAGTTCATAACTGGTGTAAGTACGTGGTTCACTGATTCTCTTGTCAAGATCTTGTGCAAAATCGGCAGGGGTCCTAGCTCCTGGCGACGGCCGGGCGCAGACGGGCTTGCCTTAGGCGTGCCTTTGGCACGCCAGCGGCGCGCCCGCTGCGCGTCGTGCCTGGCATCAATTTAAGTAATGAGGTTATCAGCTAGACCGCTACCATCAGTTCCTGTTGCAGCCGGAAGTGCCCTTTTGCGTACCTCCCACACATACGGGAAAGCCCGCGGTGGACCAGGGAGGAGTGCAATCGTAAAAACAAGCTGTGTCAGACAGGTAGATGCGGGAATAATGCAGCAGCCGGGGGTAAGTTTAAACAAGTAAAACTGATTAAAACACCGTAGATAACAACATAAGAATTGCCACCAATTAAAGCCTTAGCAAGAGTGGTTATCGAGGCAGCACCTCAAGTGTTCAGGTTAAAATCGTAGGTTTGCTTTTGCTGTGCATTCAAAGACTGAGGTCGAATGTCAGGTGCTGTCTTCCGAGGGCACTTACTTTACTTTTCTTTCTCGAACTTTAAAGTAAGAGAATTTATGTGACAATCTTGAGGGGGGAGGGTAGGAAAGAGTTTTTTATCTAGCAGACAAGAACATTTAAATTAACTGTGTAAGTACATAAGAATATATCAGAATGAACACAAAATAAGCACCTTTTTGTTATTTCTGAAGTGTGTTGGAAACAGATTCTTTAGTATTATCAAAACAAATCATTATACTAGGTGATGCCATTTCCACACATTTTCGTTTGTGCACTGTATAGTTTTATTAGTAAAACTGTATGCCTGTGCAAATGTAATGGGCATTTCAATTGACAATGTTTTGTCTGTAAAGGCAGTGTGCTACCACGCCATGAATTTTTCACTTTGCCCCTCCTCTCTACCCTACACTACTCCACACCACTTCACTATACTCTGCCCGCTCCACTTTACACCGCTCCACACCAGTTCACTCTGCACAACTCCACTCTACGCACTGCACTCTACGCCACTGTACTCTGCGCCTCTCCACCCTGTATCACTCTACTCTATGCCAACTCCCTCTTCGCCACTGTACTCTAAAACACTCCACTCTACACCTCTCCACTCTACACACCACCAGTCTCAGCCACACCAATCTACCCTGTACAATTCCACTGTACGCCACTGTACTCTGCGGCACTCTGCAACACTGCACTCTTTGCCAAGGCACTTTATTTTGTAGCACTCCACTGCGTTGTAGTGTAGTTCCTATTACCCTAATAGGCTCTGCGCATTGGAATAATATACCCTATAGGCTTGACATAGGACTGAGGTCGGTATGTCCATATCGAGTGTATTAACCTTAATTACTTGTGCCAGCTAGCTCAGAGGCCACTAGAAACTCCTTGAGAACAAGAAGGGAGTAGTTTCTGGCAACCGCATAAACATGACCACTTTGTTTCCCTTTAGAATCGGAACACGTCTCAGAATCGTGGAAACAATAGATAAGTTTCACTCAGTCAATCGTGCATGCTTAGTTTCTACAGAGTTACACAGAAAGGAAAGACGGGCGTTTCAATAAAAGGGTTTTATTGAACAGTCTTGTTTCTCGTGTAAGAGATATGTGCTGTTATGATCACAAGACAGTATGCAAGATGAATAATGTACAGTGTAAGCAGTAGAAATAAATAATACTGCGCTAGCGTTATCTTTTAGCATATATTCACGTACATAAATAACGAGCTAAAAATGCGAGTGCTCATACGATGCGTCTCTAAGCTAGTTCTACCCCAATGTACCTAACCTAGTCTAGGTGTAGGGAAAGGTAAGAAGTAGGTGGAGTATTCTCTAGTATGGTAGACTAAGAGTATGTTAAGTCTAGTATGCCAAGAGTCCCTCTAGGTTCTAGTCAGCTCCATACCTTGAGAATGAGAGAGGTGGGAATCTCTTGCCGGATCTGGAACTCTAACACCCCGCGAAGGGAGTCAGAACACTGGAAGCTGGATTCTTCTGCGAGCAGGAATGACAGCGTCTTCTCAGTGCGTCAGGCCGGGATACGGGCTCCTCTGAAGTCGAGGTCTCCTCTAACTTGCTTGGGCAAGGGAAGGTATATTTATACCTGGTAGGTGTCTTGGAATGTTAGCATTGACGTGAAGTCGGACAGAGGAAGACGTCAGGAATGAACCCTTAAGGTATACATAATAGATGAGTTCTTGGAGAAATCAATAGTCCTGTGCTAGGGGAACTCCCGAAGCTTAAGGGTCTGGTTTCTAAGAACTCGTTGTGACGTTAGGGTGGACGGATGTCGGTGACCATGCCTGTATTTGGAGTGCACGGCTAATGCCTAATTAAGGACTAGGATTCTATGCCTATATAAGGGCAATGCGAATTGTGCCTATATAAGGACATGTTTCAGGAAAACCTATATACGGACACCTAAAGCGGAATACAACACCCACTACACTTTCGAATGAACGATAATACTAAATGCTAAACATTTAAATGCTAAACATTAAATTGAGTACCACATGTTGCTAAAAACATTTCTAAAAGCATATTAAAAGATGTTTAAAATAAACTGTTCAATGCAATAGGTACTGTACATTTAAAGCATCGTTTTCATTCTAAGCATATAATGGAAATAAATGCCACATGAATGAATAAACAGAAATATATGCATATGATGAAATGGTTGATAAGTTTTCAAAAATCAAAGCCATTGCATATCATGGAATTAAATGAAATGTTAGACAAGTAAGGTGACAATGTGTCCCTGGAAGTATTCAAAGAAGTCCGTTCTATAAGACTAGTTCTACTGTAAGCAGATTGTTGTTTTTTTTGCCATGTCATTTCAAAAATTAAAAAGAAAAAAGTTCAATTCTGGGAAAAGTTCCAAGTTTTGAAAATATGAAGGCCAACTTTCATTGTTTCGCTGGTACACTGTGAGCTGAATCAAAGTCAGTGTATGGGTCTGGCGTAAACATGAGATCATCTATTTCTGTAGCCAAAATATCATCTACCGAAGTTGGTGACATTTGGAACACCTCGTTCAGAAGGTTAATTGCACAGAGATGAGAAACATCGCCTTCAGCAGAAGATGCAATGTTCGCGTCCGTTGTTACCTGTGTGCCCGTTGATCCATCTCGTACCTCAGCAGCTGCAGGAAGCGTCTGTGAGATCTCAATGAATGCCGTCATCAGGATTGGTAGCCTCTGGGGACAACACAGAGCATGGGCCGTTATCGGGTCCAGCAGAGTATCGACATCCGTTGGCATGACTGATGGGAGTGTTAGACAGGTGTCTAGCACGCATTCTTCACCGCAAAACAGGCAGCGTAGAACAGGTAAGATGCAATCTTGCCAGATTGGTCTGAATGACAGGAACCACGTTGTATTAAGTTCCCGTAGACGAGGCATGCCCAAAAGCTGTACTATTCACTCACGGCATTTCCGTTCAAGGAGGGCTCTCTCCACATCGCTCGGAGTGATGTTGGCGAATAGGCTTGCCATAGCGTAGTAGTAGGAATAGAAATAGAATTCCTGCGACAAGTGCTAGAATTAACGGCACACCACCAAACACCGAATGTTCAAAGTTTGGGATGATTCCGAGGACAGCCTGGAAAGGTGCTAATAGTCCGGAACAGATGGTCTTAAATACATGTACAATTCCGCTCGTATCAGACATGTTAAAGATACGTCCCATCATTTCTACGAAATGTATAGGGCAGTTTGTACGAATTAAAGCCTGTATCTCAGCCGAAGTCCTTGCAACTTGTAAATCATAGATTTCTTTGGCCGAGGTCAGAGGCACTGTTTGTTGTATAAGCATGGCTTTCATTCTGCTTAAAGTATCAAATCGTATAAAAAAGACATTCAACGAAGGCCATAGAGGCGACTCCCTGACTGTGTCTATTGGGGCAAACAATACTTGCATACAGCAAGTGACCCTGGAGTCGACCGTTACCAGATATGGGATGCCTGGCAACATGCCACAGCAACTCTGATCATTCAACATGAGTTAACTCCCGTTAGAAAGTTGGCCAAACGTTGGATTAATCACAGTAGCTGGTGTACCCTGCTGGTGGCAGGACAAATTTGCCACAGAACCATTACAAGCCCCGTGTAAAGAAATGTCCTGACAAATTAGTGAACCGCTTAGTGCACTTTCACAGTGTGTACCACTCAGAAACACTTCACGATCCCCACTCCAACATCTATATGTGTAAGGTAAATTCCAGGATGTCTTAATGTATTCTTTACCCAACCTTTCATATTTGCCTGCTTGCATTTGTTTGAGGCAATACTGAAACTGAAAAGTAGTTACAGGCAGAGTGATTTTGCCATGAATAAGCCATTCTGTAGCTGGTTTTTCTGCCACTGTGAATGGTAATTTTTCCAGTTTTTCAATGCTCCGCACTGTATACTTTGCTCCTCTTTGTGCCAGTTCGATCTGTTTATCAGTTAGATTGTATTCTGCAAACAGAGCCGACGTGTTGATAAAACGCCAAGGCACATAGCCCGCACGCAAAGATTGCAGCGTCCAGCTTAAAAACATAATAGAACGTAACTGAGATTGGCCTTGCTGTAACATGGCTAAATCTTGTTCCAGTATGTCAATAGCAGAGGATACAATGTTGTCCAATGAATAAATTCTGGATGACAAAGTTGTTAACCCGTTGTCGACCACAGTGAGAGTTTTCTCTAAGTTTATACGATCAATTTCACGTATTCGTTCTGCGGCCTCTGCCTGTGAAACCTTCCATGCTTCATTATAAGCAGCATAGATGCCGGCATATATGAAACGTTTTTGACGCGGTTTTCTTGGTCCAAGCAAGAATTCCCTAAGGTCTGCGTCTTCTTTAAGTAAAGATAAGTGTTGTTTCACATCCTTAAGTGTAGATTTTTGCAGCCAATCGAGGCATAATTTTCCTACACTGTATGTTGTTACTACCCCCGGATGTTGTCTTTGGACGTATCGTGGGTCTGGCCTATGAATAGTAAACCCCTGTGTTTTATTCAGGAATCTTTCTTGACAGATGTTTGTGTCTGTGGGCCAGATCAACAATTTTCTCCAGTCAGGATTTGTTCTGTTGATTTGTAGTATTGTGTCAACTGTAACCGCTGCCTGTGTATTGTTATTACTGGCAGGTGTTGGTACAGAAAGTGTTTTCATGTCCTTGATCTTCGCTAAACCAAGGCAAGACGTTTGTTGCACAGTGTCATTCAAAAACATAATTTGCTGAGGGATGATGCAGGCTCTAAACAAAGCTTCTATCCCCTGCACTTGCCAATCTTTAGTACCCCAGACAGTTTTTGTGTCTATTGTGTCTTTCCACAAGTCGAAACCATGTCTAGACAGTTGGGCAATAAATGCTGCAGAGTAAATCTGTTTTAGATTAGTTAACATAATTTTCAGTCCTGTTTTGTTTACATTTTTATAGTAAAATGTTTCTGGATCAGATGTATTGTACCCTGAAAAATATGGAAACTTTTTAGCAAACGTTTTTGAACTACCTTTTGGTGGTGTAGGACAATGCTCCCATTGGTTAAACATAAACACATTTCTAGGTGTTGCAGATTTATGCAAAAAATGATGACCATAGTGGTTATAGCAATACAGCTGTTCATAGTCTGATGAACCCTCTAAATATTCATTATTAGAAAATGCAGCAGACCTCTCTAGATCAAACATCATATCATTCACAGTTTCAAAGTCCCAATCATCAGAATAGGTACTGGATGAAATAAAATCACTTAGTGAAATCTTAAATAAATGTGGAATGTTCAAAAGTTCCGTAGGGCCGAAGATATCGAAATCTGTCTTGTCCCACACTATACCATCCTTTATAGGAACGGCTGTGATGTTCACTGCTGAAAAGTCTCTTGCTTCACGATGGGATGATTTGTGAGGTTTCAAAAGTAAGTTCACATTTTTACTTTCTATGTCCAAATGGATGTATCTGCCATTTATAAGCACGCTCATAGTCATAACCAAAGCTAGCCAAAGCAGAAAGAAAAATATTCCAGAAATAATCCATAGTTCAATCCATGGTGAAACCAGATAAGTCTTTCTCAGAAAATGAAAAAAGTCTTGGACTTGTTGTTTAAAAGGTTTTGATGCTGGCGACGTTTCAGGCTCACTCAGATCCTCAGAAAACGTATTAAAGTTAATGAAATAGCCAGAAGTAGTTCTGTCAATTGTTGGACTTGCATCAGGATTTGTAGAAATCGCTGGAACCAGTTGATCACTTGTTACATTGGTGTAGACAGGTGTATTTGGACGAACTGTTACTTGAGTTTCAAGAGGGATGAGTTCCATAGCATTGTTGCTCAGTCCTTCATCTGTTACTGCTGAATTCTCGATGGTTATCAGTCTTTCAGTCTGAACCTCTTGGATAGTAGCGAGAGGAGTGCGTCTGCTACTAGGTCGGAGTCCACGAGGCCTACTATTTAGTATTGGCCACATACTGTGGTTTGATGAGGTCGATGGACGCAAATCTTTTCTCCTTTTTTCCAGCAAGGGGCGGCAGAAGTACTGTTCTTGTTCCGTGTACGGCTAGGACAGGTACTGGTTTGTCTGTAAGAAGGTCCAAACTCCTTCTTGTCCGCAATCTTTTCTCTGACTAGATCCCCAACTTTTGGAATCCAGACAGGCCTTGCTGGGACTGCCGGTTTTTCCCCAGTGGTGGTTGGCTGCAGGAAAACGTTGCTTTGTTTCGATCTTAGTTCATTTAGATCCTGTAAAACAACCAAACGATCTTTGATATCAAAGGGTTTATTTTCCACCATTGTGCCTTTACATTCGAGATCAGGAACCCACATTCTTGTCCCAAATAGGACCTCATATGGAGTGACCCCCCCCTTAGAGAACTTCTTGGCAGGTTATTTAATGAGCGTTGGACCCCATAAAGATGTTTGACCCACCCATCACCCGAACCTAATACCCTAGCTGTTATAGACTGATTTATGTCCCGGTTTTTCCTTTCCACAACAGAATTTCCCTCAGGATGAAACGGAGAGGAGTACCGCAATGCAACGCCCAAACTGGCCATGGCTTCTTTGTAAGCCCGAGAGCTAAACGCAGGGCCCTGGTCAGAATGTAGCGTGCCTATTGCGTATGTGCCGATAAAGACTCGCAAATCTTTTATAACAGTTAGTGCGTCAGCCGAGCGCTGAGGCCATATCCATAGGAACCTAGAGCATGAATCCACTGCGACCATTATGTATTTATAGTTACCGTCCCTTTGCAAGGGACCGCAGGGGTCCAGGTAAACACAAGCTAATGGTTTGTCTGAAATTAACAGGGGTGTCTGCGCAGGACGTTTCACTGTGGAGGCTTTCATCTGTTGGCAAATTTCACATTCCAAAGCATAGTTTTTGGTCGGTTTCCTAATGCCAGGCCACCAATATCTTTGTTTCAGTAAAGATACTGTTGCAGAAATACCTGCATGGGCAGAGGCTATCCCTTCGTGTGCTGCTAGGATTAGTCCTAATCTACGTTCCTTGTTTGGAATTACCCTATCCCCCACTCCAGGGATTCGAGCAAAGGAACGTTGTTCGCATCAATTACATAAGAGTACTTGAGTGGAAACTTTTTGGTAACGCTGCACCACTGCCTTTGCTCGTAGCATTGACAGCCAACAATATCTCACTGTCTATTCTCGTTTTTGAACGAGGGATCGCAGCTACGGAAGCCGTCTGAACAGCCCCCTTTGCGGCTTCGTCAGCCAATGAATTCCCTGCAACGTGAACGCCATCACGTTGATGACTCAGCGTGTGTATCACGTGAGCTTTTGGTAGTTCGTTTTTTAACTGAACTACTTGTTCCCAAAGCGTTTTATGCTTTATTGTGCCACCTTTTGCATCTTTGAACCCATTTTCAAGCCAATTTTGTATATATTCATTATACGACTGCACACAGTAGAAAGAATCGCACACTATTAGTGTGGGGAATTCTCGATCTGTACTTTCAAGTGCCAGTTTGAATGCTTGTAGTTCAGCTCGCTGAGCTGTACAATCTCCTAGAGATTGAGTTTTAGTGACCATTGGTCTGAAGTTACCATCACGCATGCAACCTTTAACGATTGCGCACGCTGCACTGTAAGCTTGCTTACTCTCTGTAGCGGGTTGTGCGGATCCGTCAGTGTAAATTATGAATTCATACTGATCGAGAGGCAGAATTTCAGTGGGCAGAAGACATTCATGTTCATATTGCAGGAACGCTTGTGTTTTTAAATCTGGATCAGAAACCTATTCAACATCTGTTGCTGCAAGAGAATTAACCCATTGTATCCATCTAGGATGTAATGCTTTAGCATTTGGAATGCTTGCTTTTGTGACCGCCTCTAAGGCCGGTACTGGGGTTACGACAATAATGCGTTTCCCTTGGGCTAGAGCTCTTTCTTTTGCTACTGCAGTTTGAACTGCTGTCAGTATTTTTGCAGATGAAGTGAAGTGCATTTCTGCTTGTGTATACAAATGTGATTTGTATGCTATTGGTACTTTTTCACCCTCATTAAATGTTAAGTAGGTGAACCTGCATTGACCCGAAATTATTCGGATCACTAAATTGCGTTGACTTACGAGTGTCTGTAAGTGATTTGTTGCTAACATGTTAGCTTGGAGTGAACGCAAGATTTCTGTGTGTTCTTGTGTCCAATTTTTGATTGAAAAATCAGGTTTGATTAATGCGTAGAGAGGTTTAACCCTTTCTGCGTAATTTAGAATGTAAGTTCTTCCAAAATTTAGGAAACCCAAGATGGATTGCAAGTTTTTCAGCGTTTTTGGAGGTTGGAGCAGCGCACACCTTTCTAAAAAGTTGGCTGCCAAGCTCTTGCCTTCACTTGAAAGCTCATATCCTAGAAAAAGGACATTGAGATGGGCAATTCTGGATTTTTTTAAAGTTGAACTTCTAGCCCTCAGAGGCGAAGCCCAATATAATGGTGCTCACCCTGTTCAAGTGCCTATCCAGGTCATCGTCTGTCAGATAGATGTCATCGACATATGACAATGCCTCATTATCATAAATTTGTAGTAACTCCGTTACCCTCCCTGAGAATAGCCCTGGGCTGTTCTTGAACCCTTGTGGGAGTCGACAAAATTGGCGCTGGGTCCCCATTATTGAGAAAGCTGTCAGGTACCTGCTTTCAGGTGCTATGTTTTGACAAAAGAAACCATTTGAAATATCCAATGTGGTTTTATATTTTTTACGCACAATGTTATTCATTAATGCTGTACTATGTGCATTTTGCACTGCAAATGTTTTTGAACAAGTGTTTAAGTGTCTGTAATCCAAAACTAGACGATATGTATTGTCTGGTTTGGAGACAGGAAACAAAGGATTGTTCATTGAAGAGGTGCATGTTTCAATCACCCCTTGGTATTCAAGTTGATCTAAGATCTCCCTGACCTGTTTTTTAGCTTCTTGCTTTATTGGGTACTGCCTTTGTGCAGTAGGTTCATTTTTAAATGTATTTTATGGTGAGGTGAGTCCTCATCCCATCCTACATGATTTTTATATAATGCTGGGGCCTGGGCAACTGCCCATTTCCTGGCATAAGTATATTTTAGGTGAATTGGAATATGGTTGGAGAAGGCAGGCATAATAATGTCCTCACCATGTGGGCACTCCCTGACAAATTGTGGTGGCCAGTCTTTTTCTGCTAGAAGTATATCATAACCCCTTGAAAGTTTCTCCCAAAAGAGTGTTTTCACCTTTCTTGGTATGTCTCCCTCCATTCGGAGTGTTATTTCATATAACTTTTGTGGAGTACTAACCCTGGTGTCTACAGTCTCAACTGTGATGTACTCATTCAAGTCCACTATCTCCAGAAGTTCCTTCAGGTTCTGGCGAGCTATTGTGACTTCTGCCGCACTGTCCAGCATTGTCTGAGCCCATTCTCCGTTCTTGAGTTGTGTTCTCAGTATCCTCGGCATGTCTGACCTTCAGACCTGCTACCTTCTTTTTGAGAATTGAGGTTTTGATTTATTTTTCGGAACGTGTTTGTCGTCTTTCGATTTCACGCGTTCTTCTCTATGTTCTGACCATCCTCTTCTTTCCGATGTCTGTGACGATATCTGAAAGGTACGAGAGGAACGTGTATCAGTATCTTGATACCTGTCAGGCTTTCTTAAATTATCCCTATTCCTGAGGTTACACCTCCTTTCAGAGGGCTCCTTTTGAGGAGACCTACCTCGGGATTGAGAACGTTTCTCGTTTGAATTTTGTTTATTAGTTTCCCACTTCTTTTTAGAAGATGTAGGAGTTTGTTTAATAGAGTCCTTCTCAGGACTTTCAGATAGTTTTGGCTTCAATGGTCTTCCACCCAAACTATCTCTGCCTAATTCTGCATAAGATTGTTCTATTATTCTGGGTAGTTCTGTTTGATGTTCTGTAACATCGAATTCCCTTAATCGTTGGCGGATCGGCACTGATGCTGCCTCCCCTTTAATATTAGATAATATTATTGTTGAGACCTGGTCGAAGTTTTTCAGTAATTTCATACCTAAATTTAGAGCAGGCTCTGCCCCGTATTCGTTTTGAATTTGTTTCAGGACATCTGGTATTACTGCAATTGACGGAACACCATGTGTTTTAGTATAGATGGCAGCAAAGACTGAGCCCCAAGTGGTGCAGTCTTCCAGTTGTGGTGTGATCCCCATTGGTAAACAGATTGTTAGGATTCTGTTTCTCATAAGGGCTAGTATTAGGAAATACTCCTTCAATTTGAGTAATTTTTGAGCTATCCAGAATGGAGTTTGCTCACGTTTTGTGGGCATTTTACCCATCACTGCGTATAAAGTCTGTGGTGTAATTTTGAGTGTATTCCCCTGTTGAGGGGTTTGATTTGGAATGGTTAATGGTGGTTGGACTGTGAAAGTCCGCATGACATATTGGACTAATTGTCTGTAGATTTTTATTAACTCTGTAAGTTGAGTAAGTAATTCCTCGTCTGACATTATATCGATGTCAGGATGAGGTGTGTAGCCGGCTAGAATCGGCCATGTTGCTCCTGGTCTACCTAGTGGACCGAGCCTGGTAATGTTTCTGTGATGTTTTAGGGCGCCTTTAAACCAGAGCTGATGCTCCTGGTATGTTAGTGGAATTTCAATATCCTCGAAAGGAATATATTCCTCTGGTGGTTCATCTTCTTTGTAGAAGTGAAACAGTTTTGTTACTGAATTTGATTCAGGGATTATTATCCATGAATAGAATACCTCTGTCTGAAAAGATTCGTGTGCCTCTATCACGAAAACTGCTCTACCGCCTCTTGGTGGTAGGCCGTGTTTTATAAGTTTTAGAGTGATGGCTCTTCTTAAGTTTGGATGGATGTATATAACACCCTCCTCGGTTTCATTTAAACCTGTAAAGTTAAAAGCTGCTATGACTGGGTCAGCTGCAGCTACACCGTTCCCGGTGTTATTGTCCCCGTGTATGGACATTTTGTTTTTTGAAAAATGTAGAACAAGTTTCAAGGAAACAAAAGATAAGGTGCACAATATTTTGGAACACTGTATCCTTCAACGTTGAACAAACCAAGCAACTAATATATAGTTTTTTTTTGTCCTATTTAGTTTTGACGGATATTTAACCCTACCCACTCCAGACGTCTTATGGAGTATGTGAGTAGGGGTCTCTGAGAGAAAAGCACGACTGAGTTACTCAGTATCTAGCCTTAAATTACTGCCTTACCAAACGTTTGGGCGCCATGTAGTGTAGTTCCTATTTCCGTATTAGGCTCTGCGCATTGGAATAATATACCCTATAGGCTTGACATAGGACTGAGGTCGGTTTGTCCCTATCGAGTGTATTAACCTTAATTACTTGTGCCAGCTAGCTCAGAGGCCACTAGAAACTCCTTGAGAACAAGAAGGGAGTAGTTTCTGGCAACCGCATAAACATGACCACTTTGTTTCCCTTTAGAATCGGAACACGTCTCAGAATCGTGGAAACAATAGATAAGTTTCACTCAGTCAATCGTGCATGCTTACTTTCTACAGAGTTACACAGAAAGGAAAGACGGGCGTTTCAATAAAAGAGTTTTATTGAACAGTCTTGTTTCTCGTGTAAGAGATATGTGCTGTTATGATCACGACAGTATGCAAGATAAATAATGTACAGCGTAAGCAGTAGAAATAAATAATACTGCGCTAGCATTATCTTTTAGCATATATTCACGTACATAAATAACATGAGCTAAAAATGCGAGTACTCACACGATGCGTCTCTAAGCTAGTTCTACCCCAATGTACCTGACCTAGTCTAGGTGTAGGGAAAGGTAAGAAGTAGGTGGAGTATTCTCTAGTATGGTATACTAAGAGTATGTTAAGTCTAGTATGCCAAGAGTCCCTCTAGGTTCTAGTTAGCTCCATACCTTGAGAATGAGAGAGGTGGGAATCTCTTGCCGGATCTGGAACTCTAACACCCCGCGAAGGGAGTCAGAACACTGGAAGCTGGATTCTTCTGCGAGCAGGAATGACAGCGTCTTCTCAGTGCATCAGGCCGGGATACGGGCTCCTCTGAAGTCGAGGTCTCCTCTAACTTGCTTGTGCAAGGGAAGGTATATTTATACCTGGTAGGTGTCTTGGAATGTTAGCATTGACGTGAAGTCGGACAGAGGAAGACGTCAGGAATGAACCCTTAAGGTATAACGGTTCATACATAATAGATGAGTTCTTGGAGAAATCAATAGTCCTGTGCTAGGGGAACTCCCGAAGCTTAAGGGTCTGGTTTCTAAGAACTCGTTGGGGTGGACGGATGTCAGTGACCATGCCTGTATTTGGAGTGCACGGCTAATGCCTAAATAAGGACTAGGATTCTATGCATATAAAAGGGAAATGTGAATTGTGCCTTTTAAGGACATGTTTCAGAAAAACCTATATACGGACACCTAAAGCGGAATACAACAGCGTGCCCCTGCACTCTATGCCAGTCCACCGTACTGTACTCTAACCTACTCTGCACCACTGCACTCTACGCCATTACACTCTATGCCACTGCACTCTACTCTGCACCACTCCTCGCCACTTCACTCTACTCTGAAACAATCTACTCTACGCCACTGCACTTTATGCCATACTACTCCAATCTGCGCCACTCCATGCCACTGCAGTCTACGCCATTCCACTGTACTCCACTCAAACCTACTCTGCACCACTGCACTCTATGCCACTGCACCCTACACTACTTTACTGTATGCCAGTACACTCTATGCAATTGCACTCTACTCTGCACCACGCCACTCTACTTTACTCTGAAACAATCTACAATACGCCACTCTACTCTTAACCACTGCACTCTGTGCCATTGCACTCTCACTGCACTCTACGCCACTGCATTCTACTCCGCATCACTGTACTCCACGCCACTGCTCTCTACACCACCGTACTCCACTACACTCTAGTGGACTATACCCTATTCTGCACCGCTGTTTGCTACTCTACTCTGTACCACTCTACGCCAGTGCACTCTATGCCACTCGACTCTACTCCTCACTCTACACCACTGCCCTCTATGCCACTCGAATCAAGTCTGTGCCATTGCCCTCTGCATATCTCAACTCTACTCTGTGCAAATCTATGCCACTGCACTCTACTTTTTGTCACTCCACGTCACTGCACTCTGCTATGCACCACCCTAATCTATGTCATGCTCTGACCTGGTTCCAACTGCAGAGACGACACTGGAGCCATTGCTTGACTTTCTATTCCTTCTGAGGCAGGGCATGCTGAGGAACAATCCCTTAGTCGCACTCTGTCCCCCAGGGGAAACGGGGGTTTGGACAAAAGAAGAATGAGAGACATGCGGTACTGGTTCCGGTCAGAAACTCTGCGGCACAGCATTAACTGTAGACCCTCTGAGTCTGCTAGGTAGATGTTCACAGGACCTCTGATTTTGCGAAAACGCAATGCACTGGATACAACAAGAGGAGGCAATTACCATCAATACACTACAGGCTTCTCAAACAATGGATTTGCAATAACTTCAGTAACCTTCACTTACAGACTCTTTTAGAGATAATACAAGGAAACAGAATAACTGGAACCACAGATTGGAGCTAGACACTCCCAAGAAATAACTTGAAATACAGATTGTTACAGGGTTCATACATGAATTAAGTGCTCTGAGGAGAATTCTCTTGGTGTTTCTATTAATCAGAGAAACACAGAGCAAAGCCTCTAGTCCTTGTAAAAACACAGTTTAAAGGCCATGGTTGCAGGACGTGTCTGAAGCAAGTACAATCCAGGTGAACTGAAGGGAAGTCACTGAGAGGAAACTTGAAGACAAGCCTATAGTCTTGAAGACGCCAATACTCCGGCCTGCTTATTACTATAAAAGGATAGTGCACACTATCCTGATATCAAATATTTAGCCTAGTTCTTCAACTTGTCCTAAGTTCGAAGAAGGTCTTGACTTGGGAAGTTTCCGGGGAACTGGAGTAGCTGAGCAGGAGGCAGAGACTAAGGATGCGTCGAAGGAGCTGGAACCAAGGGACTCACCGGGGAGCTTTGAACTGCAGTAGAGAAGAGGCCTACCCAGGTCCAGTTGATTCTTCAGGTGAGTGAGTAGAAAGGAAGCTTGTTCCGCAGGGAACATAGGCCAAGTACGGTGCTCGGGTTTGGGCTTGGTTTATATAACATGTTCAGGGTCCAGTGGATACAGCGGGATCACGTGTGGCGCATGGCAGTCTTGAAGGTTTTCCTAGACTCCTGAAGGAAATACTTGTTGGTACACTGGCTTTAACCTTACAGGAAGAGCAGGTGCAAACTAATGGATGGAATCAATCAACAGGAAACAAATGTTTCATTTTGTCTAAACCTGCACGAGGGAAAAATACTCCCAAGACTCTAGTAACATCGGGAGCAAGGTCATCCATTGGTTCACTTGTTCAGGGTATGCTTGCAAGCTCAGGCGTAATGGAATCGGGGGGATTAGGGACTCTACACCAGTCCACTCTATGCTACTCCAGTGTATGCCACTCTGTGCGACTCCACACTATGCCACTTCAATACACAACACTCTCTGCCACTCCATTCTACAACACTTCACTCCGCTCTTTGCCATTCCACTCTACGACATTCCATGCCACTCTCCTCTACATCATTAACTTTTAGCAATGTCGAACAGCAGCCATGCTGGTGTACAACATGGTTAAAACACAATGGCAAAGCCAATAGCTCTAGCATAGGTGAGACCTGTTGGCTTTGCCAATGCTTATTATTAAATATTAGCCTTATTTAAAGGCGGAAGAATGGTTTAGTGTGGTAAATTTGAACGAAAACAAGTAGCGTACTGCAGATATTTAAAAAAATAATGGAAAAAGCGAAAAGGATAGAACCAAAATCAATTAAACCTACCTTAATGAAAGGCATTAGAGATTTGTTTAAAAAGTTCAACATGAGCTACATAGATGTACAAAGGAAAAGTTGATTGCAGTATATGAAGTTGTTAGGAGCTTCCTTTTGATATATCCATATCTTCCTCTTTCTGACTATAGATATAGGCTTTGAATTTCAAGGGATCAAAATGTTAGAATTTTTCCTATATGAGTAAAAAATAAAATGGCAAGGATGAATTAAACCATATCTTGCGTTAAGATCTTTCAAACTTTCTCATAAGCTTATGAATTATTTTTGTTGTTCTGCCGTTGATGTGGCTGTTTTCTGCAAAATGTAGATTTTTGTCCCATCCCAAATAAAATGTTTCTTAGCAGCTAATAAGACAATTAAATATTCTGTATATTAAAAAAAAAACGAAATTACTCCTATAGGTTTAGAGTTAGATGTAGAAATGTATATTCTTTTTTCAAGTCAATGGGTTCTTTGTATATTAACTGAAGAGAGATTTGGATCACCCAAAAGTTTTGGAAGCCAATGTTTTAAGAAAACAATCATATTATCTCCTTCCATATTCTCAGGAATGCCATGAATGTTTAGATTATTATGCTGATTTCAAATTCCAGGATCTTCTGTAAGTATCTTAGAATCTTTGATCACTAACTCCAGTTTGGATATTTTGCAAGATGTATCCAAAAGTTAGTCTATTTTCATAGATTAGAACTACACTTTTATTTGTTTCTTCCATAAATGGCTTAAGAATGAAAAATTTCCTAGCTATTGTAACGCAAAGTTTCAATTCTATTAAGGACTCTGAGGCGAGGATTATGCTGTCCTTTCTTCGTTTTTATTAACAGCAGCCATGTTAACCAGTAAACATCAACACCAATAAAACTTAATTTCCCATGAACAGTAGGGAAGAAAATGAAGTCCATTAAGAACAGTCCAACATCCAATCAGTGCTCGCCGCCCTGTATAATCCATCCTGTCCCCTGTCTGTTGCCCTCTTTCTTCCTGCGATCAGGCCACCATCGGAAGCTCCTCAGTTCTGTTTTGACACCTCCGGTCCTGGATAAGTAGAGAGCACTGATGAAGAGACCGGGAACAACCTCAGTCGACCAGAAAACAATGGAAGTCTAATGCATAATAAATAGGTGCAACCCATACACCATGAAGCCAGTCCGTAGACCCCAAAGCTGAGATATTGAAATCACACCAACATCAAACACTGAGAATACCTGAAACGCTTACCCTTGGGTGGGTTAACTCACCAGTGCGGGAGGGATAATCCTCTCCTCCGAGTCCTTAATAGAATTGAAACTTTCTGTTACGATAGCTAGGAAATTTTTCATTCTATGTCAGAAGCCTTGAGGCGAGGAATATGCTGGTTCAAAGCTTGTCCACCACTAGAGCCGCAATGGAGGGGACTGGTTTAAAGTAGAACTTCTTAAAGGTTGAATCCGAAGATTAGGCCGCTGCATTAAGAATGTCCTCCAAGCGGGCTCCCAGAACATAGGCTTTGGAGGCCATAGCCCCATGAGCAGTGTACACCCAAAATCTTGGTGTCAATTCCTGCCTCCTGCATGATCCAACGTACCCATCTTGCAATAGTCGGAGAAGAGACCACCCGAAAATGCTTCCTCAGCGCTATTAACAATTGGTTCTCCCCGTAGGGATGAAGCTCAGCCGTTATGTTTTCATACACCTTGATCCATCTGACTACGCACGCGTTCTTTTGCAAGTTTTATTACAATGAAAGGAAAACTTTTATTCTCCCGATTTTAAGGAGTCATAATTTTACTCCATGCAGGGTGGCACTGTATTTCTTAAAAGAACTTTATGACCCATTTGTGAGCTTCTCAGTAGCCTGTTTCTTGTGGGCATGCATGAGAAGGCGGAAGATCTGGGAATCCCTCAATTAATAAGCTGGAACAACTAAAAATCTGTTTGTAGTCAAAGGGTGGGGGCCCTAGCAATTAGACTTGTTTTATTGCGTATGGTTGGCCCATACATGACTATAAATAATGTTTGTACTGATAGAGCTCACTTGTGAAATTAAGCTTTCCGAATTGATTATAACTGTTTTTAAACTATGGTTTTATGTAGACCCTTTTATAACATTGTTGTGTAATTTACCTGATGAACTGTTGCTTTTATGATCTGTTTTTACAAGAGATCGAATAAAGACTAAGAACTGAACTGACTACGCACGCAAAATCACGCGTGAGTCACATTTGGTACGTCTGGACACATGAAAGGTAACTCCCTCCGGTGTAAAGAGCCTCCCCGTGAGATCTAAGGCCCCGACATCGGACACTCGCCTGCAGGAGCTAAGGCATAGCAGAATCACTAACTTAGCCAACAATTGCTTCCGGTAGAGGTATTTATTGCTCAGCCATGAGGAAAGTAACTTAAGGACCTTGTTGACGTCCCAGAGAACCGAGTATCTAGGTTCCGGAGGCAGAGAGAGTCTAACGACACGAAGTAACTTACGTACCAAAGGATGCTCCCCTACCGGAGCCCCCTCAATCGTTATATGACCTGCTGAGATAGCTGATCTAAACGTGTTTACGGATCTTTAGGCCATGCCTCCAGACGCTGAGGCCCAAAAATTCAGGATGTGAACAACATTTACCCCCACGGGATCCAGACTCCGCTGCAGACACCAACCCACCCAATGGGACCAGGTGGAGCAGTATCTCTTAACGGTTCCGTCTGCCCAAGCTCGCGAAAGGAGGTCCGCAGCGTCTTTTGATAGGCCTGGGACTTGCCATCTCGCTCTATAATCCTCCACGCCATCAGGTTGCCGCTCGTCACCAGAGGGTGAAGCCTCCCCGCCGCATCGGTGAGAAGGTGAGGAGATTGGAGTAGACGGATTGGAGAAGCCCAAGAAAGTTCCATCAGAACTGGAAACCACACTTTCGACTTCCAAAGAGGAGTGATCAACACCATCTCCGCTTCCTGCCGCCGCAGCTGAGCGGTCAGGTGCATGATCATGGCAAACGGTGGAAAGGCATAACTCTGTTCCCCGACTACTCCTGAAAGAACGCGTTGGTCGCCACTGCACCCGGGTCCGGTCTCCAACTGAAGTCCCGGGAAAGCTTGTGGTCGAGCCGAGACGCGAATAAGTCGATTGTGAAGGGGCCCCAGCTGGATCATCGGGACAGGAATATCGATGGGAGGAGTTGCCACATGCTGGAATCCCGGAGATGACGCAAGTGCCAGCCCGCCACCTGGTTGGCTGCACCGTGTAGATGTTCCGCTGTCACCGAAACATGGTGCTCCAGGCAATATTCCCAAAAGTCTTTGGCCAGATTGGAAAGAGTCCTTGACCGCGTGCCCCCTAGATGGTTGATGTAACGGACTGCTGCTACTTTGTCCATCTTCAGCAAGACACACGACTGGACCCTGTCCCTGGTCCAGCATCGGACGCAACGGAACCCGCCATCAGTTCCAGGCAATTTATGTGAAGGGATTGTTTGTCTGCGGACCAAACGCCGCCGTTAGTAAACTGACCACAGCGGGCCCTCATCCAGAGCCGCTGGTGTCCGATTTGATGACTAGATCTGGGTGAGAACCGAGAATGGCACGGCCGTTCCACGCCTCCATGTGGGAAAGCCACCACCGAAGCTCCTCCTTGACTTCCTCTGACAGGGGAACACACTGGGAGTATGTGAGGCCCCGGCGAAGGTGAGACGCCGTCAGGCGCTGAAGAGCTTGAAAGTGAAGGGGCCCGGGAAAATCGCCTGGATCAAGGCTGACAAGGGATCTACCACCCGTGAAATCTGGCAGAGAGAAACTGACCATTTTGCCAGCGTCCTCCGGACCTAGTTTCGTATCTTTGCCACCTTCCTGGAAGGAAGACTTAGGGTGGTCGCCACCGAGTCGATCACGAACCCCAAAAAGGTGACTGAGCGCGCGTGGTTCAGTGAGGATTGAGTCAGGTTTATGATAAATCCCAAAGATTGCAGGAGCATCACCGCCCTTCGTAGGTGTTGCGATAACCTCCTCGGGCATTGGCATCAGTAACATGTCGTCCAGATATACGATCATGCGTATACCGGCTGATCTCAAGGTCTCGACGGCTGGTCTCAGCACCTTGGTGAAGCACCAAGAGGCGGAGGAGAGGCTGAAGGGAAAAGAGGTGAACTCGAACGTTTAGCCCCGCCACTGGAACTGGAGAAAACGTTGATGTGCTGGAAAAATGGGTACAGTGAGATAGGCGTCTTTGAGGTCCAAACGGACCATCCAGTCATTGGGGCGAAGCAAATCCCGAAGGAGGTGAATCCCCTCCATCTTGAAGTGGCGATATACCAGCCACTCGTTGAATTCCTTGAGATTGATAACTGGACGTTGACCCCAGTTCTGCTTCTGCACCAGAAAGAGATTGCTGATAAAACCTGAGGGGTGGGGTGGGAGTGACAAATCACCCCTTTCGCCTGTAGTTCCTGGACTTCCCTTTGGATCAGTGAGGCCTCCTGACCCGAGAATGGGATGGGGTTATGGGGTTGTGGGGGTGTTGGCTGGAAGGGGGACCCGTAAAACACTATATGGAATCCCTGAACTGTCTGGAGTACCCATGAGTCTGATGTTATCGCCCGCCAATTGTCCAAGAACCCTGCCAAACGACCCCCTAAACGAGTGCAAGAAACAAGAGGAAATCTCACCGTGGGAATTTGCATTGGCACCTCCTCCGCAAGGTCCATTGCGCTGGCCTCTGTGATGTGGCCGCCATCTGGTGGGGTAGAACCCTCCAAATCGAGCCGGATCCTGCCACTGTCCTCGTTGGGAAGCTTCTCCTCTGCCGGAGGCGGGATATTGGGAGCGGCCAGCCAAGCGCCCCCTACCACGGCTGGCCCCAGAGAAAACATGAGAATTAAATATATGCTTCACTGTGGACTGGGCGTTGTCTAACGAATTAAAGGTGGCAACAAACTTGCCGAGCTCCTTGACGAACGGGTCGCTAAAAAGCCCACCTTGGGCCACCTGCCCCGCCTCTGAGGTCGCCAACTCCCCAAGCTTGGGATCGATCTTAATTAACAACGACCGGCGCCTCTCCGTAGAGATGGCACAGTTGGCATTCCCTAAAAATATAATGGCCCGTTGGGCCCAGCTGGAAAGAACGTCGGGGGGGGGGGGAATCAGGGCTCCTGAGGCCTTGGCGTCTTCCGCCATGTCGAATTATCTTTACAAGGGGACCAATGATATCCAGGAGTTTATACTGGCAAGCCCACCAAGAGCAACCAATTCCCTTTTTAGGGTCTTTGATAAATTTGGCCAGACAGGCCATGCACGCATCGATCTCCGGCGTCGGGGCCACTTTGCCGTTCAAAGACGGACGAGGACACTCCTCCCAAGGCGGCTGCGGACCTCCTGGTCCATTGGCTTCCTCACTCTGCTGGCCACATAATTGCCCACCTTGTCACATGGGGTCCACTCCGAGGAGCGGGGATGCATCAGGTCAGCCGGGTCCAGTAGATCTGACTGGGGTCCCGAGGGCACTCGCCCGTGACCTGCGACCCTGAGGGGTGGATAGGAGAAGGCAGACTTACGCCCTGAAATTGACTCTGGCACACTACACGCCGCCTGGGCCGTCTGCCGATAATTAGGAGTCCCGCTTCTGACGGATCCTACTCCTTAGGGTGTTCAGGCTCCAGGCGGGAGGGGGCCGGTAGCTGACACAGCTTGCCGCGGGCGGAGGAGCTCAAGGAATGTTGAAATTGATGCGCTCTCCGCTCCGCGACCAGCCAATGAAAAAAGGAATGTCCGCTGCTCTGTGGCGCGCGCCCTCTAGCAGCGGGAGGCTGCCGCGCGCAATGGCACCGCGAACCCCTGACGGACCTCGCATGTCTCGCAAATGGAGCGGCCGCAAAGGAGCGATAAATGTTCCTGCAGCCGCTTATTCTGAGGAGGAAACCGCCTCTCTGGAAACAAAGCCCTCATTAGGTCAAAGGAAAACACAGCAACACACTACAAGCCCCGCAAGGCTGCAAAACATGACAAAAAAGGTCAAAAAGGGACTGGAATCGCACACTTAACTGGCATGGCTGCGAGCAGCGAAGAAAGAGGGCAGCAGACCAGTGACAGGATGGATTATACAGGGAGGCGAGCCCTGATTGGATGTTGGACTGTTCTAAATGGACTTCATTTTCTTCCCTACTGTTCATGGGAAATTAAGTTTTATTGGTGTTGATGTTTACTGGTTAACATGGCTGCTGTTAATAACAAGCATTGGCATAGCCAATAGTGTGGAATAAAAAGCCTTTTTAGGGGCTCACTGATGCACCTGGTCCTTAAACCAACAAAGAAGAGATTGGCACGGAAGCTGGAATATCAAAATAACAAGTTTATTAACCTCACATGAGGGAGACTGCGTCAATACGGTACCCTCAGGCCACTGTATGAGGCAGTTCATGGAGTACAGATACCATGGGTCTTTTATGCCCAGTTTGTAGCTGAGTTAGCATGTAGACTCAAAAAGAGGCGGTACAAGTATACACATGAATAGCTATTACACATATAAGGACTAACAGAAAATACTTAGTCAACAAAGTAGGAGGAGTAACAGAGTTGCTGACATTAGTTAAAATAGCCTGACAGTTACTCTAAGAGCAGGTGCAGTGCTCTGGCTCAGTACTGAAGGAGTTAATTATAGTTCTTGACTCAAGTGAAATACAAGAGCAGGCAACAGTGAAGAGGGAGAAAGCACATGGCCAACTAAAATGGCTGCCACAAACAAAATGGCTTCAGCTGATGCTAACAGCGATTTCAGCTAGTTTCCACAGATGGCCGTTTTAGCATTAGCTGAAGACATCCGCTATGAATTAATAGAAGCATGGAAGTTATCCTGCACATCTATCCTCATAAATCCATTAATATCCTAATCCATTGCTAAGTGGGCATTTACATTTTGAACATTGTTTAACTGGTGAGATACAAGTAGAAATACATGGGGAACAGAGCATTGGGTCATAATGAACACACAGATAGCAGGAGAAAATAATGGCTATTATTACAAACAGAACTATCAATATTTTCCAACCCCAAGCAGAAAGTAAATCCCAAAACCATCCAGTCCAATTCTAAGTTTCAGGGCTCCGATGTATTTCAGTGACCATCTATTTCAACTTCAGAATAGCCAACAGCACATATCTAATATAATATCTTAATAAAAAACATTTTTTAATAGACCTTTCCAGTGTTCTTTTTATGAGGGCTAGAGTACCAATTGATATGCTCAGGAGGAGGGCAGAGTAGTATTTATCAATTGTTCAAAAAAACGTTTCTCTTGCAGAATAAACATTCCTCCAAATACTAGTATTAAAGAGAACACACAGATTATCACAAAAACAATTTTCACTTCAGGGGACCAGGAGGACCAAACTGGGCCATGGGAATTAGGACGAGGAGCCGCAAAGGGCTGCTCCTCCTCAAAAATGGGACGACCAAAGGGATACATGCTAAAAAAAAAAAAGTACTTTAAAGAATAGAAGCCGCTGTACAACCAGCCAGAGGGGAGTCTTCTCCCTGTGTCCGTCTGAGCCTCACAGGCAGGCTCCTATCGTTCATCAAAAGTTCTTTTCCAACGGTGGAGCTGTCCAGCTTGCAACTCAAACAGACAATCAGGGCCCAAAGTTTCTCTTTTCTTTCAGGATAGGGCACCCTCCTTCCGGGGCAAATGCCCTCAGCGATCCTGTCCAGTGTCTCAGGCAGTGCACTAGTATTTTTCACTTTAATCTAACAGGCACCAAAGGCACAGCACCTGTACCCTGAACTCAAGTCCTTCCCTAACTCCTGTGTTGCTCCGCTGGCGCACTGCTCTTTTGTCGGGCCACAGATTGTACCCAGTATGCCCAGGCACCTCTTGATCAGCAAACAGAGGTGCAGACTTGCATTCACTTGGGGACCAGGACTCAAAGGCCTGATGCTGGAACATCTGAGGCAACCCTTGTTTCAAAGGGGGTCACCTCAAGCAAAAGCGTCCTTGTCGGTCTGTGACTCTCTCAGCTGGACATCAAAAACTGGATCCACGCAAAGAATTCTTCGTCCTGATTTGTGACCCCGTCTTTCGTCCAAGACAGTAGCAGGGGTACACACTTCACCGTTTTGTTACTGGGCCCAGTGCTTCCGGCCTTCTACCTTCATTGCGGTCCTAGTTGCCAGCAATGCCTGTGCTGGTTCCCTTTACCTCGACTCCCAAGCTGGATGGACGCTAACTCCCCAGGCTGAATCTGATGTCCGGGCCCCTCTGGCAATGGTTGTAGGGCAGCAGATATCTATTGATGGACAGAACAAAAAATCTTTAGACAAGGCATACAAATAATCTATCAACAGAGAGGATACTCTATTTCAGAAAACTTCTTTAGTCTTGGGGCGCCCCATACATTAGCAAGGCACCCAAGAACCACTTCATCTATCTGAGAGTAAAAAAAACCTGGACCTATTAGCGAGTATAAAAGGAACTTTTGGTGAACTGACAAGAGTAAAACGTTACACTATTTGAAGCAGCCAAGGAAGTCTATGTTTATTTACTAAATTCTGAGGGAAAAGAAAAACAATACGGACATACTCTAAATCCTTACATTTGTGTATTCCTATATTATTCATCTGAAGGTCCTCAAGAAAGGGAATTTTTAGAACAAGCATTCTTTTGTGCGTCTTGTCTTAACAAGCTTGTGTTTCATAAGTCATAATCTTTCACTACTTGTACAGGACTGCAGACACTACTAAAATTATTTTTCTTACGTAAAAACACCTACATTTTACGCTTAGGACCATGCTCTCATGTTATAGGCGCGGCGGGAAATTCTAAAACTGCTAATTTAACAGGGATCCTGTCAGCTCAATTACACAGACTAATAAGAGACTAGTAATGCCTTTGCAAAACTGTATGTAGCATAAGAATAATATAAACAATAATGGTGTTATCACCTGAGAAGTTTAGAACAAAAACTACCCACATATAGTTCCCCTTTAAAGGTCAAATAAGGGAGCATCAATCTAGACTACTCATCCTTTCATAATTTCATCAGACAGGATGGGCAGTAACATGGCGTATTTTTTTATTCATTTTATTAATCTTAACAATTTTAAAACAGTATTACTGAATAGCCAATTAGACGTCTCATGGCCGTTCCTAGACAGCTTAGACAGGCTCAAGAGAGAGTGAGAAAAAGAGAGAGAGAGAGCACATAAATCAAGAAAAATGACAATGTATTACTTAATTTTGCTTACCCTTAATTTGCCCAGGAGCTAATCTCCCCCCCCCCCATTCGACAGTAGGTAACCTGAAACAGGTGACCTCCTGTCGACAATATTTACCCCCATTTTTGGCAGATAACTAGGAGAAACCACACCAAAGAGGCCATTGGACTGTACCACTTTACCAGAAGACATTAATCCTTAACCAACTACCAATTCCTTTTTAGCTCATTGAGCTGTGTAACATAATAGCACATTAATGCAAACTTTATTTCATAGCCTTTTGATCTGGCCCTAGCACAACAATTTTGAGTGAAAACCAGCATTTCTGTATTTATGGCAGAGCTATTCTCTGCATATGGCCTACAGACGCTGCTATCCCTTGATGATGTTATTCAATAGGATAAACCCCACCTGCATATCTCCTACACTTGTATTATTTCGCAAGAAAACAGTGATATCAATATTTCCTTTAGCTAATGTTACCTAAAACATTACCTGTAGTGTTTTACCCTACTATGTTAGAATCAGGATATTTAATTAATACAAAAAAAATCAGTTTATCAAACTATTCTTCAACAATACAAGCTTTCATAGTGTAATGTAGAAATCACATACTGTCACAGTGGCTCCCTGCGTGGACATTTTTACATGCAATAGTGCTGGTCAGTTCTAAATACAGAACTTGGCCTCTGACCCTTAAACCTGTTGTCCCCTGTCTGAGAAAGACTATTCCATGTGGTCTTTCCAATTCAAAGTAACTGAAGAAGCACAGCTGAAAAGCATTCTATTCTGTGCCTGTGTGCTAATAATTGTAAAGGTAAGATGCACTTTTTGCTGTCTTATTTTTGTTTTTATTCCTGTGAAATGTGCGTTCTAGCACCTAAAGAACCTGCTCAAAACTTCAGCCTTCTGAATGTCATAGTGCGCCCAGAATTCTTGTGCATAAAAGTAAAAGATTGCATAAAGGCTTGCAATGTAATTCTCATGTCTGTACAGCTACTCATTGCATAACTTTGTAAGTGCCCTAAGATTCAGTAATATTGTCATTGCTAGAGAAACTAATATTCACCTTTTTAATTTTGATGCACAGTATATTTTAACCATTTAGACATTGAAATCTTGACGCACATTTTGCACAAGGTAATTTTCTGTAGTGCTAAATATTACTGAATTTTTACAATAGTGGTATTAGACATTATGAAAATCCTAATAGTGCAATTTTTTTTTTTTTTATAATGATCACCAACGCTTTTGATGTTTCCACATATGAAAAGCAAACCTCATTCCTTTCCTTTTGCCTTTAAATGCATGTATTTATAACACTAAGCACAGAAGCTGTACTGAAACATAAAATAGTTTGTCACTTTTTAAAGGGCAGTAATTATTTACCATCAGAACCACAGATGTGCTTATTTAGAAAAGCAACAAGAAAGAAAGTCCCTACTTTTAATCCTTCCTCTTTTATCCAAAATAATGAAGCTGTATTTCTAACTTTTAAAATCAGTAGTCTTTAACGCACGTGCTTGATCTGTAGCTTGTGGCCGGGAATAGCCATGTGTTGTTTACTCAGTTGTGCTTTACGACCAGCAGGCCTCAACTTCTACGCCTTTTTCAGGAGAAAAACCCTTTGCTGTATTGTAATGTTCTCAAAAAGTTTGCAAACCATTGATTACCTCTGCTTGTTCTGACAGACAGCTTCCTTCGGTACAGACAGCTTTGAACAGCTTTGAACAGCTGTATAAAAGCTCTTTTTTTTTTTTTAGCGCAGGGAATTGAGCACATTTCAGTCTATTTAAAACCCAGGCATTCCAAACCAGTACAAATCCATCGTCTTGCAATGTGAAAAAGAGCTTTTATTTCAGCAGCAACCAATTACTCAGATGATGTGAATGCCTTTTAATATTAATATCTAAGGATAATGCTGTAACATTTTGTATTAAGTCCTAGTTATGTAAAGCACACAAATTCGTTTTTTTTTCTTTCTTTCTATGAGGCCTATTTTTTTCCTATTGAGTGTTAATTCTAATGTTTCTTTACCATTGTGGCAATATTCACACATCTATACTTTGTTACTATTTTACTTTAAATGGTAGCGTGCAGCTGTTTAGCATATATTATATAATTAATTCCTTGAATTTTAAAATGTAATTCTTTCAATGACATTTGCAGAACAGAATTACGACACCAAACCAAATTGAGCTCATTCCAGACATTTTCAAGAAGGGGGCCACACACTCAGAACACACAACACTGCTTGCTAAGGCAAGCCATTCTCACACAAAAAACAGTTACTACTCACTGAAACAAGTACTTCACAAACATCACCACCGGTGTCAATCCACAAACCACATAGACACTAAAAAAAAACAATTAACCCACAAATCAACACTTAGGACAAAAGCAAGAGACAGCCCAGAGACTGTAACCAAACCAATTGTAAGTCATATTTACAAACGAAAGTACTCTAAAAAAAAGTACAGAGATTACACCAAGACAAATAGACAGCCAAAAGACTGCCATGTTCAAAAAGACAGGCTCGCGCCTCAGACCTTTTCCAATAATACACCAAATTACCAGTTGGGCTGGCAGAACACTCAAAAGCGCTCCGTATCACCACTTATGAATTTTACTAAGTGCGCAGATCAGGATCCTTTTTTATATATATTTGTTCCATAGTGTACTATACATTATGGAAGAAATACTCATATTTAATGTACATAAACCTATTAGGTATCCCCTCTTAGGGGAGTCAGCTGAGTACTTCCTAAATCCATATTGGTACCTCCAAGACAGCAACACTTTCTACGAAGTGTGCTAGGAGCAGGCATGCCAAAAATATTATAGTATATATAATATTATAACAAAGTGGTACTTAACACAAACTGTACCGTTCAAGAATTCAAAAATTAGAGATAAATCTCCTCATTACCTGCCTTCATTTGCTGCAGCAAACAAACAAACAAACCAGAATCTTGGCCAAGCTAATCCAAAGTGTTGCTACAGCAACCTTACCAAACCAAAGTCTCCAACCTCCACCTGCCAAGTTCTGAGTGACCTAACTGTCGTTTTGAAATACTCACGCCAAAGAAGATCTCAGCCGGGACCGGCCATCACCTAGAGGGTCAGATCGGGAAAACCGGAGAACACGTTGGTCTGCAAAGACAAAGGGTCTCCTCATGCAGGGTACCTTCCTCAGTGGATTCCTGCTTTCCGTCACGACCGCACTCTCGGATGGCCGGGTCTCCGATGAGTCCCACGTTTGGGCGCCAATTTGTGGAATAAAAAGCCTTTTTAGGGGCTCTCACTGATGCACCTGGTCCTTAAACCAACAAAGAAGAGATTGGCACGGAAGCTGGAATATCAAAATAACAAGTTTATTAACCTCACATGAGGGAGACTGCGTCAATACGGTACCCTCAGGCCACTGTATGAGGCAGTTCATGGAGTACAGATACCATGGGTCTTTTATGCCCAGTTTGTAGCTGAGTTAGCATGTAGACTCAAAAAGAGGCGGTACAAGTATACACATGAATAGCTATTACACATATAAGGACTAACAGAAAATACTTAGTCAACAAAGTAGGAGGAGTAACAGAGTTGCTGACATTAGTTAAAATAGCCTGACAGTTACTCTAAGAGCAGGTGCATTCTAGCAGCTACAGGACTTTCTGAGCATGTGCAGTGCTCTGGCTCAGTACTGAAGGAGTTAATTATAGTTCCTGACTCAAGTGAAATACAAGAGCAGGCAACAGTGAAGAGGGAGAAAGCACATGGCGAGCACATGGCTAACTAAAATGGCTGCCACAAACAAAATGGCTACAGCTGATGCTAACAGCGATTTCAGCTAGTTTCCACAATAGGTCTCGCCTTTGGGACCTTATAAGTGTTTAGTTATTCAGCACAATATCCTTGGTGCAACAACATCAACTGTTGCATGGCTAAACACTTATAAGGTCCCAAAGGTGAGACCTATTGGCTATGCAATAGGTCTCGCATTTCATTGGTGGTGGAATGGTATACAAAACAGCCAATAGCAAGAGGTGAAAGAAAAATACTCCTCTCGGAAGAGCAATTAGCCAGACTATGTATATTTTAAATAATTGACAGTAAAAGGTCTGACACAAACTGCTTGCGAAAGGTGCCATCCCTTATCCCTATTAGAAACATATAGCGCTGTGAGGCATAGATAGTGTTTGCCACCAAAGGTGTGGGGCTTGAAAAATAAAGGAAATTCAGAGAAAGAATTCTGACCTTTAAAGATAACGTAATTACAGAAAACGGAAGTACTAAACGTACAAATTTCAGGGCTGCAGAGACCAGTTGCCCAATTTGGATCGGGGGGGAGGGGGAGCAGGTGGCCCCTACTTGTGCGCAGATGGCGACCATTGGTGCAAATTCTTGCTCGAAATAGACCTGTCCATCGCAAAAGAAAGTAGCCAAAATCGGTCACTGTTATCAAATGAGTTAATTAAATAACTTTTGTTCCGCTCTTTTGGTCTAACGTACAGCGAGCGCTTTGTTGAGGCCACAGTTAAGTTGGCACTATACAAATATTCTCAATAAAATGAGTAGAAATGAACCGTGATATGCACTGGATGTAAAATTTGGGACAGCAAAAAAAAAAAAGAAATTAATAGTCATAGCCCAAAGCTTGCCCACTGCTCATCCTGCTTGCTGTGGTGTTCTGTGCTGAGATCGCCCCCAAAACACGCTGGTATTTTTAGGCGCGCCCTGCGGATGAAGGTTAAACCCTCCCGCCTCTGGGAGGTTTCGAAACCCTCCTTCCCGGGCACAGTTTTGGTAAGAGTACACAACTGGGACCAAAGCCTGGTTTAAAACACCGGCGGCAGAAGAACGCGACTTTAGTTTGAGCTCCGCGCGTTCGCTCTGCTTTGGTAATTATAATATTAGTGTTAATGAGCGACGTGTTCTGTTGAATACCCTCGACGCACGTGCCAAGCCTTGCCACGCCCTGTTCTTGTAAGGAATCAAAAGGCTGCCAGGTTACTAGACAGAAATGAGGAAGGGCGGCTTGCAGGCCTGTCCTGTTCTTGTACTGAAGAAATCAAAGGCTGCCAGCTCGCTAGAAAGGAATGTGAAAGGATGACTTGCACGCACTTCCGGTACAGGATGCTGGTAAGGGGGCAGCCTCGTGCAAATGTCCAGCGCGTACACCAAACACTGTGTAGGGTCTTTTGTTCTGCATCATGTGCTTGTATCGGCTTTACAAATAACCACCTGCGATACGTTTCCAACATTACATACACCTGAGATTAATGTTCGCATTGTAAAAAGGGACAGGCAAGGGTGTTTCTTGAAAGGAGTGAGGGGGGCAAAAGATGGGTAACTCCAACCTAACAGTCGGTGGATACACGAAACAATATTTGCATTTGAAAGCTATCGTGCAATGCAACTTTCAGTTCACTTAGGGGACACAAGCGGCCCTAAGCGGGTGGGCACGCCAAGAGAAGACAGTTCACTTTGTGAGTACGAGTTTGAATTAGCAATTCCCTTCTAATTATGCCACACTGTAATATAACAACCCACAAACAAGCGAATCGCATCCAAAAGCCTTCTTTTCCTGTGTGTCACACTTCAGTAAACAGATATTCACAGATCACGAAATGGGATGGCGGAATCTAAATACGAATTCCCTGCTTACGGAGATCATGCTGTGACTACTAGACTATCTCCAAGAGCAATGCTTTTCCAGAACTAGAGACATACTAGGCAACGTCTTTAATGACGTGTTGTGCAAAGCCTATGTTTGGATATGTTTGCACCGCATGAGGTATGCTGAGAATTGACCACGAGGGAATGCTTTTGTTGACATTCTATCTGCAGCAAATATAGAGGGGATTTATATGTTATTATCCAGGGCCGCACGATCGACAAAGATCTTGCATTTGACCTGTATTTACGCCATAAAATATATTAAAATGTTTTTGTTACGCGTTTGCCATTTCTGTACGTTTTCGGTTACCCTTTTACGATCCACAATAGTACAACATTGTTGATTTTGGGATGATGACGTGAATTTTCATTTTGTAAAAGAAAATCCGCTATGCTTTGAGATGGACAACCAATGTGGCAGTAATCTGTTTACCTGGGTGCATAGTATACGGAGTCACAATGCTGGAGTCAAAAGGCAGATCATTCAAAGTGAATCATTACCTCAATGCAAGACTTATTCCTTCATTACTCGGTGGGGCGCGATTCACTTTGGAACGATGTAGGAGCCCATATTTTCTTTTTGAGTTAAGGCTGGTGAGCCACTGTAAGCTCGAAACAGAAGCCTGGCTCTGTTTGAGGTCCTCTTGGAACCTCGAGCTTAAACGAGCCGATCTTCCAGGAGGGGATTTTTTTCTAGTGGCTACAACTGCCGCCCATACATGTTGAACCAGGTTCGAATCCTGGCATATCAACCTTGGCTGGAAAAAAAACTGTACCAGTCCTCTGTTGTGAAACGCTCTTATGTCCCAAGGCAAGGGTTACACTATGTAGAAGTGCCAAAGATAAAATGTGAATTCAACCCATCACCCATACTCTAATCTCAGCCTCCAAGATTGAAGGCCAAAGCATTAACTATTGATGTCGGAAAGTGATGCCCATTTAGTGACTGAATTTTAGTGTAAAGTCAAAAAATCTGAGATCAAGTAAAGTGGATCAAATTGTGATCCTGGGCAAATACTTTATTTCACGCAGCAAGCCTCAGAGCAAGCATCCTTTCTGTTTATCATCACATGAGAGCACCTTCAAATTCGTGAGTTCGCGATGTGCGCTGTACAAACATGTCTCCCGTTTGATTTAATAGCATACAATGCTGCTCCATGCATAATTAAAATCTAAGCCACATACAGGGTACAGGACAACTGATTTGCCTCACTCATAGCAATGACAGCAGAAATGTTCTCCGTGCACGTTTAGAAACTTTCATTTATAATGCACGCCTCGTGATGCAGTGACGTAATCTGATGCACTAAGGAGAAATGCTTCATCGTATAAATTAAAACACTGCTATGAATGTAGTAGACACCTTATCCTATTCTAACATGCTGTTTGTTGTAGGATTTACATGCCAAATATTTTAAAAACTCGGCTCCTGCACGGGCTGTGCCGAGCCTTGGCACAGCTCTCTCAGTTAATCTGTTGGCGCTCCCATCCCTACTTTTAAGACCGACAGCACACATTCACCTTGGTTGCCCCGATGTATCCGTATTGCGCAAAAGCGTATTCTATCGCAAACTTGCTATTTGATTATTCCCATCAACGGGACAACTATGAGCATATATGAAGTGTACGTAACAGATGGAAGAGTATTCTGCCTTGCCAGAAAGAATCCTGGTGTGAGTAGAGCGCTATTGGAAAAAAAATAATAGGACGCCGTGCCGAACTTTGGGTTAAACGAAGCACTTCCACCTCGTGATCTCCTCAAGAAACACTAGCTCCGCCTAACCCCGCGGCACTGCGCGAGGTGTGGCAGATCCTTGAAAGAAAGTGTAATGATGTAATCTACTGTATCCCGTTATACGAAGTTAACGTGCCAGCAAACATGTTTAACATCACGAGAACTGGTGCACCACCGGAGACAGGCGCGGGTCAGCGCGCCGGAGGTCGCCCACAGAGCAACTGTCAACGAGGCATGCCTCTCAGAACAAGGCAAGGGGAGGGCTTGAAACCATGGGTATGTGTTTTCGATGTAAGAGAAATCAACACATGTAAAGCGCTCTGATACCTTCGGGTGTAGCAAGCACTATATAAAACACTAAAATCAATAAGCAATGCCCGCCATAGTACCAAGCCAGCACGCCTTGCCTCGCCTGTGCACAATTATGTAGAAGATCAAACAAGACCGCGTGTGGTGCGCGCGCACTGAAAGGAATGTTAAGTATGCAGCTGGCACCTGGCCGCGCTGCTGCTCGCTCCCGAGAACCCTAGGCCATGGGAGTCAACATTTAGAGAGAAGGCGGGACATGATCCCACCTTTGGCCAATTGCGGGCTTTCAATTTTTGAAAGCCACACGCAAAGGCCAATGGAATGTGTGGGAGGAGGCCGACCCACACGGAGAAGGCTCTTGGAAGTCTGAAGTGATTCCAAGAGCCCTCTCCTAGAGCAGCGCATGTGCGCTGCGCTAGGCAAGACCTAAAAACGAAGAAAAGACAGCATAATCCTTGCCTCTGGGTCCTGACATAGAACTCCAATTTCTTCTAAAAGATTCTCCATCGTAGGACTAGAAAGAAGTTTAATAGGAGAGAATGGGTAATCTATTATTTTTTTTATGGATGAAGCAGTATTATATTAGAAGATTCTTCTTTTATAGCTTCAGGATTTGATAAAGGTTGAGTAGATTTTATAGTGCCAATAGAATTATCAGGTTTATTAGCGTCAACACCAGAGATACCATCAGAAGATGGAACGTGAATACCAGAATTAAATTGTCACATTTGGCTATGTTCTACACCAGGCTTGCAAATATTAATAGATCTCATTGTTCTTCCCATGCACAAGCAAGTAAAATTGTCAAAAATCATCTATTGCTAGGACTTAATTCCATTAGAGGCCTGGAATGAATTGGTCTTAATACCAAGAAGTATTCCCAGAGGCTACAGGCATCCACTTTTAAAAATATTAATTGAATTGGAAAAGTATACATATCATGTGTGTTTACATATTAGTTTCACTTTTGCTGAATATGTATGCAATATGTTTCAAATTGAAAGAGAATGTTGTCCAAAATTACTTTAGGTATTTGCATTGTAATGCTTTATCTCACCTTCATGTACCTTTAATACAATGAATGATCTACCTTCTGTGAGGATAAAAAAAATACACACTATACACAAAGGATGGCAACATAAGGGAGAACATGCCAGGCCTTTTTTTTAAACTATATATATAATCTGGCATGTTTTTTAGGGAAACTAAGTAACCACCATACTCCATTGTAATTTTTTTCTTCAAGACTTCATTTTACATCTTGAATTATCCCAAATAACAAGCATGGCTTAATTCACATCTCGCTTGCATTGCATGAATTTAGGCAAGGGCATGATGAATCTCACCTGAAACCTTGGTTTCTGGGCTGCATGTCACACAGGAGGTATTCTTGAAGAACTGTTGCCTACTTTTTCACCTCTATGTATGGTGGCTACATAGGATATCATTTGAGCAAGAAAAATGGATTAAAGTTCTATTATATGTTATAGGTCTTCCTTACACCCATACACGTCAATAATAACTAAAACCCAAATCTGTCTGTTTTGAAGAATATATGTATTCTCTAAATAATGTTCTTTGATTAATTTCCCTTGACAAATGTATATATTTCGTTTTTGGCTATTACTCACCAACAAAGAAATTGTTTTGTATGGACAGGAAGTTTCTTCCTCACTATGCTTTACAAATATGTGAGCAATGGTTGTTGAGTGGATTGACTATGTCAGAGATCTGAAAGTGGTTCTAGCTTCAAAGAAAAACTGCCATTACAGACACTTTACCAGATGCCACATTTTTTGCAATATACTTCTCAATGCTCTAGATTGCAGGCGATCAACTGGTAACAGCTAGTTATCAAAATTATACATTTATTCATTCATAAGAGTGTTTTTATTCTACTTTTCTCTAACTTTTTTTTATTATTACGATAGCCGAGAAAGTATAATTGCATACATTATGATGATACTGGTTGCACTTTTGTGATATTGTGTCTTGATCTGTCCATTCCCTCGTCATATGAGTGACAAAGCTGTGTGCGCGCACTTAAGACATAGAATACCAGTTGATCCAAACATTATCTGTGATCCTGTTAGGGCGTCTACCCATGGTGCCAAAATCATAATAAAGACGTCTCAGCAAATGGCTCATCATGTGTACTCCGTTGTTATGTGTACATGACGATATAATTGACAGTGATGACATGCTGATTTAGAGGAGTGTTACCTGCTGAGGATAGATTTCCTAAAAGTACCCTTTCTCCCTGCTAGCAATACTGACGCTCCTGCAGACGTGAATGCCTTTTGTGTCTGCATGGAGTTGTGTTGTAGAGGGGAAGCCAGATTAAAGACGTTCTGTTGCTATTGCAGTCCAAAACGAGCAGCACTGAAAACCAGACGCAGCACAATTGGATACAAGCTTTTGGTTACAGCTAACTGATGGAAGACGTTTGACACTTTAGATTAAAGCGCATTTGTGCTACATACTAATTTGGGGAAATCTGTTGGTGCTAGCAAGTAAATTACATGCGCGGGTGCACCAGTAGAAGATGATGATGTTGCTACATATAAGAAGCAATATGTGGTATAATTTATGCACAATATAATTACATACAACCCAGAATTAGTTACTGGTAATACATTGTCATTTTATATCCAGGTAGACATTGTTCTTCCCTTCACGTACCACTTTATGTTGCTTGTATTTCGTTCATTTGTTGTGCAGTAAGATATACCTGGGGGAGTGTACAAGGTGCATTGTTACCAAAGTAGTTCGAGCCTGTGCACATCTCTTAGGGTGTATGCATGTTGCATATATTGCTGCTGTAGTTTTATCCATCTTCTGTGCTTCTGTTGTGGCTGTAGTCTGCTCCGTTGTGTCGAGTTTTCCGATGTTGTCCCGAGAGTGCTGTGGGCATGTCAACAATGAAAGTCACCTTTGTTGATATGATGATCTGTAATGAGCGCGGGTATGATTGCCAGTCTGTGTATCATTTGTGTTTACTAAAACTATTCAGGCTACATCTTTGGCGTGTGTATGGTATCTTATCATAATATTAAGCGTTGTGTTGAGTATGTGTTGTTGCATCCTGAGTGTGTAGCTGTTAAGTTGTCTAAGGAAAAAGGTGAGTGGTATCCCACGTTTTTTGTACCCTGATGGCTATCAGATACGAGATCTGTGTGTTACGATGTTTGTAGTCTGAAGACCTGACTCAAAGTCGCCACAGGATTCCTCTGTGTCTGATCCATAGGCAAAATCCCTCTGGGCCTCATTGTGTCAAAGCATTCATTCACATGCTTCTTTGCAAACTCAAGCAGAAGAGCCTATGCAGATTTTAACAGAATGCTATTATGGAACCCATTTGATTACCAGACCTCATAATCGTAACCAAGGTTAAGTTCCTCCTCATACCTCTTCAGTGGCCCCTGTCCCCGGTACATCCTGCACCTGTGCCTGGTAAATTGAAGTTTTAGTTTGCAGCCATATTAATCAGTTTCAGGACATCACTGCCGCCATAAAAGCTAAGCTCGAGAGGTGTTCATCTTCTCTTGACCTCCTTGTTTCGTTATGATTTGATTAAGTGCCACAATAGGGGCTCAACACTTGACCAGTAAATGGGCCTCTATTGAGGCCTAGAGAAATAGTGCATAGAATACCTTTTTGTTGTCTAATGAAGCTTTTAGACAATTGACTTTTGACTGCTGCACTTTTTCTTATGGCATCCCTATTCAGCAGTACTTGGATATTTGTTAGACAAACTAACTCCTATAACTAATGTTAACCTGAGCCATTTTAGTGTATACCATGAATGTAGCTGTTTTATTGGCACATTTTCTCGTCTCTCTGTTTTTACAGTTGGTGCTGAGAAAAATATTTTAAGGTGTACATATAAATTCAGAGTTTGCTCTACCTTCTACCTTCCATAAACCTCATTCTTTCACGACAGAAGATTCATTATATCCTTGGTTCCATCAACACTGCCCCTACCTTTATTCAATTTAGGGAAGAGCTGAATATCTCTTTGAGAACACTAAATCATAACATGGTCAATGGTCCACCTTTCCTCTCCCGATACAGCATCCCCTGGTTAGATTGACTCTCAGGTTGCATGTGGCCTTCAACCCAGTTTGGCATTCTGCGGCCTTTAGCTAAGTTTGTCCTGTACATGCACCACATATGATAACCTATACTTAAAATAAGTGCACAAAAGACTGTAGAGATTAACAGAAAACACGTTATCTGACTTGTTGCTAGTGTTCTGAAGTCACAAGGCGAGTTTTAACATTCTATAAACCATCAAACATGAATTTAAAAAGCAATGCTTTTTAAAGCCCATAAAAAGAATGCCCATTAGCAACCGATGTTTTAATGCTTTACGTGCCCTTTGAGTGGTCTCCTGCAATTTTAAGTGCTTTTTCCTTTGGGGCAGGGTTCTTTCTGAAAGGCATTCCTATCGTTTTGTGGTATGATAGCTTTTGATGAGTGCAACTTTTGTTAGGGTCACTGAAGTAGTAAAAACACATGGTATGACTGAAATTTGCCTCCGGTAAAACCAGCAAAACTCGGTTACGAAATCGGCAATGATGCACAAAAAAACGGGGCGCTGTTTTTACTGCTGATGATGCCTCGTCACTATTGACTTGATGCTCATCCTGAGGTAAAGTGTAGCAGAAACCAAGAATTCCCCTATCGGGTTTTTACCTCATGATTTAGTGTGGAGCCCTAAATATTCCTCATGCTGAGTAAACTTTATCCTTTACTTACTTTCCTACTCGCTCCCTTTCTGTTTCCATATCACATTTCTTCCTCTTCCTGCCCATATCAGACCCCTCTTTCTGTACTTCTACCTGTACCATGTTCCTCCCACTCTGCTCTTCCACTTGTCTGTGGCATCTACTCATCTGAACTTCTCTTCTTCTCGATTGTTTTATTTGAAGTAAGTAAATCCATATTATTTGATTAAAGCATTCCATAACATTGGCATGATGTAATGGGCCAAGTCAAAGAAGCAAATAGGCATTTGTCTTCCTACAGTTGATTTGGGGTTTAATTAGAATTTTGGAGTAGTTGGAGGACAGGGGTTTATGAAGAGATCTTCTCCTAGATAGTAAAAAGTTTTCAAAAAAATAATCTGTTCCAGACTATATATTCTGTTTTTAATACATTTCTATTTTATATTGATAGGTAACAAAGACTGAACTGGACAAGATTAAAGGGAGTTATAGACAATTGACAAAAGAAGTTAACTCTGCGAAGGAGAAATTTAAGGAAGCTTTGTCTAAAGGTATATTGCTGTGCGCACTTTGCAATCCTTCAGTTTGCTTGGTCTTTCAATTCAAATATGTAAAACTATACAAATGTCCATTCTAAGTGCATAATAACTTCAGATTTAATTTAGTAAGCTCTATATTATCACGGAGAGCATAAATTGGATAACATAAAGTTTCCATGGTTAAAAATAATTCAGTTTTATTGGTAACTTTCTGTTGTCCTCTAAAGACTTTTAGGATATTTGTAAAGTTAAATTTTCTTTCCTTTTTTTCGACAAGTTTGTATTTATTTTATAAACTATGCTGCAGGTTTAACAGTTATAATGATGAGAAATATGAGAATGTAACAAAATCACTGTCTTCTATGACATAAACCACGTAGTTTGAGCTATTTTGTTGATTTCACAGGTCAAATCCAAGCAATTTCGGGGACATGAATGTTTAGACCCAAATGGACTATCACAATCTTTGTGCCAAGAACAGTTCTCCCTGGTGTTTGCCTATATGTAGCTTATTGTCATAGGTCTAATGCTTTAATTGTCATTCCGTCCGTTATAGTTTTGTCAACTGAACAAGGGGGGAGGGTATGGGAGCCTATATGATGAGGGTTTGACGCACCGGTGAGGAAGGAAGGAAGGAAAGGGCGACCATTATTATTTGGTAGTTGCTATTTTGTGAGTGATCCAACTGTGCCACCAAACCTTTACATGCTGGATGGGGTAACCCTTTGCTTTACATACCTCCCAGGTGGAACAATGGTGGATGCCCCAACTCCCTTCTTATATCGGTGGATGGAGAGGGCCCTAGCTTTCCACCTCCTTGCTATATCCTTTTTGGCTATATCACATGCCGATGAAAGTGTGATTGCTTTTGACACCTCCAATTTCCTCCACTATTCCCAAGAGTGTCAATTTGGGTTTATTACCTATATGTTTTCCTACCAGTTCTACAGGTAGTGTTACATTTATTTCCAATATTATTGAATGATTTGACATTCCCAGTTTACATGCATCAGAGTTCTCTGCTTGTTTTGACATCATGTACAGGGTGGAGAAACTCAGGCACCCATCTTCATAACTTCTCTGAGGTGTAATACGTTCTGTAAAGGTAGGTAAATTGGATAGAAAGGAGGTGGGGCCGAGATCGGCAATGTATCAGGGTCTTCTTGGCCTCTTTCCATTCATCATCTTGCACCTTAGTCTCCCTCCCAGCTAGAACGGAGGAGCATTGATCAATAGGGATTGGTAAATCTGGACTATGCCACCCTTCCCCAATGGGTTCTCGTTCATCTTCGCTTCTAAGTGTTGAACTCCGAGAGTTCTGCCAGTTGTTCCAGTGTGGTTCCTGCATATACCTGAAGAAATTGGAACTGTAAGTTGTACGTCGAGAATTCGTTTCAAAAGACTTCAAACAACTTCATCTAACTTCGCTCCCAGACATCCCCCAGTTTGGAGATTCCAGTGTAATTACGGCTCTTGAATTCCAGTAATTTGGCCATGGAGGGAAGTCGCCCAGCCATAAGGGGATGAGCTTTCTTTGCCAACCAATGTGTTTTAGTGCTTTGTGCCATGCACCCATTATAGGACTCAGTGACTGACTGTAACAGAGAGTGTAGCTAAGTTTGTTTCCATTTCTTGGTTGTTTTTTAAAGGGAGCATATTCCTTTTCCAAATCTGGAAAAAAACATTCATTCCTTTTTTTTTTGGGGGAGTTTTATATAGCGCAAACTCGACCAGTTGCTTTACAGACGGACAAATTCATTTTGTTTAGGCAGGGGGAGATTAAGTGATTTGCCCAGAATCGCAGGATGTTGAGTGTCCCTGGCGACACTCGAACCTGGTTCCCCAGCTTCGAGGTTGACCGTTTTAGCCGTTAGGCCACATCCTCTCCCTATTGGCTGTTGCACTTGGCATTTGGGGTTGCTGCACTGAGTATGATGAACTACTGTCCTCAGCATAACGGGCTACTTTGTTGCTCGTGTAGAACTTCTCTGACTGTATATGTGCACTGGGGTATGATGCTTCTCTATACGGGACATAAGGAAGAAACAGTAAAGAGCTTCCCAAACAGTCAAGCAGCTTCATCCTTTCAACACAGCACACTTTAAAAATCCTCCGCAATGAGTTGACTTATCACAGGTTTCTGCCACTAAAGTGATATAAAGTCTGTAAGGTGACCCTATACACATGGTTTTATGTATGCCATTAAACAGCGGCAGAATAAACTGCGATATGTCCTACGAGTTCTGACATATTTTATACCCGGTTTTCACCCAGGCCTATATAAATGCTTTTTTTTTTTTATCACACATCCCTGGTAATGGGTCCTGATAGATAGGAGTACCTCCAGACCGTTCGCGTAACACAGCAGAACTTTGTCCAACATACATGATTGTCTTGATTTGCCTCAATGAAGAAGCGGGGTATTACTTTTTGTGTTGATATTTTCTAAATTTGCGCTTATATTGTCCGGGGTTGGGTATATAAATCTCAGATTTTTGGAGGAAAATAGTACACTGAATTTACATGTGTCATATGCTAGTTCTGCTTGAGAATTAAGAGCAGCAATTGGTCATCCTATACTGGGCATAGCCTTTGAAGCTGTAATTGTGTATTTGGGGGGGTGCTTTGGCATTTGAGGATGTTCATGAAGCTATGCCTGGACATGTTATGTCTGTGCCTAGCAAGTTGAGACTGAGAATGGGGTTTTGTTGATTGTGTCGGGGCATTTGAGCTTGTACTTGGGCACTTGAAGACTGTCCATGGATACCTGTGCTTCTACAGTATCGTGGCTGCATCTGAGGCATATCATGGCAGCACCTTGTTAATAGATGAATGGTAATGAAATAAGAATTATATCTGCTTTTCTAACTTGTATTATTCTTACACTGACTATACTTTAGTTTTTAATAAATCTTTGAGTTTTTCTATTGTTACAGAACATCAACCGATTCCCCAGTCTTGACCTCCCCAAAAAACTCATCCCACTTGACTCCAACTATTTGAATGTTTTCAGACTGTGACTATCTGCAAGATTGCCGGAACTTAGAGCACATTGGGGCTTTGCAGTCTTTGGCGAAATAGTTTAATGCAGGGCCCCAAATCGGACGTAGTCCAATTATCTTCCTCTAGGAGGGTGTATGCAATTTTCTCCATACCCATTATGCACAATGGTCTATTTGACCAGTCTTTTCCTTGCTCATTTACTATCAGGCATCCAGCCCAGCAAGATAATGGTCAGAGTCGTGGCCTTTTTAGTGCCTACAATCTCACTGATTGCATTTTAGAGTTCTTCTCGGAAAGCTTTTGGCTTCAGACACTTCCATAATACATGCTACGCCTGCCCAATTTGGCCACAGCCTCAAGAGATTCAAGTTGCTTTCTTACATTGTGTTAAGTCCCTGAGAGGCCAAATGCTACCAGCATCCTACTTGCTGCTTCTCTTCCCTGTATATGGACACTCCCCTTGTAAGCTTTGCAGAAGATCACTTCCCATTGCCCCTGAGAGAGGTCCTCACCCAGCTCCTTTTTCCAGCAAAATTGGGCTGCACTCTTTGTGACTATCTCCCCATTCAGAATTAGCCCATAGAGCAGGGATATTAGATATTCGCCGTCTGTCACTTTCCTTAATAGTTTTTCCAGTTTTGTGCTTGAGCAGATGGCCTCCTCTTTAATTTTTTTTTTTTTTTTTTTAAGACTGTGTCAGATTTGTATTGTTTTGCTTCACCTATGCTGTAGTCTGCCATCATTTGTTCAGAGGTTTTTTGTTTGTTTGTTTGTATATGCTTTATTTCGACAACTTGTCATAAAAGCTTCAAGAGACATTTAAGAAGATATAAAAAAGTGCAAATTGACATATAATACAGCGAAATAGTCCAAAAAGTGTACAAGGACAGTCCATAAAAGTGCACTATTGCACCGCAATAAATAATACAGTTGTCGAAAGCTACACAATAAAAGCTATTAAAAATTCATTAAAAAAACATAAGTGGTTTGCATTAAAAACAGTTAAAAGGTGCGAACATAACAATCCTTCCTGGCATGGGCCTCATAATAAGCACGATGTGGAACCCCCAATACTTGCCCAATAAGAACAAGTTAAGCCCTCTTTCAGATGACAGCAGAGGTAATCTAATATAAAGTGCCAGTGCATAAGATGTGGTCTCAATGGAGGATTAAACAGCCATCAAGCGCTAGAATAATTACTTCGCAACTTCTGGGGTACAATATTAGGCCACTCCTGGCAAGGCTTTTCGCCTGATTAGCCAGGCATGGCTGAGGAACTTGGCCACACCACACACAAAAAGAGCTCTTGGGTCAGAGCTAAGAATGCGCAGGGCAACCCGATGGTCCTGCGTGCCCAGTTGTCGGCAGATTGGTTTTAGCCATTTGGACCTTGGTGCATTGTACGCTGGACAAACAAACATAACGTGAGCAACACACTCCAACGAGGCTCTGCAGCAGGGATGATCTTCTGGTGTCTGTTTGGGTGGGTGCCATTTTGCAGTTAATGCGCAGACAGGGAGCGTGCCGAACCTAAAATGAATGTACAGCGTCCTGTCCCTCGGGACCTGAATTATATCTAAATAGGGCTCAAGGCGTCTAGTCTGCTTATGTAGATAGAATTCTTCCGTCAATCTGCCCACATTGGGTTTACTGATTTCCTGGCTGTCCACCCATTCCCAATACACCCGTTTGAGCTCCTCTTTACTTGGTGGATCTTGCCTGTCCCAATGTCCTTGAAGGCCCAGAACTGTCAGTGTTTTCCTGATATTTGAAATCCATCTAATTCTGTGGCCAGCATCTATATGTATGATCTCTGTGAGTGCTTCGGCATATTTGGAGAGTTTGGGGGTCCGCCTAATACGAGCCCAAAAGAGCAATGGGCGCAACTTTGCTATGTCACCGATCGACCCCCTGCCCATATCGAGCATTAAAGGTGTTAATGGAATGTTACGGGGAAGCATCACCAGGTCCCTTAAAAACTTATGTTCAGATCTACAAATGCCATCGACATGATCAAACCCCCATAGCTCAGCTCCATAAAGAGCTGTGCTCACTGCTTTGGCGTCATAAACCGTGAGGGCCGGTGCAACTGGCCTACTTTGTGAGGAACAATGTTCTTTTCCTAGTGCCCCGGCCACACGTTTATGACCCATGAGCATCTTAGCTAGGTGGTGCCTCCATGACATTTTGTCAGAGAGTCGGACACCAAGATAGTCGAAGGTACCGACTCTCTCCAGGGGTACCCCAGCCAGCAAAAGATTGCATCTAAACGATTTGTGGGGGTTGAATGTCATGAACTTGGTTTTTGAGGTGTTGATAACCAGTCCCCGGGAGTCACAGAAAAGTTGAAATCTATTAAGTAATCTTTGTAAACCTGCTGGGGTCTTAGACACCAGCAGGGTATTGTCAGCAAACAGGAGGGTCGGTACCTTGTTGCCCGCCAGGGTTGGTGCATCTGCTGGATCTTCTTGCAGAAAACTGACCACCCCGTTCATATATAAGGAGAACAGGGTGGGTGCCATGACACAACCCATGCGGACTCCCCTGTTGACAGGGATCCGCTCCGTTAGTTGGCCTTGTGTCCTCCATCTCACCTGAGCATAATTGCCCTCATGGAGCCGGACCAGCAGGTTGAGGATAAAAGGAGGAATACCCATGTGTCCAAGTATATGCCACAGCTTGTTCCTGGGTACCAGGTCAAAGGCAGTCTTTAAATCAATAAATGCGAGGTAAAGACTGCCCTTGCCGATTACCACTGTTTTCCAATATATAAGAAGCAGCCTGAAAACCTGGTCAATCGTTCCAGTGCTGGCCCTGAAGCCAGCCTGATATTGAGAGAGGATAGCTTCGTCTTCTGCCCATAGTTGAATCCTCTGTAACAGAACTCTACCGAAGACCTTCTGCATTGCGTCTATCAAACTAATTGGTCTGTAGTTTGAAGGGTCTTCTCTAGCGCCCTTTTTGTAAATCGGGACCACCTCGGCGCCCTTCCGGGACCCCGGTACTGGGCTGCCGCTGGCAATGGCATTAACGAGGAGAAGAATGTAACGTGCCCAGTTTGTAGTGTCTGCGAGAAATAAGTCGCCAGGCAGGCCATCCGGTCCAGCTGCTTTAGCAGGGACTATTTTCCTTAGCGCAGCCTCAATCTCGGCCAGAACAAAGGACTCACTGTCATTATCAGCATTAGAAAGCTCATAAAAGTCACATGGCTCCTCGAGTGGCATGGCCTCTGGTGCAGAATAAAGCTTCCCGAAATGGTCATGCCATTCGTGGCTTGGGGTGTGATTAGGGAGTGAGCATACATCTTTCTTGTTGCCCCGGGTAACTAGGGTCCAAAATAGATTGGTATCCTTGGCTAAACTTGCTTCCTTCAATTTCTGCCAGTGTGATTCATCCCATTTAATCTTTGCTTGATACAAAGCTGCTCTGTAGTTCTTCCTAGCAACTTTGATCAGGGGGCAGTTCTTATCTCTGATTGATGTGGTTAGGAGCTGTCGTTTGCGCCTGCAGTCTTTCGTATACCACGAATGAGGCCCTTTGGAAGACACACTGGGCTTACTGCTCTTGCCGGGGGCTAGGAAATATGCACTCAGTTGTTCCACTGTGCGAGAATGGACAGTGAGAACGTCTGCCAGCCCCCGTGGGTCGGAGACTGCAGCCTGAAGCTCTGAGGTACTCAGGGCCAGGACTTGCCGTATACCAGCAATTTTAGATTCTTGCAATGCAACCTTACGCCATTTTAGGAATCTTTTGCAGTTAGAAGGAACGATCTCTCTAGTAGTAGTTAAAATTGGGGTGCTCTCAAGATGGCAAGGGACAGCCCACAGAGACTTCATAGTAGCGCAAAGGGGGTTATGGTTGCTGTCGGTGGTGGTGCCCACATTCATATCTACTAGATCTCCCCAGAGCCTTACATCTAGTAAAATATAATCAATGCGTGACGGGCAGCTAGCTCTATTGAAGGTGTTTGCACCCTGACTATCCGATGGGGTTCTTCCGTTTTCTGCTCTCAAGCCGAACTCTGTGGTGAGGGCATTAAGTTGGAGTGCTAACTGTGTCCATCTTTTGACAGGGGGTAAGTTTAGTGGGGGGACGGTCCATTTGTTGTCGTCATCCTCGACCCCCAGCAAATCCTCTGTATCCAGGGGCTCGAAGGTGCAATTGAAATCTCCTGCCACCACGACTCTAGAATGGGGCGAGCAGCTAGCTAAGCTTTCTTCCAAAGCTGTGATTTTTTTTTATAACATATTTTATTAGATTTTTCATTTTTACTTTTGCCGAATAACAATCAGCAGCCATTACCGTATAAACCATTACAAAATGTACATGTATATATGCAGTGTAATCCAAGAATTCAATAGGCAGTTACGTTTACAGTGATACTCACAAAATACAATAAGGCATAGCAGTTCGTTGCTCAGCCGTATACGGCAGTCTATGGTCCCTAAAGGAAGCCTTAAGTGGTATCTTACAGTCTGCGCTGTTATGCCAACAACATCTAACAAACAGGTTTATGTAATGTAGTAAATAAAGGCTATCCCTCCCTCCCCCCCTAACCCAACTTCTTCTGGCCCCGTTCCTCCTTGTACTTTGCAGTGAAATACTCCATTAACCACCCCCTCCATAACCAACAAAGCTCCAAGATTCATAGTTACCATTTCAAGTTGTATAGTAATAGACCAGCAGGGCTTATCACTCATGTATCGTATTGGCCAGTGCGGGGCAGGGTAGTCGGGTGCCTATTGCGCCTGTGCCGGAAGGACCGGCGGCGGCGCAAGGGCTTTGAACGCTTCTAAAATGGTATCCCATTCAAGGGAGATTAAGGTCTTGCGTAGACCCCTGGCTTCCTCCCGTCGGATCGCTGCGCTTTCAGCGCTGCTCCATCTCACCACCTCCCCGTGCCAGCTACAGAGTGTTGGGGGTGTAATGGACTTCCATCTCATTGTGAGAGTGCGTTTGGCCAGTAGCAAAGCTAGGTCGATAAAGCGAAACTGTACTTTCTGCACTGTGGGACGGCGGGTCAGCCCCAGTAGGCAAACGGCGGGGGAATCTGGGAAAGGGATCCCAGTCGCAGTTCTAACTGTGGTGACCACCTCCATCCAGTATGAGGCCAGCTTCGGGCACACCCAGAGCATATGAAGCAAATCTACATCCTCCAACCTGCACCTGGGGCAGTGGTGTTGTGTGGCCGGGTACATGCATTGTAGCCTATGTGGGGTAAGATACGCCCTGTGTATGACCATGTATTGAATGAACTTAAACTTGGCTTTGCGCGGGATTTTCTTGGGGTATTCTAAGATCTTGCCCCACTCTTTGTCCGTTAATTCGGTGCCAAGGTCTGTGGACCATCTATTGCGCAAGTCTGTCAAGGGTACCCTAGTGTGTGCTGTTATACTTTTATATAGCCATTTAGTAAGGTGACGGCCCTCTCCCATCAGGTAGATCATGTAGACCAGTTCATGTCGGGCCGGTGCCGTCCTACTTGGGGCCCAATGTTTCTTTACAAATTGTATGAGTGCGGCATGAGTGAGGTACAGTGTATCAGGGACTCCATGACACCGTACGAAATTGCCATGATCCATGAGGGTGCCTTCATCAAACAGTGCGCCCACTGTGGTAACCCCCCCCTCCGTCAAGGCTAGGAGACGCCGCTTAGTAAGTAGGCCTGTAGGGGTAGGGATGCCTAGGAGTGGCAAGTTATCCGAGTACGGGGGGCAACTCCGCGTGTAATGGACTGCCTTTTTCCAGTACTCTAGCGCTGTGCGTAGGAGTGGTGGGGCATTGATCGGTATACGAGCCGCCGGCAGGAGCAGCGTGTGGAGTCCTCCCCTGTCTATATCCGCGGGGGTATAATCTATCTCATGTAGGTTACGCCGCGCTAGCCAGTACGAAAGCCACTGCTGTTGACTGGCATAGCAGTAGGCACGGAAATCAGGGGCACCCAGCCCCCCCTTGTCGGTATCCAGTTGTAATTTAGCCAATCCCACCCTCCGGCGGCCTGCACCCCAGATTAGGTCAGAGAGCATCTTGTTCAATGAGTTAAGGAGTGTAGTCGGGATCATCACAGGCAGGTTAGTAAAGAAATACAACAGTCGCGGCAGAACCACCATCTTTGAGATCGCCACTCGTCCCATCACAGAGAGCGGAAGGGAGGACCAGAACAGAACCTGTGCCCTGAGTGATCTGATGGCTTTTCCCAAATTGCCTTCTATTAGCTCCGGTGCAGTCCTGTACACTTGTATACCGAGGTATTTAAACGTGTGGGTTGCAACCCTTGGAGAATAAGGGCCAAATTGGATGGCCTCAGTGTGTTCCCCGGGACAGAAAAAGAAAGCGTAGGATTTACCCTCATTGATAGTAAGGCCCGAAATATGTGCAAAGGTGGTGAAAGTGTCCGACAAAGGAGCGAGTTCCGCAGTTAAATATTTGGCATATAGAATGATATCATCTGCATATGCAGATATTATATGCGTCTCCTGCCCCACCTGTACACCCAACAGCGCCGCAGTCATCCGTACCCTAAGGGCCAAGGGCTCTAACGCTAGGACGAACAGTAATGGGGAAAGGGGACATCCCTGTCGGGTGCCCCTACCGATTTGGTATTCTCGAGAAATGTGGCTCCCAGTGCGGGCTCTTGCCGTGGGGACCGAGTATAACAGTTTGACCCACCTCAGATATTCCGAAGGGAGTCCTAATCTCTCGAGTGTCTGGAACAGGTAATCCCATCTGAGCGTGTCAAATGCCTGCCTCAAATCTAGAGTGATACAACCCGCATTACACCAGTTCGAGGGGGTAGCGGTCATAACGTGATATAGCCTCCTTATGTTAAGCGAGGTGCTACGTGCCGGTATAAACCCACACTGGTCAGGGTGGATCAAATGATGTAGATAGGGGAGCAAGCGGCTTGCCAGAATTCTGCTCAGTATTTTATACTCGGTCGTTAATAAGGACAGGGGTCTATAGCCAGAGAGGTCCGTAGTCGGCCGCCCCGGTTTGGGGAGGGAGACCACTAGTGCCTGCCTAGTAGTGGGGGGCAGTGTTCCAGCGTCTCTCGCAGTATTGTACAGACGCTCTATTTGGGGCACTAGGGAGTCCGAGAAAGTAACAAAGAATTCGGCTGGGAGGCCATCAAGGCCAGGGGCCTTGTTGCGGGGAAGACCTCGGATGGCAGCTTTGATTTCTGCTCTAGTAATGGGGCCCGAGATATCATCCTGCGCTGCTTTAGATAGTTGGGGGAGTTGTACATCAGTGAAAAACGCCTCCAGAGCGTCCTCGTCCAACTGGGGGGGGGTGATTGGTAAAGCGTCCGATAGTATTCGTAAAAAGCTGCATTAATGCCCTGTTGTGTATCCGCCGTATCGCCGGTCACTGTGATGACCTCGTGTATGGGGGTGTGCGGGGGGTCATCCTGCAGTATTCGCGCCAGTAGTGGGCCGGCCCTGTCGGCCTCGGCGTGCTTGGCGTGTGTATAGGCAGTGTAGTCAATGCATCGCAATGTTTCTAGGAGCTCTGCGTGTTTTATCCTAGCTTCTTGCAATGGGGCGTCCTTAGAGGGATCATTTGCCGCTGCCTGTTCTAATGCATTCAAGGTGTTTTCGACTTCCCTAAGATTATTGTGGATTTCCTGTCGCGCCCCTGCTGTGGTGGTAATAGCTAGGCCTCTGATCACAACCTTGAAGGCGTCCCACTCCACCTGCGGGGTAGAGGCAGTTCCTGTGTTTTCAGCAAAGTAGTGGTGAATGCCCGTGGAGAGGACCTCCCGGAAGATAGCGTCCTCGAGCATCTGAGGCCAAAGCTTCCAGGTGGGGACCGGAGTGGGGACTCTGCCCCATGCTAGCGTGATTTCCAATGGGTTATGGTCCGAAAGTGTCTTACCCAAATACGTGGCATGCGTGATCTGGGCCGTGATGTGATTGGAGCAGAAAATCCTATCTATACGGGTGTGTAGTTGGTGTGGATGAGAGAAAAAGGAGTATTCGCTACTAGTCGGATGTTTCAATCGCCAAACGTCTCCCATCCCCCATCTGTCCGCCCAGGCACGCAGTGCTTCAGCCTGTCTTGTGGAGCCAGCACCAGCTAAAGGGGGGGTGAGATCTGTCAATAGCGGTATCCAATACAGCGTTATAGTCTCCGCCTATTATCCATGGGCATGTAGCCCAGGCCGCTAGTACAGGGTTAATACTCAATAGGAATTTGTCTTGCTCAAAGTTGGGCGCATAGACACTACCCAGTATTATTTGTGTGCCATCTAGCATGCCTCTCACCAATATATATCTGCCTAGAGGGTCCACCCGTTGCTCCAGTGCCTTAAAAAGGACTCCACTTCTAACCCATATCGAGGCACCTCTGGCAAAGGCGGAGTATGATGTGGAAAAGACCTGTCCCCTCCACTTCTTACGCAGTTTAGCTATCTCAGCTGTGGTCAGAGCATACAATATGCGCCCGACGCCTATTGAGTTGCGCGTGTATTCTATGTCTCTTGTGGACAGACCCCAATCCCCGCACGTTCCAAGTAACTACGTTGTAACTATCCTGCATGTGTGCTCAGAGTGCGCTAACAATCGGAACACGTGTGGCATAGGGGGAGCGGCAATACACAGTGTTGTGGAATTAGGGGGCCAGAATGTAATAACTACTAAACTACGAATTACAATACTCGGTCCAGCAGCGAGAACTACGCTGGCCCAAACCAGGTGCACAACGGTGCAAACAAGCAACAGTGTGCGCGTTGCTTTCGCTGTGGGGGGGTGCATTCCTAAAAGCCGCCTGGTGAGGCGGGAACGGCGTGTGCTCTACGCTGCCTGGACCCTAAGTGACAATGTTCAATCCGGAGTCGGCCCATCAGAAAAAGCCCCCCATGCATTGTGAATAGGGAAACTTACATTTGCACACCAAGATATTTTAGCTTACAATATGTTCCAGCGGCAGCCACCCGGTCACCCCAGGAACCCATCAGCGGTCTGAGGCGTAATATTTCTAAACACATTTATACTGGATTCTGAGTCTGAGTGGATCGAGGCGTCCTCTGAGGAGTCCGAGGGTATTGGGTGCGTTCCTTCCCGGAACCTGTTGGCTGTCTCCAGCGCCTCCGCCTGGTTCCGCTGAGCCTGCTTCGGGGTGGGGTTCCCAGGCTTGGTCACGCGTCCTGCTCTGAAGCGTTTGGACTTGCGGATCCGCCTCGGCTTCGGGGGTGCGTCCATGAGTTGTGAGGGGGGGCCGGACTCCCCCGGGGGAAACTCGATTTCGAGCCACCCTTCTACCTCGTCTGGTGTCTCAAAAAACTGTTTCTTGTGGTCATGGATTACTTTCAACTTGGCTGGGAACAGCAACGCATATTTGATGTTCAGCGCTCTGAGTTTTTTCTTTGCGTCTTGATAGAGGGAGCGTCTGTGCTGTACCAGAGCAGTGTAATCCGGATATAAGGACACCCGTTGATTCTCATAATGTATTTGGGACCGTTCTCTCGCCCTCTGCAGCAGTACGTCTCTATCCCTGAAATTTAGAATTTTCACTATCAATGGGCGGGGGTGGGCTCCAGCCGTCGGCCTACCAGATGGAATCCTATGTGCCCTCTCTACACAGAAATAGGTAGACAAGCCTTCCGGGGCCACATGCTCTTTGAACCAATGTTCCATGAAGATGGTGGGCTCCGTCCCTTCGCAGCGCTCTGGTAGGCCTATGACGCGGATGTTGTTGCGTCGGGCTCTACCCTCCGCGTCGTCCGCCCTCTCCTGCAGCCCAGCGACTTGTTTCTGGAGTCGTGTGAGTTGTGCTGCATGTTCCTTATGCTGTGGCATCAGTTCAAGAAGCACGAGCTTATTGTCCTTGACAGTTGTGGCCAACTTGGCATGGTCAGCCTTAAGGAGGGTGAATCCCGTAGTCAGGGAGCCAAGTTGCTGCTCTATGGCCGCCCTCGAGTCTCGCACTTCTTTCAAGATGAGATCCAGCTTGTCCGTGGGGGCTTCAACGTCAGTGGGGGGGACTTCGTCCACAACCTGTGAAGCAGGCTCTCTGTCTTCCGTCCCCTGAGTATCCATTGCGCCAGCCTCCTGCGCTTTCCCCCTGGGGCGCCCCATTGCAGTGACACCCAGGGGACCCTACTGCATCCCTGCCCTAGCACAGCGACCGTGCCCTGCAGGGGGTTATCGACACTGTGCTCGCGGATCGGTGGGGGCACTCACAGACCGGAGAGGATCGCCGCTGCGTCACTAACGGCGGGCAGGCCGTCCGGCGTCAGCCCTCCTCAGGCACGCATGTGTCCCCCAGGGCACACCACTGCCGACACGGCCGCCGCCCCGTCGAAGCGTAACTCTCAGGCCCGGTGGCCCCTCACTGTGTTTGGAACGGCTCCTTAGAGGGTCATCTGCATCGGGGGGCTACTCCAGCGCCCCGTCGCCACCATCACAGCAAGGAAGAGAGGGCTAATGTGGCTGCCCCTGCTTACTCACGGCACAAAATTTGCCCAAATCGTCACCGGAATCAGCCCCCCCCCCCCTGGGATGGTGGTTGCTCGTTGATCTATCGATTGTCAGGCCCCAGTCAGCCTCGCCAGTCGCAGCGGCCACACCCCGCCGGCCGCGGCGGGGTCCGCACACAGTGCGCAGCGCGGGCCTCTCTCGCGGGTGCTCCCTCGGCTTCAGACCTGCACTAGAACCACGGGGTCGAGCGCCGGCATCAGGTGCATACAGCAGCGGCCGCTCCCGGGTGCTCCCGCGGCCGCAAGAACAGCTCCACGACGCCCTGGGTGGGTCACAGGGGAAGCAAATAGGGCAGATCACCGGCCGCAATGGTCTTGGAGGCCCAGGTGCAGCTCTCACCTCTCGTCTCCCCCGGGGTCGGCCACGGCTTCAGCGGGCCCTCCCCCGTCCGCAGGCCTCAGCCCCTGGCAGGCGGAGCAGCCGGGATTCAGAACAAGAATCAGCAGCAGGTAGGCGCCGGGTACAGTCCGGGGATCCCTGCGGGGGATTCAAGGGTCTGTGGGCGCCTCTCCGGCAGGATTTAGGCAGGATTAAAGAGGTCCGGGCACGGAGCTCGTTCACCGAGCGTCCACCATGTTCGGCAGTTGGCCACGCCCCCCCTTCCAAAGCTGTGATAATAGGTGAAGGTCTGCCCCCTTTGGTCCCCCTTATATAGACCTTAAACAAATCAAGCATGCTCCCCCCCCCCCCCTCCCTAGGCCCCCTGATGCTGAGTCTCAAAATGTCCGGGCTAGAACTTGGTTGTAAAGTAATTTGACAGCCCAGGGCAATGTTCACCCAGATGATCAAACCCCCTGACGGGCGCCCTCTCCCCACAGTTGTTGCTGGCGAGTAAAAACAAGCATAGCCTGATTTATGCAGGGGGCCAGACTCCAGGTCTCTTGAAAAATGCATATGTCGAAACCCTCAATTAGTTTGTTCCAGTGGGGGATTGACAATTTGCTGCTTAGCCCGGCCACATTCCAAGATAATATCTTTAGCTGGTGGTGTGAAGCTGAGCCAGGTACAATATTTCTACTTGGAGCGTATTGGCTGGGCAGGGCTAAGGCATGGGGCAATACCTGAGAATCTAAGAGTGTAGAATGTTCCGGACCCCGGGCCCTCTGAGTGTCAGGGGAGCTGCTTTGACCCATCTTCCCCAAGGAACTATCTTCCGTTAGCTCAAATTCAAAGCATGGGACCGGGATGTTATGGGAACTAGCCTTAATATTTGGGAGGATGGTATATGGTCCAGGGTGCAATTGGCGCTCAGTCTGTAGTCAGTCGATAGCCTCCAATGAGGTTCCTCCGGCTGAAGGAATGGGTGGTTGCATGACGGGTTGCCTAATCCGGTTAGCAGGCAGAAATCGCCTAAACTGTATAGAAGAGGTTTCAGAGGGACAGGTGCGGTATTCCAGGGCAAGGAGGTTTTCGGCCAAATCGGCCCTATTCATGGTGAGCTCAATGCAATCTAGTGGTTGGGCTGGAAACGTGCGTCTCCGAGCCCTAGTGATGTCATCCCGTATCACTGGATTTATAAGAACAATGGTTCAACGGTGGCCTAAAAAGGTCCAATAGCAAGAGTGGTGACCCAGAGAGGGGCACTGTATTGTTCAAAAAATGAATTTAATTCAATAGGGAGCAAGAAAAAGAGTCTGTAAAGGGTCATATAGGTCACAGAATGACAGATATGTATTCGCATAAATTTCAATTTATAGGGTGCTCACACAATAAGTGAAAGAAAGCGTGACGTGAAATAGTGATAGTGAATTTTTAAAAAGGCATCGCATTGACAACAATATAGTTGAACTCCCTAAATGATTTATACAAGTTACAAGGAGTTCATGTTGTAGAATGGTCGACGTTTCGAACCCAATTATTGGGGTTCATCTTCAGGACAATGGATTCATTAGCCAGCAACAGCAGCAGCAGGACGTCTCCGTCTGCACGGCTTCAGGCACCCATTAAATGCCCTGTCTCCCAACTAAATAAATTGATACTGCCCTGGTGGCTTCATGCAATACCCAGCTGCGCAGCTTTAGTCTGCTTGATCTCACTTGACGATTCAATTTGGCTTTTTAACACACTGCCTACGGGGAGCCCTGGACTCCCGTGCTGATTTACTGTCCCTGGGAACCACCGAACTAGTCATGGGTTATTTTCGCTAAACCCACTCTGCTTCGGACCAAGTTTTCTCTGTCCCTTGACTTTCCGCCAGTGACTGCGACCAATGAGTACAATCACCAATTAGCTCACCATTGTCCTGAAGATGAACCCCAATAATTGGGTTCGAAATGTCGTCGACCATTCTACAACATGAACTCCTTGTAACTTGTATAAATCATTTAGGGAGTTCAACTATATTGTTGTCAATGCGATACCTTTTAAAAATTCACTATCACTATTTCACGTCACGCCTTCTTTCACTTATTGTGTGAGCACCCTATAAATTGAAATTTATGCGAATAAATATCTGTCATTCTGTGACCTATATGACCCTTTACAGACTCTTTTTCTTGCTCCCTATTGAATTAAATTCATTTTTGAACAATACAGTGCCCCTCTCTGGGTCACCACTCTTGCTATTGGACCTTTTAGGCCACACTTGAACCATTGTTCTTATAAATCCAGTACCACCCCAGCTTCATATATCGGGGTACCCTTGTTTCCCAAAAACCTTATCCCGTATCACTGGGCGGCAGCCCCTAACATGGGGAATCCAATGGATAGCTTTGTTGGTCAGGGTGCCTTCATTCTCAAAGCCACTCTTTGAGCCAAGCTTGGGGACATTAACCATGAAGATTTTCAGGGCATGGGGCGAATGGGTGGTATCTATATGGTTCAGCTGATGTTGGGCCTTCTGTAGGGGGCGCTGTGCCAGGGGTGGGATGGTGGGTCTGGTGCAGTTTGCAGAATCCTGGGTGGCTACTATGCTATAAAGATCTTTATGGGCGCTAGTTTTAGAATTATTTGGATGCTTGGCCATAGAGTGAGATGGAGTGTGCTTATAGGTTGATGCAACAGGGGGGGCAAGATGGAACCATGGCCTATAGTACCCCCATCATTAGTGGCTTTCACACGCGCCGTGTGGGATTGTGGGTAGTGTTCTGTCAAAAGGTTTATGTGCTGCTGACAAGGTGGATCCTTTTGTAGTATCAGTTTGACCAGAGTGGTGAGATCTTCAATCATGGATTTCATGGTTCCTATCTCGGACCTAAGCATGTTAATAAGCTGGGGTGTGTCCTGCAGTTCTGGGTTGAGCTCTGCATTGGGCCCTGTGATAGGCATAGGGGGTAGCTGGGGTGTGACTTCCCTGTAATCATCAGGCATATCCGCCAGTGGTAAGAACCTGTTTGCGCAGGAGATAGCAGGTCCAGGCTGGCGGTCATTAGTGCAAGTAGGGGAGATGCGAGAATGACAAGCCCTCGCGGGGTCTAATGGTGTCTCTATGTTGGATGTGGCAGCCCCCTTTCGAGGGGGTTTTTGGAACATTGCTGGAATGGTGGTTGAGCGGGGTGGGCTGGTGGATTTAGAAGGGGATTGGCCAGGAGTGTGGAGCGTAGTTGGTTCAGCCTCTAAAATACCTTCACACTCACTAATAAGGGTGTCTTTCGATCCAGGACGCAGTTACTTCCTGCGTGTTTGAGTGATTTCCTTGCCTTTTTCCCCTTATCAGCCCGACCATTACCGCCGCCACCTCCTCCTATTCCCTCCATAGTTTTCCTTTTACCCATATTTTTTAACCTGTGCGGAGTATTGGCTAATGACTAAAGAATGGCAGTAAGCAACCAAGTAACTAGTGCTCAAGTCGCTGGCAATAGTCAAGAGCAAGCTCCAAACTGCAGTGGTGAAGCGTTAGTTCATAAACCCATACAAAGAATTCCAGTCCATAGGGTTTTCCAACTTGTCTCTACGCGGGGCCTGCTCATGTAAAAAACAAAAAAATTTGCACAGTACCTCAAGGAGCAGGTGTTGGTCTGCAACGCAATCCAAGGGTCCGATGAAAGAGGGGTGGCCCTGCCCTGCCTCTTCCTGGCAATGACGGGCAAGGACGGGCCCGCCCTTGGCCCGGGCTTTGCCTGGGCGCGGCCCGCGGCGTCCCGTGCTGCGGTAGACGGCGCTTTTTGAAGCGCGAGTAAGAAAACTCCTCCCTCATGGGAGAGCAGGGTATTCTGGGGCTTGGAGTCCCCCAACCGATGGCAGCAACCGGCAGTGGCGGTGCGGGCAGCGTCCAGCGCTGCGGTAGACGGCGCTTTTTGAAGCGCGAGGAAGAAAGCTCCTCCCTCCTGGGAGAGCAGGGTATTCTGGGGCTTGGAGTCCCCCAACCGATGGCAGCAACCGGCAGTGGTGGTGCGGGCAGCGTCCCGCGCTGCGGTAGACGGCGCTTTTTGAAGCGCGAGGAAGAAAGCTCCTCCCTTCTGGGAGAGCAGGGTATTCTGGGGCTTGGAGTCCCCCAACCGATGGCAGCAACCGGCAGTGGCGGTCAGAGGTTTTTATCACACCCCGGAGAAACATGTTGCCAATTGTAATTTACCAGATCTCCTGCCTTTGCCTAAATGCCTTACTATCCAATACAAGAATAAAATACGGGTTCCCAAAAAGTGGTGTTTGGGAAGTTCGGTGTTTTGTGAGCCCCAATTGTTCTCCAAGAGTGTTCCAAATTTCTAGTGTCGCTCTGGTTATTGTGGACCTTGATAAGTTGAAAGCTGTATATTTGGGTTGCTTCTCAGAGATACCCCCATGCCAGGTGATGTTTCATGAAACATCAGTGTCGTTCTGATTCCTACTTTGTCTACTGCAGCAAAAAGCTCAAATGCATAGCTTGATAGTAGGCAATGAAGCTTTTGATGCCTTAGATCGATAGGATGTTTTGCTGCTATCTAGACTTCTTGCCCTCATTGATAAAACTCATACATGCTTGTATCAGTTTTGCAAATTCTGTTGATTTTCTTTTACTAAAAGCTGAAAATTAGCATTGTGAGTGGACCTTAATGTGTGGGACCCAACTGTATTTCCAAATATTTAATAGTGCTGCTATTGCTTTGCAAGGATGAGTTCTCTTGTAGCCAGAGACTGTCTCCCTTACTCACATTGATCCCAATTGTATCGAGCTTGGACATATTTCATTTGAGTCCCGAAACATCACAGTATGCATGCAGTTCCTCTATTAGAGGCCCTATGGAGTTTTTCGGGTTGGTCAGTGACAACAAAATGTCATCAGCAATCAGAGAAAGTTTAAACTCTTATCTACCTAATCTTTTCCCCCATATTGATGTGCTGCTATGGATTGTTTGGCCCAATTGTTCTAGATGTAGAGCAAAGAAAAAGGGTGACGATGGACACTTCTGTCTCATCCCACAATCAGTCTTCGGAGCTTCCAAGTCATGGCCATTGATATTGCCAAAAAAGTCCAATCTACTCGATAAAAGGCTTTTTTGTCATTGAGAGAAGGTAGAAGCACTACGTTTGTAAGTCATATCAATCAGATTTACCACTTTCTTTTTGTTGTCACCTACTTTTCTTGTGAAGATAAACCCCCGCTTGGTAGGGATGTATTAAATCTTGTAGCATGTGTCAAATTCTATTGGCTATTATATTTGTACAGATTTTAAATTTTACACTCAACAATGATATTGTACTGGCCCCCTTGACTGATACTTTTATTAGCTGGAACGTCAGGGGCTTGAATAGTATGGCAAAGCGTTAAAAAGTTCATGCATACTTGATGAGATGGGAAGCCCATATCACTCTTTTACAAGAAACCCACTTCACTGGCCCGGAGAGGGACGCTCTTCTCAGGCGCTGACGGGGGCAGATATTTGCCACTACATATTCCGCGTTTGCCAGGGGAGTCCTGGTGTGGATCCGTCCTGGTGTCTCGTTCCAGAAAACACGCAAACTAATAGACCCTAATGGAAGATATGGCCTGATAACGGGCCGACTCGCAGGCCGAGACCTGACCAATGCTAGGCTCTAAGTCCCCAATTCAGATCAAGAACGTTTTTTCAATAGTCGAACACTGGCTCTACACCTGACACCTATCATACTTGGCGGAGACTATAATAGTGTGACAAACCCCACACTTGACCTCTCCTGTTCACACTTGGGGGATTCCCCTTCAATACAGCTAGTACAGTCGTACTGGGATTTGCAGTGGAGATGGGGCCTCGTAGATTCCTGGAGGCAGTTGCACCCAGAGGCTAGGAATTATTTGTACTTTTTGGGAATGCACAGCTTGCATGTACGGTTGGAGGCCTTCCTTTGCTCTCCTGAGGTGCACAGGACTGTGCTGCACACTGAGTACCTCTGCCGCACTCTTTCTGACCATAACCCTATATTGCTCACATTAGACTGGCACAGAGAGTGTCCCCGGATCCCGCATTGATGCCTGCGCTTGGAGACTCTAAAAGACCCAATCTTTAAGCAGTCCACAGGAGAGGCTATTCTATAGCCAATGCCCACTCGATGGCATCCCTTCTGACTGAGTGGGATGCTTTCAAAGCAGTGATAAGATGCAGGTGTATTGTTGAAGTGGTGGTAGTGTGACGTACTCTAATACACATAGAAACTTGGGAGAAAACCCTGAGAGACCTGGAGAAGGCTTGCCCTGCGAACCCTGGGCTGCAACAACTTCTAGATGCGAAAGAACTTCTTGAGGCATGCACGGAGAAGCTCATGTGCTTTGACCACTGCGAATATATGATCTGGGCCCATGTTGAGCGCAACAAAGCGGGACATTGTTTGCATGGCTCACTTACCCCACGTCCAGAAGCTCCTTAATAGAGAGAGAATCCACTGTGGGAGTAAGTCTTTACGGGCAAAACAATATCAATCAAAGCTTTTAGGGCTATTATACCACCTAATATGCCCCCCATCTCCCCTTGAGCCACGGAGGGGGACCTTGACCAACTTTCTGGGCCCTGTGGAGTTGCAGCCACTAGGCACAGATGACACTGAAGAATTGGGAGGCCCCATAACTTTGCAGGAAGTGCAGACTACCATTAAGGCCATGGATCGGGGTAAGGTGCCTGGGACTAATGGCCTTCCAGTGGAGTTCTATGCCTCGTACATGGAGGAGCTGGCTCCCAAACTGGTTGAATTATATGCCGCAGCTCGGGAAGCCGGTCGCTACCACCAGCAAATCCCTAGTAATCCTCCTATTGAAGCAAGGTCGGCCCCCTTGTGATGCAATAGCATATCGTCCTTTATCAATGAGCAATATGGACTATAAGATTGAGTCTCGTATTGGCCATCTGCCTTCTCCCTCACATGTCCACACTCATACACACCGACCAAAATGGATTCATCCCGGGGCAAAATACAGCACTAAACATTCGCAAACTTCCCTCCCTTAGGAAAACTGTAGGTCAATGAGAACAATGCAGTGATAGTCTCGATCGACATTGAAAAGGCACTTGATAGCTTACATTGCGACTACCTGTACCAGGTGATGGACAGGATAGGGTTGGGAATGGGCTTCCTCCAGTGGACCAAACTCCTCTACACAGGACCTACTGCGTGGGTTCACACTGGCAGGGTAATATCTAACTCTTAAGAGGTGGGGAGGGGAACCAGACAAGGCTGCCCCCTCTCCTCGCTTTTGTATGCCATCGCTGTTGAACCACTGGCCAGTAGAGCATGGGCTGTGGCATTCTACCGGGGATTATAACGTCGAGGGATCTACCACAGAATTGCATTTTATTCAGATGATATGCTTCTGTTCCTCACTAACGTGGAGGAGGGACCTGCTCCGGCTCTCATGGGAGGGATCCTGTATGAAATACCTAGGGGTCAAAGTTTATCATAATCTCAGAGATGTTGTGGACGGCAGTATTGGAGCAGCTATTAGGGTGTTTCTCGCCAATGTGATTTTCTGGAAAACTCTTTATTCGTGGCAGGACGATTTCCAATTGCAAAAATGGTGGCACTCCCCTGCCTGCTTTACTTTTGCTACACTGCCAATTAACATCCCCTGCAAACTATTTATAGTGTTGGACTCGTTGCTGGTTGAACTTATCTGGGGACCTTGTAGACATAGGGTAGTAATGACCAAATTATGCAGACCTACACCTGAAGATGGACTGACGTCGAAGTATACTACCTTGCAGCCCAAATCTAGTGGTTTAATCAATAGATTCACTCACGAATGCGGCCTAAGGGGGATGTCCCTGTTCGAACCCTGGGGCTTCGCGTGCTGCTCCAGATCCTCTTACCTCCCAAATGCCATGTCATAGGGGGATCCATTGAACTGCGGACTGTTTAACGCTGATGCCAGCATACCTGAATCCTCCTACCTTACTCCCCAGACATACCGTCCCAGACCTTGCAGGTAATAAACAAAACAAGGGCACTGAGGGGATTGATGTAGTGGGAAGCATTTGGCATAACGCAAGTGGGTGACCTTTACAGAGATGGTGAACTATTGTCATTTAAAGATCTTTCAGAGGCATTTGAGCTACCCTATGGACAAGTTCTGCTGCAACGATCAGTGGTGTTGTCCTTGTGGAGCCACTGGGGAACTGTGACAGCAGAGCACCAATCCATCACAGTAGCCGAGTCTTCTGCACAACAACAGGCAAAGTCTGCACAATCACTCTCCTATATCAAGCGTTATGGGCAGATATAAATACACCTCTGGAGGAACCGATGCCATAGTCTGTTACATTGTATATTTCTTAGCGTTGACAAAACAGTGAGGCCCGGAAAGCCAAGTCGTTCACATGAAGTGCTTAAGAAAGAATGCAGCAGTAACTAAAATGCATTTGGTGACCACATACGTAAACTAATTACATGATGGACTGACTAGTGGAATGACATCACATCATTAAGGTGTGACAAGGACTATAAAAAAAGAAACCACAAAGGAGGGGCAACACGCAACGCTATTATTTTTTTCCTTTTAATGTGTCACAAATCTACTCAATGCCATACCTTTTTCCTTTTGATGCAGCACATTGGATTTATCTTTCTCTTCCTTTAGGAGAGAACAGAACTCTTTTCCTAGGATTTTATAATCATCCTTTATATGTCTTTTTAAGGACTGCCTTTTTGCTGTTGCAGCTGCTTTTATGCAGTTGACCTGGAATCCTTCTTTGCTGAGCTAATTGATTTTTGCTTTTGTAGGAGGCTGGCTTAGTATGTGGTGCACACTTATTAAAGTGAAGCACCTTGCACTAATCCAGACAACCCTTATGGTGATTTTAGTGGTTAGACAACCTTAGAAAGCTCTCTAAGTGGTAGCTGTGGAGAGGAGCCTTCAGGCTTAGTCCAGTCGGAGTGTTATGCAGCTTGTTTTACCAAATCTAATCATGTAGTGTAGGTTAAGTGGAAAAAACCCCACCCAGTGTAGTTATAAAAATGTTTATTTCTTACAGAACGCTCACTAACACATTGGTATATCTTCTACCTGGAGATATCAACACAAATAAACAATAATACTTCAATTGCAAGAGGTAAGTAAGCACAATATACAGTGGTCTCCAGGGGGAGACCAAGCCATATACTAAGAAAGTGGAATGCGAACTACGACTGAAGTCAGGACTTGGACCAGGAGACTCAGAAGAGCTGGGAACACATGGAACCACTCAAGGTAAGTACCCAGGAACCCCATGGAGGCGGAGTGCAGTGTGGAAACACAGCCTCATACTAGAAGTCAACGGGAAAGTCGCGGTAGCAGTTTTAAAGAAGGACCCTTCCCAGTGGACCCTGAAGAAACCCCGTGGAAGACAGAAGGTTGGAGAGTCACCCCACCCGTGATACCCCAGGAACCAGGATACCTATACCAGGGAAGCTGGGTGCATAGGTGCGAAGTGACTTCGGAAACCGCCGTAGACCACAATGAAGGACTTCAGAAAAGACACCGCTGGTGAAGACTGTGCAAGAGTCCGGTGGAATCAAAGGGTGGATTCCCTGAAGAGAAGAACCTGCAAGCAAAGGGGACAGAGTATATGCCACTCGGAGGTGACCAGGAGGCACAGAAGAGCAATGCCCACCGATGTCGGAAGATGCAGGAGTGATGACGGTGACATTGTCGCTGGAGCTGTGAGGACCAGGCGATGCTGAGGAAGACCAGGAACCCTGCACAAGCTGTCTCATGTCAGAAGTCGAGAACCAGGGGGGGTCGGTGTCTGGCAGGAGTGCCAATAAGCCTTGACAGCAGCAACAGATGTGGTAAATGATGAAGGAGCAACGTTGGGACCAGAAAGGCCCAAGGGACTCACTAAGTGTAGGAGAGTCAGAGCAGCTCCCGAGCAAGCAGGGGAGCCCACTGAAGCAAGAGAAGTCCCTCGAGAGGACCCACAGGCCAAAGGCATAGCAGTCGCAAGAGGACTTCGAACATCTCACCAAAGATGAAGGTCCATGGTGCAAAGGATACGGTGAGGACGAAGATCTTGGCAGGAAGAGATGCTGGAGGCTCGAGCTTCTTGTAGCCCGATGATCTCTGGTGCAGAGCCAAAAAGCCTTGGCAACTTCAAGTCGACGTGGTGCACATGGGTTCGGTCCCAGCGGTTCCTACGAGGGATACTGGCCTCAAACTTGCTGAGAGGACAGGTCAGGTCTCGAGGGAGTTGCAGAACCACCACCTGTGTTGCTGGACCTTTCAAAGTCTGTGGGACGTCAGTAGCAGCAGACCTTTCAACTTCGTTGCGGTGCCTGCAGATGCAGGGGAGTGACTCCTTCACTCCAAGGCAGATTACTTCGGATGTCCTTGATGCCCACAGGTCTGTTGAAGATCCTGGAAGAAGCGCAGACACAGACAACGAAGAAGACTTGCAGAACAGCGAGACCAGGAGCAGCAGGAGTCTTCCTTGATGCAGTCTGGTTCCAAGCGTAGTCCAAGTGTCCACATGGTCGAAGAGTGATGTGGTTTCAGGCTTGAGTCTTATCCCACGACGAATCTGAAGACCCACCCACAGGTAAGCTCTTTTATACCCTAAGAAAGGGGTTAGGACAACTCGGGGGTCCCTCCCACAGGAGGGGCTAGACAGAGGGGAGGATACTCCCAAGTCCTTTGTCCAGGTACGCGCCAGAGCAGGAGCCAAGGGCTCCCTGAACTGGCTCAAGCCGGAGTATGCAAGGAGGACACCCAAATGTGCCCTTCAAAGCAGTCTGGTGGCACTGGCAAGCGCCCCCACCCCAATTCACCAAGTCCTGTCTGGGAGGTTTTCACACCTCCCTGTAACAGGAAACCTATTGTTCTACCTTCCCCTGCTCGAGAAGCAGGAGGGCAGAATCGTGTCTGTGGTCGGCAGCAGCACTAGCTTGCTAGCAGACCCTGAAAGGCTGTTACCGAGAGTACTGGGGGCTTCCTGGATGAGCCACCCAGTGCATGGAATCATACACCGGTAACGATGTTGGGGTATGATTCCAACATGTTTGATACCAAACATGCCCAGGTTCGGCACAGCCACTATATGGTCAGCCATCGCGTAATGACGCATGGCCACTATATGTATCAAAATGGCTGACCGAACTTAGAAAGCCCGGAGAATCGACTCCAGGGTTTGTAGGGGTGTCCTGCTCATGCAGGGGCACCCCCACACTTATAACCCAGCACCCTGCCTTCAGGATTGAAAGGCCTGCCTTAGGGTTGACTTATAGGTTTTAAGTGTAGTGACCTCAGATATAAGGAAACTTCTATCTGCTGTGAGTGGTGCTAGCACCAGCTTGCACAGGCTGCAATGGCAGTAACGTCAACAATAAAATCTCTTGGAGAAATCAATCCATTCACCTCTTACATTCTGCACTTCTTATAACCCATACATTCCTTTACACCCGTCTTGAAAGGGGCCCACAAGACAATTCTTAGCTATCAGTTTTTAATATATAAAACCATATGCAGCAATTTGTACAATGAAATAAAATTAATCAATTTAAAAACAGTCTAAAATTTAATAATAACATAATATTGCACAAAATATCACGAATATATTGTAAGAAGAGAGAACACCTAAGACATACACATTTGTCATTAAAAGTTTGTTAATTTAAAGGAATCAATAGAATAGTTATGTTATCTGAACTTTTTTCAACCAATAACACATCGTTCCTCAAATTTAACAGAGATGGGCGTTGACGCGTTTCGGTGGGTTGGCAAAGTAGAACCACCTTCTTCAAGACAACAACAAATATTTTTAGCCCTCCTAGTGAATATGCAGTGTTTGCCTGCACAGAAAACAAAACATATATCAAATAAAATCTCATGGCCTTACAACACTACCAATTTTTTTTTTTAAAAGAGAAAATTTACTCATCATTACCTCCCAATTATAATCAAATCAACCCCCTAGTTCATATCTCTTAATGGTTGATTTCAAACAATGCTTTTTCATGACCGGGTTTAACACCAGAAAATCTTTTCTTGCAAAAGGATAATTGTCCTAAAGGCCCAATTAAGACTAAGGTGCATTAACTCATAGCAGCCTTCACTTCACTGCATTCCCACTCATTCATACTCTGATTCAAAAGAAATTCACTCACCTCCTTCCTTCTGAGGTGAGGCACACTCGAGACCAACAAGGCTGGTCTTCGAGACTTTAGATTGAGCTTTAAATCCTAATGTAAAGCTCTTTAAATTCTTGCCACCTTATCTGTTCAGAACCAGTTGTAGTAAGATAGTTGTAGGCCACACAATGGTGCTCAGTGGGTGCACTTCCACTTAGTAGAGTCATATATCCAAAATAAAGGAAAACCCACCATCTGGGTATAAGTACTTTAATTATTAGAGGCAAAGGTGCCCTAGACCCCAACTAAATGCTGATAGGGGGACCAAACCCACCTAAAATGCACTGATTCAGCAGATTGGTGATTATCATGGCAGTAATACATAAAATAGGGACTTCTTGTAGTCCGGATCTCACAGAAGTCCTAAGTATAATAAAATGAAAGAGGAAATGGCAGGCCTATAGTCACAGTTTGAGTGGTCTCTCATGGGTGGCACAATACATGCTGCAGCCCATGGGAGACCCCTGGTGTACCTATGCTCTGAGTACTTTGATACCATATACCAAGGACTTACAGGGGTATACCAGTAGCTAATTGTGGAGGTACAGAAGTACTTAACATGACAAATTTATGGAGGAAGCACAGTGACTACGGTCCTGGTTAGCAGGATCCCAGTCAGACTAGTCAAAAAAACATACTGACACCAGCAAAAAGTGGGGGTAACCATGAAAGTAGATCCTACTTTCCTACAGCTTTTGCTCTTTTTGCCCATGCAAATGGACTCGCCCTGAGAGGACTTTAAAATTCATTCTTTTTACTCCTTTGCTTTAAATCTTTAGATGCTTTTAAAGAGAATCGAACTATCATTTGCCTTTAATGGTGATAGGAATCTGTAACCTCGTATCTGATGTTTGTTTGAACCATCCTTTTTGGATTTGAATCTCTAACTACATGCTTTAATAATCTGAGTGAGAAGCTTAAGAAATTGCTGATCTGTATCGATTTTGGAACATTAATACAATACTAAACTCTAAATTGCCTGAGTCTATTATAGTGTCCTGATGTTCTTTATTTTAAACTGAGCTAAATTACTCTTTTGATCTAAATGCGTTGTAAGGAGAGTCAGCGAATCTTTTCAGAATATCAAGTATGCTTCTTATATTCTGTGTTGCAGTAGCAGAGCTTTCAGTGTGTATCATTCTAGTTAGACAATTTCTTTAGGAGGTTGGGTTTCTCCATTGCCATACTTTATTTTTACAGTATGGTCCTGAGAGTAGTGTATTTGAACCTCATTTCAAGCTTGTGAGTTAGTCACCAATTAATGGTCCTCATTGGGTGGCTAACATTGTAGTTTTGCACATCTTAATTCCCACCCCTCCGATCGGCGAAACATCCATCAGAGGACAATTCACCTCTGTGGTAAGAATAATGCTGTGATCCGTCTAGCTGAAGGAGGCCCAGTACAGTTAGAGGGACAAATGAATAAGTAGTGAATTGAAGATTAAAACTAAAATTATTTATACCGCGTACAGTGGATCAAATCTTTAGTAGCAGAGCTATGGTTCTGCCTAGAGAGGTGAGGTGTTAGGGTGCCAAAAATTCTGGGAAATTATTGTCAAATTCCAAAGAGCCCAAATGTTTGTTTGGCAAAGAGATGGATTGATGGAGTGCTGATGGAGTATTCTTCCTGGTGAAGTCTACGTGTAGCAGCAAAGGAGTGCCAGTATTAATAGGGATGCGTATTGCTTTTGCTAAAATTGTGTTTTTGTGAAATGGCTGTGTGTTGTTGAGCGGAGGAAAGTGGTTAGAGTTCACATGGTTAAAGTCCATTAATGATTGTGACGCTTGATGCAAAGAAGCTGAAGTTGTAAACGACGTTTCCGTTGTGGCCTAAGATCTTGAGATATTTACCTACGGGGTGTCTCAGTGTAGAAGACACTAAGTTGTCTGCTGTTTGTGGTGTTGGTCATGAGACGTCGTCAATAACATCTTGGTAGAGGTTTCTCTTTGTGTGTTAGTGGTAAACGGTTGATATAGTTCTCTAGTGCACAGGGAATAACTATCAATTAGGGTGAAATTCCACTGGACGAGATTTCATTGAACAAATGATAGTAAGGAAAAGTTTTGTTACCATGTGAGAGTGTATTTCGTTTAACCGCTTAACCGCGGCGGCAATTCCGCCGCAGTGCGGCGGTTTAGCGGAGTGGGCGGGGCCGCGTCGGCCAACGGACGTGCGCGGCACTACAGAGGGAGTGCTCGCGACGGCCGTTGGCCGACAGAAGCAAGCAACGGGTTAATGGAGCAGACAGTTTTATTTGTTGCTTGCCTTGTATTGTGATATTGCTTAAAGAAGACGCACTGAAGAAAATTGTAAAGGAGAGTGAGCTGCTGTAGAGAGCGAGATAGACGTTAGTGTGTCGCGCTGTGATTGGTCGGTTGGTGTAAAGTCATGCTGGGATTGTTGGACTACATCATAAGAGCCACGCTGTTATTGGTTGAGGTAGCTGAACAAGTGAATTGTGGAGAAATTAATTTCCTGGATTTTGCGGAAGACATTTGTGAATACAGAATTTGAAAATAAAATGACATTGTTTTAAAGCATTACAGAAAATGGTAAAGAAAGATGAGACTATATCTGTTAAAGCTAAGGTAGAAGCACTTCCTGAGGGTACGCCAGGACACACTATCGTGATGGACAAAGGATTACATCCATGTTTGTGGCTTGAGTTTTGGCACAAACCTAATGAAGAAGACAAGAGTTTACACTTTCCTTGCTATGGGACGTTCAATTTGAGAATTATTGAGAATTTAAGGAAGAAATTGTAGACCTACCGTATTTGAAGCATTAAGTACATGGGATTACATGGCACATCAGAAAGAGATAGAGAAGTATCAAGGGAGCAGGACCTTTGGCCTTCTGGTCATAGACCCAGCTCTCCGCCTGTGCAGCTCCGCTGACTGAGCCTCCCTGCTGCTGTCCCTCCACCTCTGCGCCTGTCAGAGGTTCGAGTCCTTATTGATGGTATTGTATCCCTGTGATATTCGCCGAATTCCTTGTTTTTCTTGCCTTATTTATTTTTTCTTCTTGTCCTATTCTTGCCATGCCTTATTTTTTGACTCCGTGCCCGATTCCTGCCCGTTCTTCGCCGCTGCTGCCCCGCCGGCCCCCTTCCCCCGCCAGCTTCCCGCTCCCGCCACCCAGCTGCTCCTCCCTCCCCCCTTCCCCTATTTAATGGCGGCAGCTGCGCAGACGCGCTGCGGCGCGCCAATGGCAAGCCCGTCTGCGCCCGTCCGCGACCAGTGCCAGGAACCCTGGCTCTACGACCACACACTGCTACGACACAGCTGCCCTCCTCGCGCTCAACCCCGGAAGGAAGAGCAACTGCCAGCTGTCTACACCCAGCACCACCCACGGCCAGTTCTCCTGCCGCCACTGCCGGAAAACCTTTACCACCCTCTGCACCACAACGGCCGCCGCACCCACGTCGGATGCCAACAACCCGAAGCCCTGAAGTGCATCCTCCTCAACATACGCTCCTTGCACAGACACGCCGCAGAGATCTGGGACCTCCTCGACACCCTCTCGCCAGACGTCGCCTTCTTTACAGAAACCTGGACCAACGCCTCCTCTGCCCCCGACATCGCCACCGCCATTCCCGACGGATACAAGATCCAGAGGAAGGAACGCCCCAACCGCCAAGGAGGAGGACTCGCCATCTCACACGAGCGCCCTCCGACTCTCCACCTCCACCACGAGTGACTCTTTCTCCACCACCAAACACCTTAACTTCCAGGTCCAGACCAGTCCTAGAACCACACTTCACGGCACCCTCGCCTACAGACCCCCCGGACCTCGCGCTTCGTTTCACTTTACCATCACTGACCTCATCGCACCCCCATGCCATCGCCTCCATGGACTACGTACTCATTGGAGACCTGAACTTCCACCTCGACAACCCCAGCGACCCCAACTCCACCACCTTCCTGGACATCCTTGCCAACATCGGACTGAAACAGCTCGTCCCCACCCACAAGGTCGGACACATTTTCGACCCCATCTTCGCAGGAGGGACCAACATCTGCTTAAGCCACACCACACAACCCCCATGGACAGACCACCACTGCGTACACTTTCTCGTCAACAAACCCACGCCGCCCAAACCTGCACCCCGCCCTCCTCGAAGAAACTGGAGCAAAGTCACTGAGGAGCAGCTCAACTCCACTCTCAACCACGATGCCCCCACCACCTCGTCCGCAGCCAACCTTGCAGCCAAAGAACTCCACAGATGGATCTCCAACTGCGCAGATGAGCTCGCACCCCTACGTAACCCCGACAGACCGCGCCCCAGGAAGGCCACTTGGTTCACCACCGACCTCCAAGAATCCAGACGCACCTGCAGACGTCTCAAGAAGAACTGGAGAAACCGCAAAACATCGGAAGATCACACCACCTACAAGAACGCCATGACGGAATACCATCTACACATCAGATCCACCAAAAGAACCTTCATCCAGAACAAGATCCTGGCCAACTCCAGCAACTCCAAGGAACTCTTCAGCGTCATCCAGGAATTCACCAAGCCCCCTAGTTAAACCACGGACATCACCCCATCCCAGGACCTCTGCAACAAGCTTGGCTCCTACTTCCATCTGAAAATCAAGGGCCAATTTCAACGACCAGACACCTGACTCCTAAACCACCTTCTACTCCAGCAACGCCAGCCAGCCCACCATCTCCTCCTGGTCCCCAGTCACCACCGAAGACATCTCCTCGACCATGAAAGGCATTCACTCAGGAGCCCCCACGGATCCCTGCCCCTGCAAATCTTCCACAGAGCCGCCACCACCATCGCTCCGCAACTACGACGCACCATCAGCGCCTCCTTCAAGACCGGCATCTTTCCCGACGACTGGAAACGCGCAGAAGTCAGACCCCTGCTTAAGAAACCCTCAGCAGATCCCACGGACCTCAAGAACTACCAACCTATCTCCCTCCTCCCCTTCGCGGCCAAAGTAACCGAGAAGGCTGTCAACGCCCAACTAACAGAATTCATCGAAGAAAATGCCATCCTTGACCCCTCCCAATCCGGATTTCGCAGCAACCACAGCACCGAGACCGCCCTACTCGCCGCCACAGACGACATCCGCACCCTCCTCGACCAAGGCCACACCGCAGCCCTGATCCTACTCGACCTCTCGGCAGCTTTCGACACCGTCTTCCACCGCACGCTTACCGCCAGACTCCACGACGCCGGCATACATGGTACCGCCCTCGACTGGTTCCGCTCCTTCCTCACCGGCAGGACCCAGAGAATCAGACTGCCACCCTTCCTCTCTGAACCCACGGAAATCAACTGTGGAGTACCACAAGGATCGTCACTCAGCCCCACGCTCATCAACATCTACATGGCCCCCCTTGCCGCCATCATCAGACAGCACGGACTCAGCATAGTAGCCTACGCCGACGACACCCAGCTAATCCCCCCCCCCCCACCAAGGACCCCATCACCACCAGACTCAATTTCCAGCAAGGAATGAGGGACGTTACATCCTGAATGAGCAGCAACTGCCTGAAGCTCAACTCAGAGAAGACGGAGGTCCTCGTCCTCGGACCCTCCCCCTCTGCATGGGACAACATCTGGTGGTTCACCGCCCTCGGCAGCCCTCCCACCCCCACGGTCCACGCCCGAAACCTCGGCATCGTACTCGACACCTCCCTCTCCATGACCCGACAGGTCAACGCCGTCACCTCCAGCTGCTTCAACACCCTCCGCATCCTCCGAAAGACCTTCAAATGGATTACCCCCTTAATCTAGGAAGACCATCTCCCACGCACTCATAACCAGCAGACTTGACTACGGAAACGCCCTCTATGCCGGAATCAACAAGTCTCTGCTCCGGAAACTCCAGACCATCCAGAACACCGCACCCAGACTCGTCCTCGGCATCCCCCGACACGAACACATCACCCAACACCTGCGGAACCTCCACTGGCTCCCCGTCGAGAAGAGAGTAACTTTCAAGATACTCACCCACGCCTACAAATGCCTCCACAACACCGGACCCCAATACCTCAACGAGAGAATCTCGTTCCACGTACCCAAGAGAAACCTCCGATCCACCGACCTCGCCGAAACCCTGCGCATCCACAGAGCCAGAACAGGTGGAAGAGCCTTCTCCTACATCGCGGCCAAGACCTGGAACGAGCTCCCGATCGACATCAGACGCGCCCCCCTCCCTGAACACCTTCAGGAAGGCACTCAAGACTTGGCTCTTCGACTGAACGGAGCTGCTTACCCCATTACCCCCCCCAGCGCCTTGAGACCCTCACGGGTGAGTAGCGCGCTTTACAAACCCCCTGATTGATTGATTGATTGAAGGGAGGGAGAACTATGGATGATTACGCAGAAGCTAGATGGGACGCACAACAGAAAAGGTGGAGAGCAGACATTGTACATGGCACAAGACTATATCCTGTGTTAGAAGTTGAAGAAGATGACAAGGGAAAGAGAAAAAGAAACATACAAAGACAGAAAAGAATGGCACAGGGAAACAAGGAGAAGAGAGTGACATAGATGACGACCTTTTAAATGATTTATTAATAAATCATCCGCCTCCTTACATTGAGATTCAGGGTGAGGGTTTTATAAACGCTAGTACAGCTGAGATTCTGAATGCACCTTTAATCCAGGACATGCCCGAAGAACATACACTTGTTACTCCTGTAAAAGGGAGGACAGAATTTATAGCACCAATGAACCTGATTGATTCAAATGCTCCAGACGCTTTTACTGTTCTTGTTGATATTGGACCTGTTGTGCCTCTTTACAAATCTGGGTTACAGGTAAATACTGTTCATAATTTGGCTGTACCTATTGGAGTAAATACAGCACAAGTTAATCCAGTAGAACTGACAATGAGATCATTGCTTCAGACACCTGTGGTTCTAATTAGAAGCAATACTGCTACAAAAGCTAGAAATGTAGGTTATGTTCCAAATCAGACTCCATTTGACCCGGTGAGCAGAGTTTTCAGAGTTGTCCAACTTTTTATTGCCCCAGACCAAGTGGACCTCTTTAAATTACTTTTTTTTTTTTTGATAAAAACTTTTATTGGGTTTTAACAGCACAGTTGGCTAACAAGAGATAGGCACAGGTTAAGCATTCAACATCACATATACAACTTACAACCAGCGAGTCAGGGCATGTACATAAATAGATTGTGTATCTTTGATCCCCCCTGATATAGAGGCATGGAGACAGCTGGTCAAAGGTGCAACCACTTCCCCCACACTCTGCCATGCTTTTGGGGACAACCTCTTGCCTCGAACACCACTCTCTCCTGCTGGGCCCCCTCAGTCAACTCTACTGCGCTGTTTTGTGACAGCAGGGGAGTGGGCCTCATCCACTGTGCCGCGAAGTTGTGCTTAGCGGCCGGGAAGGCCGTACCCAGGAAGGTCCTCTCAGCCCTGGTACCTCCCACAGCCTCTGCCATTCCCAAAAGGATCAGGTTAGGAGATGGGGGTATGGTCCACCCCAGCACCTCTGACAGCTCTCTTGTTACTGCGGCCCAGTATGTTTGTATTAGAGCACAGTACTTGTCCATGTGGAAGAAGTCTGCAGGCGATAGTGAGCTCGCAGGGGGCCATCAGGGCATCGCGCCAATCTTCTTCATCCAGGGGGCCCACCCATCCCTCCCATTGGGTCTGCCGATGGTGGAGAGAACCAGGTGAATTAATTATGAGGGTGCGGTAGATTTTCCAGACACCTCAGCGTCCCAGGTTACCCATTAGGATTTTGGCTTCTAGGGGATTAAACTCCGGGTCTGATCTGAAGGTATTTGTAGAATTGGGAGCGGGCAAGGGCGAATGATTCCTGGAGGGTGGCAAAGGAGCGTATGTGTGTTCCTGACCACACATCCCCAAGTTGAGAAATCCCAATGGTATCCCACGTTCTGAAGCCTGTAAGTGTCATCACTTCCTTCACCATGTGCCGTAGCGGGGTTTGTTGTGTGAGCTTACCAACCCACTGCACATGGCGCAAGGCGGTGCGCAGGCTAAAGGGACTACTCATGTGACCATGGGCAGGTGAGAGGGGATCGGGCACCATACAGCAGTACCTGTAAAGCAGGGAAACGGAGCCGTTTGAGTTCTAGTTTGTAGGCTGGGTCCGACCACCCCCGTTGTACCAGTCGTGGGTGATTGGGAGCTGAGAGGCGAGATAATAGAGATACAGGTTGGACATGCCCAGTCCACCGTCATATGGGCCTTGTTGGCAGTGGGTGAGCGTGAGACGCGGCCTTGCGCCCCGCCATAAAAAGGTGCATGTATCGCCCTCCAATTTCCTGAACCAAGACCTTGGAATCTGAAGGGGGGAGGTTGAGGAGGATATAAAGGAAGTGGGGCAGTATCATCATTTATATAAGGCAGTACGGCCCATCACATTAAGGAGGAGGCTTTGCCACTTAGTCAGGTCCGCCCTTGCTTTCTGGACCACCGGCTGTAGGTTCAGGGCCGAGGTGAGTTCAGGGTGTAGCGCCACCCATACGCCCAAGTATTTGAAGCTTAGCCTACGGAGGGGAATGTTCAACTGCCAGTCGAAGCAGTCCCTTGACTGAGCCAGGGGAACCAGCACTGATTTGGCTGGATTTATCTTCAGGCTTGAGGTTCGTCCGAAGGCCTCAAGCAAGTGAAGGCAGTGGGGACCACTCTTTGCTGGGTCTGCCAAGTATAAAAGGACGTCATCTGCATAAAGGGCAATGCGGTCCTCGTGATTGGTGTCCCACCTCCAGCCCACATATGTTGGGTCGTTGCGAATGAGTCGCGCTAGGGCCTCCATCGCTAAGGTGAAGAGAAGTAGGGACAAGGGGCAGCCCTGCCTCATACCGCGCTTAATAGGGAAGTGGTCTGAAAGGACCCCATTTACACGTAATCGGGCCAAGGGATGGGAGTAGAACACATCGTTCTTGGGGCGATTTTCGCCCCAAAACCAATGGCACGGAAAATCGCCCCAAGAATGATGTAACTTAATACTCACGTGCCACCAGGGCAAGGCACTGTAACATTGAGCACGCAAAGTAGGATGAACAAGTATGAAAAAATTGGAGGAACCGTATTTCAAGAGGGTGTGCATCCCCCATTCCTATGATGAGTAGAACACATCGACCATACCTCTGAAACATGGGCTGAAATTGGCACAGTCTAGCACCATGCAAAGGTATTCCCAGTCCACCGTATCAAATGCCTTCTCGAAGTCGATGAGGAGTAAGGCTAGGTCATGTGGTAAGGAGTGGCGGTAGGTTAGGGCCACATGGAGCTGTCAAATATAGTGCTGTGTGCTTCTTGTGGCATGAAGCCGCACTGGTCTGTGTGGATGAGCGTTGGTAGCACTCGTCTCAGCCTATTAGCCAGGACGGTGGCAAAGACTTTTATTTCGCAGTTAAGAAAGGAGATGGGGCAGTAATGAGCGCATGAGGTAGAGGGGGGCTGTGTTTTGGGGATTACTACTATAGTAGCAGAGTCCAGGTCTTCGAGGAAAGAGCCAAAGTAACGGGCCTCTTCGAAAAGGACGAGATGGTGGGGGACCAGTAAGTCTCGGTTTTTCAGCAGGTATTCCATGGGGAACCCGTCTGGGCCTGGAGTCTTCCCAGGGTGTAGCCCTGAGAGAGCCTCTCCGACCTCTTCCATCGTGATGGGATCATCTAGGAGTTGAGATCCTTCCCAAGGGATGGGTGGTAGTGTTGCATGCTGCTTTCACATGCCTGGCATGTGCCAGGTTTGCTTTCGTCTGGCGTTCTGTTTCCATGGGAATGTTTCTTGTGGAATGCTGAATGACAGATCAGTTTACTTGCAGTCAAGACCTTTGTGGCTGGTACTTGCTGTGTCGCTTCAATAAATCCTGTTTTACCAGCATTTGCTTGGACCTGAATTCTTACAATGGCGACGAGTTGAAGAAGGAAACCTCCTGTCAACCTTGCAACACAGGAACGGATTGTTTCCTTTTACCCACGTTTGAATACCTCTGGTGGATTTGTTTATTATACTATTTTTGCTGCTGCCTGCATTTCACTCGTGAATTGGTGAGAGGATTACGATACTTTCCGGTGGATTTCCAGCTTCAATTTTTTTGGGGGGTGAATAGTTCTCTTTCAAGGTTTATTCAAGCGCAGCTTTCGGAAGACGTTATCTTTTAAAGAAAACCTTGGATCTCCTGGAACCTATCGGTTGCCTAGCACTCACCGCCACCAGCGTGGAACTGGATCTGTGAACTGTGAGGAGCTTGCTCACCACGTCGCTGGATTCTTCTTCTTGGCTGGCTGCAGCGCGTCTTTCATGTGGCGGTTTTGATTCTTGCCGTCTACAGTATGCCAGGCGCACTACTCGTCACGAACGTGTTTACATTATGTGACTACGTAAGGTGGCCATCTTGGATTGGTCGTGTTGACCGAGTAGTTCTCACGTCTTGGAAAATTTAACACGTTGCACAATGATTCTACTGACTAGTGTTACCTGGTTGAGATACCTTGTCATTACATCCTGGGAAGATTGAGTTCCACATTTTTCATTCGGATTCCTTTTCCCTCAGAGAAAGTTCTGAGTGTTACATTGTCATTATGCAATTTGATCCTCCTGCTAAATTCCTACAAAGTAAAGGAGAACCTCCCATTCCATGGACAAGATGGAAGGAGGAATTTTCCACCAACATGAAGGCTATAGATGGAGAATGGATGGGTGCAGAGCGCAAGAAAAGTATATCTTTGCACTGTCTTGGATCGGAGTGACAAGTAGTTTTAAAAACTTTACCTCAAGCTACGCCCCCAAGTGGTCAAGCCGATATGGATCCATACAAAGAGGCTTTGTTGAGGATGGAACTGAGATTTAAACCCACCACAAGTGTTGTGCTCAACAGGTTCAAGTTCTATACTAGAGCACAAAAGGAAGAGGAGTCGTTTGACGAGTTTCTGACAGCACTCGGGGGGAGGGGGGAGGGGGGGTTGTCCATACTCTAATTTTGGTCCTATGTCGGATGAAATGATAGATCAAATAATTGTACATGTAAAGAACAAAAAGACTGAAGAACAGTTGTGGGTGATACTAAATTGGAAGAAGCTATTTCTACTGCAAAAGCATTAGAGCAATCAGAGAAGTGGGTGTCTACGGTGAAAAATGTTAGCCAGCATGTGGGGGAGGAAGAAAATGTGTGTGCATTAAAGCGTGCTGAGGTTTGGAGGCGGAGGGATGAAACTCGCTCAGACAAGTAGAGTGTGAATACCAGTAGCATATGGGTTAATGGTGGGGGAAGTGCCAGGAGGTGGGACAGGGCTGACAGATCACGTGTGTGCTACAGATGTGGTAGTAGCACAGACATTGCTTCTTATGCTGGCTGCCCTGCCATCAACAGAGAGTGTGTTAAATGTGGCTGCATTGGTCACTTTGAACATGTGTGTAAGAATACTAGGAAGAATGCCAATCAGGTAGGGGTTCTTATACTACGGAGTCTGGAGTGGACAAATCTGGATGCTTGTGCGGGAATGGAAGTGGTATTGGCAAAGGGATCGTTTTATCCATACAGCAAGGTGAGATTGTAGCAACATCCATGGAACAAGTTATCAAAGCTCCTCCTAAGTGTATAGTAACGGTGTCAGGTATAGAGCTGAGTCTTATGACTGATTCTGGGTCCCCTTTGACTGTTGTGACTCGCAAGTGTTTTGTTGAGAAATTTCATGATATCCTCAGTTTGGGACAATTGGAACTGTCTGATGTGGTAGCGGAGGGTTTTGACGGTTCCATCATTGACTTGGATGGTTTTGTGAGTGTTCCATTAGAATTTAAAGGTAGGTGTGCTCAAATCAAGTTGTATGTGGTGGTGAAAGGAGTGAATGTATTAAGTTGGAGAGATCGGTGGAAGTTGGGTATTATACTGAATCCACGTGCTGATGATCCGGTTTTATTTTGCGATTGTTGGACTTGGCCCTTTTTGCAGGGTCATCCCTGAACTTTTTGCCTTTCTCCTGTATTTTCTCTGACCTGTTTTTGTTGGTTTTATGACTCTGGGCACTTTACCACTGCTGATCAGTGCTAAAGTGCATATGCTCTCCCTATTGTAAATTGATGTATGGATTAGTGACCCCATGATTGGATTATTTGATTTACTTGTCAGACCCTAGTATAGTGCACCATGGGTGCCCAGGGCCTGTAAATCAAATGCTGCTGGTGGGCTTGCAGCACTGGTTGTGCCACCCACAGAAGCAGCTTGTAAAGTGTAGCTCAGGCCTGCCATTGCAGAGCCTGTGTGCAGTCTGTGACTGCCATGTCGACTTGGCAAGTGCCCCCACTTGCCAGTCCCTAAACCTTCCCTTTTCTGCATATCCGACACCCCAAAGGTAGGCCCTAGGGCAGGGTGCATTGTATGTAAAAGGTAGGTCATGCCCTGATGTGTGTGGCATGACCTGATAGTGAATTACAGCCTATTTCGTTTTTCACTATTGCAAGGCTACCTGTCCCCATAGGCCAGAATGGGTAGTTTGATTATAACATCTTATAATCCTAACTGACCCAGGGAACATGGTAGAAATTCGAGTTTAGTATGCCTGAACTCGGAATGATAAAATACATCTTTTAGTGAAGTTGGTTTTAACATTCTGTGTTTGAAAATACCACTTTTAGAAAGTAGGTATTTTCTTGCCTAACTATCCAGCCTGCCTCTGCTAGCTTGTGTATTGTATGTCTGGTTTTGTGAGTGACAGGGGCTGGGGGACTCCAGGCGACAGGGTGAGTCAGCACTAGGCTGAATAGACCTATCTGCATGAGGAGCGGTGGGAGGAGTAGCACCTGGGCCTGAATAGGGCTGTGCCTGCCTTCCACAATGCTGGCTCCACCTCCTGTGGTGTGTCTGATGACCCTGGCCCACACTGACAAAGGAAGAAGTTGTGCACTGGCAGAATGCACCCAGAACTGGTTTGGACTAGGTACAGGACCATCTGCCTTCAGAGGACAAAGGATTTACTGGTATAAATAGTGGGGCCCACACACCAGAACTTTAGATCACTTCTGGAACAACAAGACACACCTTTGCCAAGGAGAAGAACAAAGGAAGCTGCAGGAGTTTGGACTGCCCCTCTGCCAGTGTTCTGTTTACTGGGTTGGCCTGCAGTGGTCTTCATTGCCAAGGAAAGGAGAAGGAACTTTCAAAGAACTTTCATCATCTTGCAGAATATTTCTCCAAGGGCTTGAACTAGAGCTTGCCTCCTGCTGAAGTCTCAGGGCTACAAGACTTCACCACCAGCTCCCTCCTGAATTCCCTTGCTGGGGATTCTGTCTGCAGAAGCCTGCGTGTCGCTGGGAGCTGGAAGCGCGACTCAACGAGAAGAAGCGTGTCGCTGTCGCAGCTGTTGCCGTCGCATCGCCGGAGAAGCATGTCGCCGCAGAGGCCGCCGCCGCATCACCAGAGAAGCGTGTCTTCGTCGCAGCTGTCTGCCGTCGCATCACCGGGGAAGCGTGTCGCCACCGCAAGGGTCGCCATCGCATCACCGGAGAAGCATGTCTCCGTCGCAGCTGCCTGCCGTGGCATCACCGGAGAGGCCTGTCGCGGCTCCAAAGGTACAGAGTTCGCCGCACGGCCGTCGGGCATGCACGCATCATCTTCACGTCGTCGCATCAAGGGGCGCACTCTCATTGCATCGCACCGGATCGTCGCATGGCATTGAGGCGCCTGCTCGCCGCATCGCCCTCCCTGCGGACCCTTTGTTTGTTTTGCGTTACGCATCCAAGGTACTTTTGTGAGAAACATGTCGCATTTATCATCATCTTGAACTAAGTTACCTCTACCATCTTTAAGTCTATATTGAGTACAGTATTGTGGATTTTTGTCGTTTGTGGTCTTGTGTTAAGTCTATATAAAGAATACTTATTTTTATAAAGCCTGTGTGGTGTCCATCTGTAGTGTCTTCACTGTATTACTGTATGTGTTCACAAATGCTTAACACACTGCCTCTGAGATAAGCCTGTCTGCTCGTGCCAAGCTACCAAGGGGGTGAGCAGGGGTTATCCAGGAGTGTAATGCCCTTTCCCTGACTTAGAAGCAAGGGTCCCTATTTGGACAAAGGTGTATACCATTGCCAACTAGAGACCCCCAGTTCTAACATTGGTGGTCAGTGGTGAGGATTCTGGACTTGCATTTGTGACTCATATACAGTGATTGGTGTACACTACTAGTGAGTGCAGACCAAACGCAACCACGTACTGTTTTTCTGGTGTCCTCCTGGAAGTATTTTTTGATACTATGACTCTGGTTGGTTAGTTGCAAAATGGAACTCGACTTCTGGCACATGTTTGTCTACACAATGAAGGAGCTACGTGTGTTTTTGCAAGGAAAGAGGGCTGCCTGTGAAGAGAAGGTCCAGGGAGGATCTAGAGGCATCCCTATTTCAGTATGAGTTACCCCGTTGGAAGGCAACACTACCAGTTGAGTCTAAAGAGGAGGAGTTCTCTAAAAGTGAGGAAGAACCAGAAGAAGATGCCTGGTTTCTGGCTTGTGAGCAGAGGCTGAGAGAGATTGATGAGGAGCTGAAAGAGTTGGATGAGGCTAAGAGGGCCTTAGACCAAGAAGAAGAAATTTGTGTAGCTCAGGAAGTGAGCTTTGCTGATTTGGAGGTGGAATCCAGCTCAGATGGTGGCAGCAATATTGAGTTATCTAGTGCTGAGGGGGGTTATAGAATGTGAGGTAGCTCCAGTGGTGCGCAGTGTCCCAGAGGTGAATTGGGAAACTGACGCAGGGGTTCATAGTCCTAGTGGTGGGAGGGACACTCTACTGACTCTAGATGAGAGGTACAGGAAGAGGGGTTAAAGTTAAAGTTCTGGTGTGTGAGTGTGAAGACCGCCCAGAAGAGTGTGGGTTGAGTGACAGAGACAGTCAGATACTGTCTTGCCAATCTCAGGAGAGTGGTGTGGAGTACGTGTGAGAGGCACTGGATGGTGAGGTGAAGGATAGTTTGGTTAACCCTTGTAGGGGGCTGTGTGATCCAATTGTGGGAGAGCATATTGTAAGTCCCTGTTTTCCAGAGCTATGCCAACACCTGTTGGAGAGTGAGTTCTCTGACCCCAGGGAGCTCACCAGGGAGGCAGACCTTTGGTGGATTCCAGAGGGTCTGAAGAGGCATTGGGGAGTGACCCTAAGGGGAGTGGCTCAGGTATCTTCCAACCCAGAGTGGTGGAAGTGGTTCAGAGTAGCCCAGCTAGGTCCCGGTGTAGTGGGAGGGGTGTAGGGGCTCACGTCCTGTCTCAGCGGAGACGGAGTGAGTGTGGGGCTGCGTGTCCCCAGGTGCCCGACACCCAGTCTCAGGGCCTGGATGGTTCTTTAAGGGAACACCAGGTGGGGAGCCTAGTCGGTCCTGATGGGCTGCCCGATGAGGGGGATCCCCTAGTGTCTGGTGAACTGGGAGTGCCTGTAAGCAGGCCTCCATCAGTTCTGGTGTCTGGCAGTGCCACTCCTAAGTGGAGGGTGCAGAAGTCCAGATTGAGGGGTGAGAGGGGGAAAGAGTCCCCAGTGGAAGATCCAGTTGGTCAGGGTCCAGCCAGAAGGGCTGAGTCACCAGTGAATGACCATGCTGACACCACTTCTGTCCTGGGGGATCGTCACGCACTGTCAGATGGACAGGGGTCGGGAGATCTGCGCCAGGCAGACTGTCACACGACACATGAGTTGTGTGTCACCCTCCGGGGGGGGTGTGGGGGGCATATGTGCTTCACATGAAGTCCTGGTGCGCTGGGCAAGTATTCAACCGCAGGGGGTGGTCCCTGGGTTGGGAAGCCAGGTTCAGGTGTTGTCTGACCTGGAGGGAGGGACGACTGTAAACAGTGTCCTGCCCGGTTGGTCTTCTAGGGGTACCACTCCAGGTGGGAGGGCACAGCACTCTGGAAGGGGGTGCAGAGGGAGGGAGTCCTCGCCTCTGACCCCGGTTCAACTGGAGGGTTTAGACCCTAGGTTGGAGGGCCAGGTTCGTGGTGCCCCCCCTGACCTGGAAGCCCAGTTGCAGGATAGAACCCCTGAACTGGTGGGCGAATTGTGCAGGGCACCTGCCACAGGCACCCTGACAATTCTGGAAGGGGGTACCACTCCAAGTGGGAGGGTGCAGAGCCCCGAGGAGGAGGACCGGGTGTGGGAAAGCCCACCCCAGTCTCCTGTCCAGCCGCCAGGTACAGGCCTGGGGCTGGTGGGTCAGTGTCAGGATGTCATACCTGACCTGACAGGAGGGAGAGGGGACAAAGGGTGCCAAGCACCTGGGGCTACTGCACCCCGCTCTCTGACGCCACAGAGGTTTGAGAGCCCTGAGAGGCATAAGGCCTGGGTCTCATCACTGACCACTGTCAGTGGCCACTGTGGCTTGCTGTCTGTCTGTTGGGACACACCTGTGAGCAAGCTAAGGTTAGGTGCTGCACAGATGGTGTCCTCAGGTGCGGAGAAGGGTTCCCCATGGGTTAGCTTGGTGGGCCCTGAGAGTATGGACAGAGGGACCCAAATAGGCTCAGATTGGCGTAGAACTGGAGTATGCCCTTGCTGTTGTGGGCCAGGGTCCATGTTCTATCACCCAAAGCAGGGAAGCCCATCAAGGTAGTGATTGGTCTACCCTGCATTTTGGCTGGAAGGGGGTTGTGTTGGACTTGGCCCTTTTTGCAGGGTCATCCCTGAACTTTTTGCCTTCCTCCTGTATTTTCTCTGACCTGTCTTTGTTGGTTTTATGACTCTGGGCACTTTACCACTGCTGATCAGTGCTAAAGGGCATATGCTCTCCCTATTGTAAATTGATGTATGGATTAGTGACCCCATGATTGGATTATTTGATTTACTTGTCAGACCCTAGTATAGTGCACCATGGGTGCCCAGGGAAGGTAAATCAAATGCTGCTGGTGGGCTTGCAGCACTGGTTGTGCCACCCACAGAAGCAGCTTGTAAAGTGTAGCTCAGGCCTGACATTGCACAGTCTGTGACTGCCATGTCGACTTAACAAGTGCCCCCACTTGCCAGTCCCTAAACCCTCCATTTTCTGCATATCAGACACCCCTAAGGTAGGCCCTAGGGCAGGGTGCATTGTATGTAAAAGGTAGGTCATGCCCTGATGTGTGTGGCATGACCTGATAGTGAATTACAGCCTATTTCGTTTTTCACTACTGCAAGGCTACCTGTCCACATAGGCCAGAATGGGTAGTTTGATTATAACATCTTATAATCCTAACTGACCCAGGGAACATGGTAGAAATTCGAGTTTAGTATGCCTGAACTCAGAATGATAAAATACATATTTTAGTGAAGTTGGTTTTAACATTCTGTGTTTGAAAATACCACTTTTAGAAAGTAGGTATTTTCTTGCCTAACTATCCAGCCTGCCTCTGCTAGCTTGTGTATTGTATGTCTGGTTTTGTGAGTGAAGGGGGCTGGGGGACTCCAGGAGACAAGGTGAGTCAGCACTAGGCTGAATAGACCTTCTGCATGAGGAGTGGTGGGAGGAGTAGCACCTGGACCTGAATAGGGCTGTGCCTGCCTTCCACAATGCTGGCTCCACCTCCTGTGGTGTGTCTGATGACCAGGGCCCACACTGACAAAGGAAGAAGTTGTGCACTGGCAGAATGCACCCAGAACTGGTTTGGACTAGGTACAGGACCCTCTGCCTTCAGAGGACAAAGGATTTACTGGTATAAATAGTGGGGCCCAGACCCCAGAACTTTAGATCACTTCTGGAACAACAAGACAAACCTTTGCCAAGGAGAAGAACCAAGGAAGCTGCAGGAGTTTGGACTGCCCCTCTGCCAGTGTGCTGTTTGCTGGGTTGGCCTGCAGTGGTCTTCATTGCCAAGGAAAGGAGAAGGAACTTTCAAAGAACTTTCATCATCTTGCAGAATATTTCTCCAAGGGCTTGAACTAGAGCTTGCCTCCTGCTGAAGTCTCGGGGCTACAAGACTTCACCACTAGCTCCCTCCTGAATTCCCTTGCTGGGAATTCTGTCTGCAGAAGCCTGCGTGTCACTGGGAGCTGGAAGCGCGACTCAACGAGAAGAAGCGTGTCACTGTCGCAGTTGCATCGACGGAGAAGCGTGTCGCTGCCGCAGAGGCCGCCGCCGCATCACCAGAGAAACGTGTCTTCGTTGCAGCTGCCTGCCGTCGCATCACCGGAGAAGCGTGTCTTCGTCGCAGCTGCCTGCCGTCGCATCACCGGGGAAGCGTGTCGCCACCGCAAGGGTCGCCGACGCATCACCGAAGAAGCGTGTCGTTCGCAGCTGCCTGCCGTCGCATCAAAGGAGAGGCATGTCGCAGGGCCTGTCGCGGCTCCAAAGGTACAGAGCTCGCCGCACGGCCGTTGGACGTGCACGCATCATCTTCACGTCGTCGCATCGCATCAAGGGCGCACTCTCATCGCATCGCACCGGATCGTCGCATCGCATCGAGGCGCCTGCTCGCCGCATCGCCCTCCCTGCGGACCCTTTGTTTGTTTTGCGTTACGCATCCAAGGTACTTTTGTGAGAAACGTGTGTCATCATCTTGAACTAAGTTACCTCTACCATCTTTAAGTCTATATTGAGTACAGTATTGTGGATTTTTGTCGTTTGTGGTCTTGTGTTAAGTCTATATAAAGAATACTTATTTTTATAAAGCCTGTGTGGTGTCCATCTGTAGTGTCTTCACTGTATTACTGTATGTGTTCACAAATGCTTAACACACTGCCTCTGAGATAAGCCTGTCTGCTCGTGCCAAGCTACCAAGGGGGTGAGCAGGGGTTATCCAGGAGTGTAATCCCCTTTCCCTGACTTAGAAGCAAGGGTCCCTATTTGGACAAAGGTGTATACCATTGCCAACTAGGGACCCCCAGTTCTAACAGCGATGAAATGAAAGATTTTCATATCTTGTCAGTCGATGAGTGTGTGAATGGGGAAAGTGTGATACAGAGATTCAAGAGTGTGTTTACTGAAAGTTTGGGGAAGTTACGTGATTTTACACATAAGATAAAACTTAATGATAATGTCATACCTGTAAAGCAGAAACTACGAGGTGTTCCATAAATGTGAGGAGGAAATTGAAAGATACGTTGAACGACCTTGTGAATGAAGGCATTATTGAAGCAATTGAGTCTGCGGAATGGGTTTCTCTCATTGTTTTGGCACGTAAGGCTGACCAAAAATTGAGATTGTGTGTTCACCTGAGAGCGCTTAATGCTAACATTGTGATTGACTGTCATCCACTACTGAATATCAACGAAATTGTGTCAGTGTTAGAGGGTGCTAACATATTCTCAACTTTGGACCTTAGGTCTGCTTATCATCAGATCGAACTATCAAAAGAATCTAAAAACTTACAGCTTTCATTGCTCCCCAAGGTTTATATCAATTCACCAGAATGCCGTTCGGGTTGGCTTCTGCCACTTCGGTATTCCAAAGAGCGATGTTCTAAATTTTTAGAGACATTGACCTGTATGTCAAGTATTTCCAAGATGACATTTTGATATTCTCGAGAAATGTGGAGGAACATATGCGTCATCTCATTGAAGTGTGCAGTAGGTTGGAACATTATGGTCTGACATTCAAGGGGCATAAGTGCAAGTTGTTTAAGAAATCGGTGGAGTATTTGGGTCATACACTTATTGGTGATGGGGTGGTACCTAAGAAATCTAATGTTTAAGCTATTGTAAATGCTCCTGCTACCACCAACAAGGAGCAGTTGTTATCATTTGTGGGTATGTGTGAGTATTACAGCAAATTTATTGCTAATTTCGCAACCAAGATTTCTTTCTTTATTTATTTGTTGGTTTATAAAGTGCGCAGCTACCCAACAGGGTCTCCTGGCGCTGGACAAGTGGAAGCAGAGCCACGCAAGCGCTAGGCAACGGGCCGGAATAAGAGACAAGCCAGGTCGCTAAAAAGAAGAGTCTTTAAGAGCTTGCGGAAAACTAAGAGAGAGTGACAATTCCTGAGATCGATTGGGAGAGCATTCCAGAGCTTGGGGCCCAGGTAGGAAAAAGAGCGGCCCCTCATACGGACAAGATTGGAGGATCTCAACTGTCGAGCAGGAACATAAGGTGTTACCACTCTTTGAATATAAGAGGGAGCAAGGCCACATTTGAAATGATACATGTAACATAGGGCCTTAAACTCAATGCGCTTATTTACTTTAAGCCAATGAAGTTGATGGAGTAGAGGAGACGCAGAAGCGCATCTAGGCAGATGGAAAAAAAGACACGCAGCTGCATTCTGAATAACCTGCAACCGGTGGACTGAGGCTTTATCTGCACCCAGATACAGCAAATTGCCGTAGTCCAACCTGGATATTACCAGAGCCTGCAAAACCGTTTTCTGGGCTGCCAGTGGAATTAGCCAGAGAATTTTTTTAATCCATTTAAGAACAGCAAGATTGAGCCTTTTAGAGCATTGTTGAGGCGCAATGTCACTTTTGAATGGTCTGATGCTCATCAAGGGGTTTTTAACAAAATAAAGCAAGATATTGTAAGGGCACCTAACTTGAAACCGTTTTGCATGGAGAAATTGTGTGTGATTACAGTAGATGCTAGCTTGTATGGCATTGGGGCAGTGTTATCTCAGAAGTCTGGCAAGGAGGAGTGGAATGTTTCTTTTGCTTCCCACACCCTTAATGAAACAGAGTGCAGGTATGCTGTCATTGAGAGGGAGTTACTTGCCTGTGTGTGGGTGGTCGAGCATTTCAGGAACTATGTGTGGGGCAGTAGGTTTGTGCTTAGAACCGACCATTTGGTTAACATTTTGGCTCCTGGTGGTGGATGGAATTCTACGGCACGCATTGCCAGATTGGCTTCAAAACTCCAAGAATACAACTTTAGTGCTGAATTTGTGGCCGGGAAAAGGAATGTGACAGCGGACTGTTTGTCACTTTTGCAGTGTCAACTTAGTGAGTCTTATGAGGTAGGAGAAGTTGATATGGTGGCTAGCATCAGAGATGTTGGTGGTGGTGAGTTCAGTGGTATTTCTGAGGAATTTTGGGAGGAATGTGAGAGGACAGATGAATTATGGAAGGAAGTGAAGAGGTGTGTGGTAAAGGCTGGCCAAAGAAAAGCGAAATTAAGCCGGAAATGGAGGCCATTCACAGGGTGGCTGAGGAGCTTGAAATGTAGGGTAATTCACTGTTTAAAGGCAGAAAATGTGTTCCTCCGGGGGGTCCGTGAGGTTATTCTTAATTTGGCTCATAAGGAGCATCCTGCTATGTCGGCAATGAAGCGGTTGGTGAGAGTCCATTTTTGGTGGCCAGGTATGGACAGGATGATCGATCAGATGGTGAGGGAATGTGAAGTGTGTGGATCAAGTGAAAGAATGATGAAAGTGAATGTTCCACCTTTGAAAAGTGTGTGGAATGGCCAGAGTTACCATGGCAAAAATTGGCTTTCGATGTGTCAGGGCCCTTTAACTTTCTACCAGTGGATCTGCCTTTTGCTTTGGTTTTGGTGGACTACCATTCAAAATGGCCTGAGGTCAATTTTGTTCCACATGCCACGACTAGTACTGTAATTGAGTTTCTCAAAGAGGTGTTTTCTAGGGAAGGTTGCCCCTCCACGCTTGTGACAGATAATAAGGTCCAATTAACATCTAATGAAATGGAAGCGTTCCTCAAGCATTGCAAAATAAAGCTTGTAACTACATCTTTGTACGAACCTCATGAAAATGGTCAAGTGGAAAAGTTTAATCGGGTGTTAAAAAGATATGTGGTGGAGGCACATGCTTGTGGAAGAAATTGAAGGAGCATTTTGAGAGAAAAACTGTGGACGTACAGGAATAACTCCGCACACCAGCACGGAAGTCAGCCCTTTCAAACTGTTGAAGGGTAGGAATCCTGCATCCCTTTTGTGTCCTTTGTGGTTTAAGAAGAAATGGAGTGGTGTTGGAGAAGAGTGTAATGTGAGAGATGTAGCAGAAAGAGTCAGGTGGAAACAGAACAAGACCAAATACTGGTATGATAAGAATTGGAGGGCTAAGCTTCATGGAATTGTTGTGGGAGATTGGGTGAGAGTTCGAAAACCTGGTTTCGAGGGCAAAGGGATGCCAAAATTTGGTAAAGCCATGAAAGTTCAAAAAGTATTTACGAATTGTATTATTACCCAGGATGGTAAGGTGTGGAATGCTAGGAAGGTTGTCAAGTGCACCAAACCTGTGGGTGATGGCCATGAGTGTGTGAGTGGTAATGAGTGTGGGAGTGAATTTTTGGTGAGGTTGAAAGACTCGGGTACAGGTAGTCATCCAGAGGAAGTTCACAGTGATTCCCCTGGGACGCCAGAGTTGTGTGAAAGCTCGGTGGCTTCCCGTGTCAAGAGAACCTTTAGGAACTGTACTGATCCAAAGAGGTATGCTGACTTTGTCAGATAGCTTTTGATGAGTAGTTTTCTCCTGCCTTAGGGAGTGTTATTTTCAGTGTTTTTTGTTTATTTTCGTTCTTGTTTGTTTTCCTTTATTTTTGTATTTGTTTTAATGTTTATTTATTGGAAAGGGAGATGTGTTGCATGCTTCTTTCACATGCCTGGCATGTGCCAGGTTTACTTTCGTCTGGCATTCTGATTCCATGAGAATGTTTCCTGTGGAATGCTGAATGCCAGATCAGTTTACTTGCAATCACGACCTTTGTGGCTGTACTTGCTGTGTCGCTTCAATAAATCCTGTTTTACCAGCATTTGCTTGGACCTGAATTCTTACAGGTAGGCCGACCGGGTCCATGAGCCGGCCACTGGCCTCCCATTCCCTGTCTTTCGGCACCGAATACAGCTCCTCACAATAACGGGTAAATGTCTGGGCAATGTCTGGTTGGGCCTGATGCGTGTGGCCTGCTTTGTCCCTAATCTCTGGGACTATTCCATTGGCCTGCTGGTTCGAGGCCAGCCAATACAGCATTTTCCCATTCTTGTCATCCCAGCTGTAGATATTGGCTGTCGTTGCGCGCCAGAGGAGTTTGGCTGCTTCTAAAGAGTGAAGGCGTATGTCTTCCTGCACGAGACGTAGCTGGCGGGAAAGGCTTCCACTGGGTCAGAGAGAAGGCGCCGCTCCAGGTAGGTGGCTTAGGCTTCCAGCTGCGTGATAAGGGAAAGGCGCTTGCGTTCCCGTGACCTGACCAAGTGTTACGCAAATACACGTATTGTAGCCTTACTTGTGAAACAGAGCGTGCTCACTCGGGCCACCGATCCGTAGTTGTGAAGGATGTAGGATTGAAGCTCATTTGTTTGGACAAAGGTTAGGGCTTGGAAATACAACGCGTTGATGCTCCACATGGGTCGTGATGTTGCGGGTCCATGCCCCATTCCAAGAAGCATGGGGAGTGGTCAGAGACCCCTCTGGGCAATATGTTGATGTGGTTCAGGGACTGGCAGTCTGGGGCTGGCAGAAGGACCAGGTCGATACATGAGTGCGTGTGATGGGAGGCTGAGGTGTGCGTGTATTGCCGGACTGTCGGGTGCCAGGATTGCCAGGTGTCGCAAAGGCCCCAGGAGGAGAGCCAGTCTGTAAGAAGCTTGGTCCCTGGAGGCAGTGGATCTGGTGCAGTCGAGGGTCGGCCTGGGAACAGCGTTAAAGTCGCCACCCAACACGGTGAGACCTTGAGGAAGGCGGACGGGAAGTGACGATAAGGCTGTCAGGCAGCCTCATAGGGCGGTCGGGGGGGGCTTAAATGGACAACTGAACGATCACCCGTCCCTCCAACGTGCCCTCTAGTGCTATGAAATGCCCTTGGGAATCGCAGGAAATTCAGGAGACCACCAGGGGGAAGGAACGGTGCAGGAGAATGGAGACCCCCCTTGCTCCTCACGAGAACCCCTCGTGAAAGACCCTGTTGTAGCCTGTGCGGGACAGGAAGGGGCAACGCTTGCCTTGAAGGTCGGTTTCCTGCAGGAGGAGTACTTCTGGCAAGTGGCGATGGGCAAATGCAAAGACCGCCGAGTGCTTAATCCGGTCTAGAAGACCGTTAACATTCCATGATAGTACCTCGAATGTAATAGGTGGGGTCAAGTGGGCATAAGAGTCGAGCAGCGCGGCCGGCTGGGGGCTGCGGGGAGGGCCAGCGCGTCAGTGCGGCGGACTTTATGGAGGCTGTAGGAATTACGGGATCGTGGTTGTCGAAGGGAGTATTGAGTGTGCCTAAGGGAAGGACAATGTCATAAACAGTCAACAAATATGCGTAACAAAAACCCCACCTCCCAACTCCCACCCCTACCCATACTTCTACCCCAGAAGCATCTGTCGCCCTAGAGAAACAAAACGAGAAAGTTAGCATGAGTTTTGCTTTGAGTCCACAATAAGGGTTGAGTTGAACCAATGTGTGGACCGGATATTTTAACGTCAGCTGCTGCTGATGAGTCGGTTTAAGTTCCAATTGAGGCAGCAAGTCAAGGGGTCGTTTGCGCCCCAGTGGGTGCTGGGGATCCACGGCGGCCACATCAGGCGGCGTGTTTCAAGTCTGCGGCCGGTCTAAGTATGTGGCTACAGGACAGGTCCGAGTCCGGCTGGGGAGCTGATGGGTTTTTCAAGGAGGAAGGCGGAGGTTGTATGTCGTCCTCAGAGTCATTCCTTTCGCCCGTCTCTTGATCTATAGGTGGGGTTCCTTCAGCTCGGAGTGTTGGTGAGGGGGAGCCCAGTGGAGAGGCCGAGCGAGTCCCGCCACGCTGCGTCTGGGAGCCTTGGCGTCGTCCCCTGGAACGGGGCTGGGAGCGAGCGGTAAGGTCCCTCGCCTGGCCGCGAGTGCCAGTGGAGGGGGTGGGGCGCTCCCGTAGCGGCCTTTCTCTGTTAGCCATTGCTAGGCTGCCTCGGGTGTATCGAAGTAGATGGACTTGTTTTGAAGATGACCTGGAGTTTGGCTGGAAAAAGGAGGCAGTATTGCAGACCCATGTTTCGTAGTTTCTGTTTGATGTCTTGGAAGGATTGCCTGCATTGCTGGACCTCTTTGGTGTAGTCTGGGAATATCAGGACTTGAGTGTCGCCGTATAGGAGATCCTGTTGGGTGCGTGCCTCGCCAAAGACCGCGTCGCGGTCGTGGAAGTTCAAGATGCGAGCGATGACCGGTCTTTGGGCGGCGCCGGGAGGCGGTCTCGGTGCCAGGGAGCGATGCGCCTTCTTAATGGCGAACCAGGGGGACAACTGCCCCTCGGGCATCCAGGTCTTGATTCCCTTTTAGATGAGGTCCGCCATTTGCTGCGGGGCTGTATCCCCGACGGACTTAGGAACCCCTAGATGCGGACATTATTACGCCGTCAGAGGTCTTCCACATCTTCTCTCAAATCCCAAGTTTCATCTCTCCTGGAGTGCACGGCGGAGCTACACGCATGCCAGGAGAGATGAAACTTGGGGTTTGAGAGTTGAGACATCGTCCTCGACCGTGGATATCTTGATTCTGTCTCTGTGATCCTGACTATGGCTTTGCAGAGATCCTGGCGGAGCAGAGCGAAGTCCATTTTCACTTCCCCGACTCTTGCCTCCACCGCAGCCTGAAAGGTCTGGATCGCCTGCAGGATGGCTGAGGGGTCATTGGGCGGGGGCCCAGCCTTGTCTGAGTCCGTGGGGCCCGAGGCACCCGAGACTGGACCACTGGAGCGGGTGGTGTAGTGGTCTATCAGCATCTGCGTGGAGGCTGCTCTTTTCTTCCCCATGGCCCAAGCATCTCTGGGCCCCTGCCGGGTCATATCCAGGCCTCAAGGTACAAGTCTGGTGGGATGCCACTCCACCGCCCTGTGAAGAAAGGGGCAACGAGGGGCCTCCGGGGACCACAGGAGTTGCGTCCACTGGTTGCGCCTCCACCCGCTGCAGGTGCCAGGGAGGGAACAAGAAGGAGTACAGGTGGCGGGTACCCCCGTGGTCGCCGGCTCTGTACCGAGTCGTGTAGCGAAATAGCTTTGAGTCTACTGGGTGAGTCTGGAGTCTGGTCCAGGTGCCGCCCGTTAGTCAGCGAGAGCAGGGGGCTCCGTCATCTCCGAGGCATCCAGGGCCGCGCCCCCATTGCGAACAGGAAAGTGCAATTGGGTCCAGGGGCCGGGAGGGCAAGGGGAATTAGCCGCCAGGGGAGGGGAGAGGGGCGGCCGGTTCACTTAATGCCTGGCCCGCATCCCAGGGCTTCAACCACCCACCAGGCCGAGGCAGGCGCAACCAGGGGATCAAGTGTCCGGTAAGTCCAGTTTACATGCGAGAGGGGGGGTCCCTCAGCCCCGGGGTATCAGTTCCACTCTCCCCGCACCGATCCGCGCAGCGGGCCAAGGGTAGTAGTCTTCGGATGGGGCCCGAGGTGCCCATAGCCTGGAGACGCCGGAGGGGTGCTTCAGGGTAAGTCATGTCTCTCCTACCTTCAGTTTGTAGTGCTGTGTCAGCTCTCCACCTCCGATGGGTCGATCGCACAGCCCGCAAACTCCCGGGGAGGCCCTCCAGACAGCATCTGGGAGGCGGGACAAGGCGGGGTGACGAGATGGGCCTGGTGGTTGGGATCACAGGAGTGGCATCAACCCAGGCACTGGCCTTGCACCGATCGTGCAGTGAGGTCGGGTTCAGCGCCGCCTAGGGAGGAGGGCAATAGTAGTGGTTTCCGGTGGGGCCCAAGGCCGGTCAACATCCCCCAATGCGGTGTCCCAGGGCCAGGCCATGCCACCGCTCCTCTCCCTCCGGTCACCTCACCCTCAGTTCAGTGATCCGACCCCGGCGGCCTCGACGACACACTTCCGATCGCAGTAGGGGGGACCGCAGAAGATCCTGAACAGGCGGATCCTCAGGGTAGGCCTTTCTGTCGGGGCTCCCTGGTCGTCACAGCGCAGGCCCTCCTTGGCAACGTGCAGTCACGCCAGCAGGCGAGGGACACCCTCCCCTCCCCCCCAGTCCAGCAAAGTCCACGGGGAGAGCGACAATGTCTCCGTACACTCTTTCCCGGCCTTGCAGCCCAGGCGCTAGCGGCCTAGTCGTCTTCGGGCGGGCCCTCCGCTGTATTCCAGGCCCTGCCCCTCGCTTCCACAGTAGCAGGGTTGTTTGGTCGCTCGGTGGCTGCCAGATGCCTCCGGAGCCACAGGGAGCACTCTCGGCCAAAACACATAGGGGTGTTCGAGAATGCAGTTGGATGTCCGATGGATTGAGCTGGTTCACGGCGGATCTCGCGCTTCAGGCGACCACCATGCTGGCTGTCTTGTCCACACCCCCCTGAAATGACTTGTCATTCTTCTGACACTGACATGACCTTGACAATGGGAAGTACAGTTCCAGATGCATCTGCATTAAATATGCAACCTGGAATGAGTGCAAATTTGAGCAATGGGGAATTTAATTTATCTACTCCAAGAGAGCAATCCGGATTTGCGTCTCAATATTTTAAAGAGTGGCTTACAGGCTATAGTACCCCTGATTAATAATCAAAATGTTGAAAATGCTTCGGTTTCAGTTCCAGTCTTGAGTTTAGATCCAGTACAAGCTCCAGTTTTTTTTTCAACTCCAGCTTCTATTTCAGTTCCCGTGTTCAAGTTGGATTCAAAATCCAGTTCAGGAAAATAGAAAGCCTATTGATGTGAGTAGCCTAAAAGTGGAATTTAAAGAAATTATCTTGGGAACAATTAGTCTTTCACGATTAGATACATACCAGGAGGAGGAATTATTGTTTCTCTGTAAAGACGTTACTCGATGAGCAAGATTAGCACATGAGAAATTGACTGAATTGGCTCAAAAATGTAATGTAGATATTCAAAAATCAAAGGTTTTACAAAGCTCATACAGGTTAGACTTTAGTGACAAAGATATTGTAAATTTGAGAGCTCGTGGAATGAAGTTGCAGATTAAAGAGCTGTTGACATTGATCAAGAAATGGAGTGAGAGAGAAAAATGGGACGGTAGATGGTAGAAAAAGAAATAAATAAAAAGTTAGGTGCAGTCATCACCTGATGTCCTAGATGGAAATGTATGAGAAATATGGGTGCTTTCAATGTGAGAAGTACCTGGTGGAGGTTATGGTCATGTTCCATGGGCAAGATATTTTGTCATTTACAAATGATTTCCCCAAATTGAGAGACAATCCAGCAGAAT